>JACGWL010000012.1:9123603-9662149 GCA_034509725.1 Sesamum angolense
AGCAGAAAAGGCTAGAGAATATGCACAAGCTCTTTTTAGCCTTGAATTAAGAAGTATTTGTGCGATAGATGAATATATCTATTGGTTCCGCAAATATTTCTTCCAGAGTGGAGTAGCAGTGGAAGTCGCAACTCCAATGTTCTTTGCAAAAATCTGCAGTCCATGGAGGGAAATGTTGATCCAATCATACAAAGTACCTAAGGGACAGATGGGTTCAGTGGCAAGAAGAATGTATTTCCTCAAAGACAAGTTGAAGGATTGGTGCTATCAGGCATCCATCCAGAAAAACATGAAAAGGCTGAGAGGTACGATTAAACGAACTCCTCTCTGTTGTGATAATAATGATTTTCCTACTGTTATAGGAGAATCAGGTGAGCCAAGGAAAATGAGAAAACAAAGGAGTGACTCATACTCCAGTAATTACAAAAGAACTCCTTTCAGACGAAGATCATGGTGGTCCAAAACAAAAGCCAGATCATATAAATCTGGGCAAAGAAGTGGACATGGGCTAATGAAAGTTTCAAAGATTGTAACTGCTGGACATGTGGAGCAAGAGGACATATAGCTCCAGACTGCCCGCAGAAACGTGGTGAGATTAGAAAATTCGGAGCCACAAACGACATCTTAGACGCGGTCTACTATGGTGAATTGGTACCAATATACCAATTCGAGGACCTTTCCTTCGGACGAAAGCGTCTTTGAGGAGGAGATAGGGACTGATTCGGATGGATCTTCAACCGAGTCAGAATAATTACAGTGAAGAAGATAGGCTTCAGACCTCTGAAAGCCTGTCAGGATTCTTTTCCAGAATGATAGTGTCAGACAAAACCATGGAAAGGATCATGCGTCAAGATTCCAACCTCAGTCCATATGATGGATTCAGAATTGGAGGAATTGGTAAAGTCCTCAATCAGATAGGACTAAACCAGATAAAACATCACATAATCTACAAAGTAAGTTCAGGTGAGTTTGTTATTCCCATAGAATTTACTGGTAATGTGATGGAAATGCAGCTTATTCCTAAAGAAGAAATTCTTGAAGAATTAAGTAGGCTTAGAGAGAAAATTGCAGTTACTATGAAATGGATCCACATAGGAACTATTGAAGTAGTAATAAAATCAACTTTTAAAGAAGGAATTGATTCAGAAATACATTTATCAATAATGGATAGAAGAATCAATAATTTAAGAGATGGTTGTCTTGGAACAATGATAGGTAATCTGCATGCAGGAAAATTGATGTTTGATATTCATCCTAGGATCGCATACAACCTAGCTGACCAAGATTTCAGTAGAGTCTTAACCATTCATCAGGATTTTAAAAGAAAAGATCTAATGAAAGAAGGTAATAGGCCATATTCTATAACTTATAGAATTGCTTATGCCCTTTCCAACACACATCACTCTGATTTATTCCTTAGGAAAGAGTATATCGAAATTCCAGAATTTTCAAGGAATTTGCTAAGGTAATGGCACCAGATCCAATTAGGATACCTAGAATAGGAGGTGTCGATATCGTTATAAAAGATCACCCAGTTTTAGATCGAACAATGAGTTCTAGAACTGAGTTTGGTAGCAAAATGTCCTTTTCGGAAGATAGGATTATAGGCTACAAAGGAAAAAGAGAAGGACTTGTCAAAAGTTTTGACTCCTCAAGAAATTAGGGTAGATAATGTAAAACTTAGATGCCCTGAGGGATGGAAAGAAATACAGGTTATATTTGACATCACTAAGAATGAAAACTTTTTCCCTTGTGATGACTTATATCATTTGCCACAGCCTGTCGTTGGTAAATATGAAGGCATGTTAGAAATAGCAGGCCATGAAATTCTTGTTACGGGTGTTGCAGGACGAGAAAATGGAAGTATGATTTTGGGGATAAGTTTCCTCGAAGATCATAAACCATGGGGAAGAAAAGGGAACGGTATGGAATTCAGCCTTGATGGAGTTACCATAAGGATTGAATGACAAGCCCCTTTTCTATATACATATCTGTGGGTATGTTGTATGATCAATATAAGACATAATATTTTGCAGCTTATATTGACTCAGGATCAGGAATTTGCACAGCAAAACCTGGAGTTTTCCCTAAAGATGCAAGGGAAACCTTACCTGTTATTGCAGGAAGGGATTTTTCACAAAAAATCCTGATACTCAATACGGGAATACGAGAAGCCAAAATCATGATTGGATGAGCATTTGGAACGCCCTGGTTTAGGGTAAAAACACCTCCCATTTACTTTCATGATACAGGTGCTGATATCTTGCTAGGCGATAATTTTATTCAAACATTTGCCAGATATATGCAGGATAATCAAAGAAATCTGTTAATCTTTACTACTAACTGTGGTAATGAGATACAGGTTTTGCGAAGAGAAAAGGCATTTAACAGGATAATGCCTATAAATTTTCGCAGCAAGCGTGGTGATGTTGATGCCAAAATTAACTCATCCAAAAAATACAGGATAAAAGGAAATTCGGTAAAGTTATTTTATCTTTCAGGCAACAGGGACTCATCGATAGCAATAGCTTCTATGAGGAATCTGAGGAAGAAATTAAGAACCTCAAAGAAGCCTTGGTGGAATTAAAGACCATGGACATAAGCGAGGAAAGTAAACTTTCTCTCGAGAATGTCAAGAGGCTCATCCAGAGAAATTTCAGCGAAAATTCTCTAGCATGGTGGGATAGGAATAAGATCGAAGCTACTCTTAAGATCAAAGAAGAATGCAAATATGAGTATATTCGATACAAGCCCATCCAGATGAACATGGAGGATAAGAAGGATATGCAAATGATTATCAAGGAGCATATCAATCTTGGACTCATCGAACCTGAAATCTCTGCATACAGTAGCCCTGGATTTCTGGTAAGAAACCATGGCGAGATAAAAGAGGTAAACTCAGGTTAGTAATTAACTATCAAGGTATTAATAAAATACTAGAATTTGATGGTTATTACATCCCTAGTAGAGAGCACTTAATTGATTGCATTAAAGGTGCAAAAGTGTTTTCTAAATTTGATTGCAAGTCTGGTTTCTATCAGATTAAAATGGAGAGTGAATCAAAGAAATTTACTGCATTCTCCACACCACAGGGTCAATATATCTGGAATGTATTACCAATGGGTCTAGCTAATGCACCCCAGATATTTCAGAGAAAAATGGATAATCTTTTTAAGGATTATTTCGAGTTCATGTTTGTCTATATTGACGACATACTAATTGCATCTAAAAATATGAAAGAACATATCAAACATCTAGAGATATTTTCTGATGCATGTTATAAGGAAGGTTTAGTACTTTCTGAGAAGAAAGCTACTATAGCAGTCAATAAAATTGAAGTTTTAGGAATTCTTATTGACGAAGCAGGTATTGAGTTGCAGGAGCATATTGTGGAGAAAATCCGCAATTTCCCCGATATACTCAAAGATAAGAAGCAATTACAAAGCTTCTTGGGAGTGGTAAATTTTGCAGGTATCTTTATAAAGGATCTCGCAAAATACAGAAAGGATTTCCGGCCACTTTTAAAGGAAACAGAAAGTGCAAGGTGGAAATGGGAGGAGATCCATACACAAAGGGTTCGCGAGCTAAACATGTTTGCAATAATCTGCCAAAGCTTGCAATACCGCAAGACGAGGACGAATTGGTAGTCTACACAGACGCCAATGACTATAGATGGGCAGCTGTGCTCATGAAAAGGACTATTACAGGGGAAGAACCTTGTAGATACACTGGGGGGTTGTTTACCGAACAACAAGCCCAAGTGTGGCACATCAACGAGAAGGAATTTTTTGCTGTTTGGAAGGCTTTTAAGAAATGGCCTTTATTTTTACTTGCTAAAGAATTCACTTTGAAATTTGATAATACCAATGTTAAAGCTTTCTTAAAAAATAAATTAGAATCAAAAATTGAGAAAGCACGTATTATCAGATGGCAAGCTGAATGCCAATATTATTGTTATAATATTGTTGTTATCAAATCTCATGAGAATGTTCTTGCAGATTTCCTGACAAGGGATGAGGCCTCTGAAGCAAACTCCATTATGTTGAGACTTAGGCACCTCAGAGAAAATCTCGAGGAGCTTAACAACAAGTTTGGACGGCTAGTTGTAAATACTCAAGTAGCCGGACAAATCCAAATAGCTGATCTTGATACTGTCCAGATCGCAATAAGAACGAACATGGTGTCCTCAACCTCACTATGGAACGACCTACAAGAACCAATTCGGAAGGCATCATCTTCGGATATGACTAACGAGTTGAAAAAACTTGATACTAAGCATGCCCTTAGAGTACAGGACTCTAGACCTGTAGCGGCAGATTCAAGTACTGCTTGCACAAGGCCATCACCAGACTCTGGTGAAAAGGCGACAGACGAGTCACAGGGAGTGCAAACCTCCGATGATTCGAGTCAACCCAGCGCCTCTGGGGTTAAAGAGGAAGAGATTAGCCTTAGGCCAAGGACAGACACTTCTAAGGCTAATACTAATGAATTATTATCTTCTTCTTCTACTTGGCAGGTTTATCAAAGGATGTGGAAAAAATTAATTTCTCGCAAATGAGTTAACCCAAGCAAGACCATTATCGAGACCTCTGGAAAATATAATAGGGTCTGGATGATGGAAGGATCTAAACCTGAAGAAGTTCGAGAGTGGTATGAGTTTGGAGCTCTTGCTTCGATTCATACTATATCACCAAGTTTTTTGGAAATTTCAAAATTACCGGATTGGATTAGTGGGGCAGTATATGATTCATGGCAAAACAATCCCCACTTAAAAAGAGGAGATATCCTGGAGCTAAAATTCATTACAGCAGCTCCAGAAATGGCAGGAAAAGGGTCTCATCCAGCGTTTTATTTCATCAAATTACAGAGACCAGACACGGTGGCTTTTAATAGAATTAAAGCTGCCTCAGAAGAAGCTCCACAGGTGTCGGCTATTAGTGAAGACGACATCTCTACCAGAAGAGTTTGGGGTTTATGGGTATGTCTCACTGAGATGGACAAAGTCAAGTATCCATTCAAAATTTTCTCCAACAAGGTGAATGGATCGTTCCTGTTAAATTCCATGACAGGAAAGAGTACTGAGTTTGCAGAAAGTATGTTCGAAAAGAAGAGGATGCTCATATGGGAAAACAAGCTGCCTGCAACTGAGGTTACAAGGATGAAGACATGCAACATGCTGCATGTTGGGCAATAGCATAACCATGTATGCCCTTGCTGCGATAAACAAGAAAAATCACTATTCGGAACAAAGATACGGGTTACCCAAAAGAAATCCGAACAAAAAATGGACAAGGGTAAAAAGAAGAATTTTTACAATGAAAGGTAAAACCCGAAGAATGTAAAAATTCAAAAAAAAGACTGTCGGCAGAAAATGACAAAAGCCAACAGTCAGAGCCAGCTAGCAATTGAATGGCCGACAAGCCATTATAGAATACCAGCTGGAAAGGACAATGACGGAAGCAATGATGTCATCCAGATGACGAACGCAAGGACGACATCAAAAAAAAAAAAAAAAAAAGTTTGAAATCCGCATTTGACGTCCGCGGATGGTTATAAATGAGGAAGTAGCGAAGCAGAAGGGGATCATCAAAAAATTTCCTCCTACTCTTCAAAGCATAACATTCCAAGTCTCTATCTTTGTAAATTTTTCAAATTCCTAGTTTATGGGGGTTTCCCCAAAGAGTCTAGCCCTCTACTATATGAGAGGCTAAATAGTTGTCTCCTCCAAGGGAAGAAATAGTATTTATGTAATATTTCATATATTTCTTCAATAAAAAAGGCTTCTGTCCAATTTGTTCACCCCAAATCTTATTAAGCTTTGTTTGGGAGTATCTTCTACGCCTTAAGGTAGGAAACGAAATAGGGCTGTGCTGTTTTGTTACTGAAAGAACCAAGTTCCTGCGAACCATCAGCTGCGGTTGTGTGGTTGGAGGAAGTCCGTAAAACCGAGGACTTGGGATACCCGGAATCAAGGCGGTCAAACCAAGGTATGACTTTATGAAAGCTTAAATGATATTACGGAAGCATGTTGGGCCAAACTAGAGCATGAGTATGGACTATATTGAGTTTTCTATAGAAGGGCAAAATGATCACTAATTTGGCTGAAGGACCAAAATTAAGTAGATTTGATAGATAAAGGACTAAATTTAATATTGCGAAAAATAAAGGATCAAAATGAATTTAGACCAAAGTTATAGGACGAAACTATTCTTTTTCCCTATCTTAAATTGACTCGCCCCACCTAGGTTATTTTAAAGCCAAGCCAAGCCCTGCCCCGCCTCGGTACAAAATCTGTCGGGGCAGATCTAACTCGATAGATCTGATTATTTTATTTTTTATGTATTTTACAAATATATATATATATATATAGAAAAAATTAACATATTAATTACAAATAAAATTGTTCATAGTCTAATTCAAATATTCAAGTTCAGAAAATAAATTCTCAAGTATAAATGAAATTATTCATAACAAAATAATTCAAATAATTTATAAAATTATACATTACTAACAACTTCTTCTTCATTAAGCATTGGTACATTTTTCATTTCATCAATTGTTGAACAAATACCTAACATTCAATAAATAAATAAAATGATATAATATTTTATTAGTATTTATTTTATCAACATAAAGTAAAATAATATACAAACATATTAAATAATCAATCCGGGGCGAGTCCTTAAGGACCCAAGACCCGCCCGAACCCAATCGGGTCCTAATTGTTAAAACTCATTACCCACCCCGCTCTTAATTTTTTGGACCTGAAGGGGAGGTTCTTGTCAGGTCCGAATTTAATTGCCGCTCCTATTTCTAGGAATGTTAATTTGGGAATTGTCTTGAAATGGGTTTTAGTGACAAAAATAAAAATTAAAAAATATATAAATTAATCTCAACCTTCTTCTCGTGTTTTCTATGTGCAATTTTCGCAACAATTTGGGTAGAATTCCCGTTTTCTTAAAATTCCCAATTGCTCTGGTATAATTCGGGTCAATTTCCTCTTAGATGATTAAAATTGTCAAAAAAATATAAAATTCCAAGACCCAAAAAAAGTCAAAGCTTAGTTGTAGGGCCACGATCTCCAGCCACAACATACAAGACTAAAATTCTACTTTTACATTTATTTTTTTTTTCATGTCAACGTCCTAAGTTGCAATTGCCTTCATTTTTTTTTAGACAACAACCATCAACTTTTTATTAATTGAAATAAAATTGATTACAAGAACAATCATTCATGTTGATATTAACATTTAGCAAAGACTATTATAATAATCATAACTTGTTCAATAACACATATTATTACAGTAGACAACAACTCCTATTATACAGTAAACCAACTCCTACTATACAGCAGACAACATCCCATGCATTTAGCGGGTTTTAAACCCATGACCTCTAAGATTATAAGCCCTCAATTTCACCAACTGAATTAGGTCTCATTGACTAGTTACCTCAATTTAAAAGCTGTAAAATTGACCACATCAGCTAACTCCGCAAATTTGGCCGCTCTAGTGGTTGGAGTCTTTAAATTGCCAAAATTAAATATACATTGTGATTAAATTACCACCTCCTAAATTGGTGTTTTCAAAATGGCAATCCAAATTTAGCCTCAACTTTCACTAAAAAAAATTATTCTTACATTATAAATGGTTATGTCTTAATTAAAAATCATATAAAAAATAATACTATCTACAACGGTCAAACAAAATTAATGCAAAAACTACGTTTTGACCATAATGAATCAAAATGTATTATAGTTTAGTTGCTATAATTTTTAATCAAGACTAATTTTTTTTCAAAAACAACAATTAATAACCATTATACAATCATAGTAAGTGATCAGGATTTGACATAATTTTTTTTTTAAATATAATAATCAACAATAATAAAAAAAAATTATATTTCTTTAAATGCATCTTGTTTGATCAAGAAATCTACTACGTACCTAGAAACAATAAAATGAATAAACATGTTCATTTTTCCCATAGCTATATTCTGCTACATACGACATAGAAATGTACTACTTTTTTCTTGAAATTTCATATGTATTTTTGGCTAATTTCCTCTTCAAAAATATTCGGAAAATTGTCCATTTCTTAGTGTAGGATGGGTCTTCTTTTTCGTAGTATTTAACAGAAACCCTTTTTCTTTCTCTTTTGTCTTTTTCTCATTCGGGATAAAATTCAGACAGGAAACATCATTTGCAAGCACGTTGGGATTCTTTTGACAACTGTGGCAGAACACACACACCAGTTTCTGATAGTGCACAATCATTATAATTATCGAAGCGGCGAAAACGCCAAAATTCTCCATCTGGGAACACATCATCTCATCAAGATATATATAGCACCCATTTATGTACAGTTGAAATGACTTTAAACAGCTTCATAGCCATCATAAATAAATATTAATAATAATAATAATAATAATAATAATAATAATAATAATAATCACATTAATTATTAATATGAATAATAATAATTATCAGCCACCAATTCTAACTTGAATTGAATTTAATTAAAAAAATATCAAGTACATAAAAAATATATTATATTTATTTATAATTAATTTAATTCGATCTGAACTCAGACTGTACGTGTCTTTGCCGCTAAAACTGCAGTGGGTTCGTTCGTGACAAGGCGATCGAACCACACAAACACACAACACCAAAATCCCGAAATCTTCCCATGTCTTGAACAATGCCTTCAGAAACGTGCGCAGGCCACAAGGTGTGTGTGTTCATATTCTACGCTTTTTTAGTGTGTGTTCTGTGTGTTTCTTGAACTCCAACTTCTAGCTTTCTACATGCTTTCATGACTGTTGTAGTTTTTTTTTTTTTTTTTTTTTTCCTGATTTTACAACAGCTTTTTCCATAGAATTTGACTTGGTTTTTTGCCATGACCCTTTCAATTCTCCTTATTTTTCTAACTGTTGATACATATATTCAAGATAAACCAAAAACCCCAACTTCTTTTCTCTCACTTGCCTATCATTTTGACTGTCATGGAGTTCTTTGGGTGGAGGCTACAGGTACTTAGCTTCTGCACTAACAATAAGTTCCTCAATTCTCTTTGATTTTCAGCTCTAAAAATAAAAATAATAATAAGAAGAATGGGTGAATAGCAATTTATCCTGTGATATTGAAAATGAGCAAATTATCTCATATAGAAATAAAATAAATAACAATTTACACCCTGTATTTTCATAGGGGACTAATTTACTCTTTTGCAATATCATACTGGTAAAGTGCATTTTTTCAAAAAAAAAAATAGATTTCATGTGATTTTGAGTGTTCCTAGGTTTTCCTGTACACAGGATGTATTCTTGGCAAAGGCATCGAAAAGGTCTCCGTTGATACTAGAATGGTGGTCTTGATTTCTGCCGTGGTCTGTGGACTGTACATCTTTTCAATCTGTATAAACCAAACAGATTACAAATTCAGACAAGCTAAACCTCTGAAAATCCAAGTGATTGATCGACGGAATCGCAGTAATTGTAGGAACACAGGGATTCAAGAACCTGATCTGCATTATGTAAATTTTCCAGAGCCTGAGAGCTTCAGCAGGTTCACACGACTAGTTTCTTTCATGTCGAACTTTCGATCGGTGGGTCGATCGATCATGATGCATGCAGCAGTTGGTGTGCTTTATTGCATTGATGATCGATATGATGGTGGGTTTGGTTGATTTTCAGGCAGGAATGCGCGTGCAATCCTGTTCGGTTGTTTGCGATCGTGTCGATGCAGCGGTCGGGAAGTGGGTGGTTTGAGACATTGCTCAACAGTCATATGAACTTGAGCTCCAATGGGGAAATTTTCGGGCCGTCGGAGAGGAGGAACAATGTTTCCATGATTTACAAGACGCTGGATAAAGTTTATAATCTTGATTGGTTTAGCAGTGCGTCCAAGAATGAGTGCTCCGCTGCTGTCGGCTTCAAATGGATGATAAATCAGGTAATTTATACTTAATTGTCGAAGCATACTCGATACATGTGCATGCTCTTACTTTTTATTAAATTTTGTTTAGTTAAAAGTTTAGTCCTGTAAGTATGGTAGGCGGTAATTTTAGTTATGAATTTATTTTGACAATTTTGTTCAGTAATTTAAAATTTTCACAGAGAAATAACACTTTTGATCCCATAACTTAGGGGCTTTCGACTTTCAGTCACACTGGTTACAAGATTCTCATTTGGTCTAATAACTTTTAAAAATTGCAATTTTGATCATATTACACATTTCCATTAGATATTTTAACGGAAAATGTAATATGTTTAGCATGTGATCCTTAGGGTTTTTACACTTTTGGTCATATTGGTTAGAAAATTCTCTTTTTGGCCCGTAACTTTAAAAAATGAGCATTTTTTGTCTCGTACACTTAACAACCACTGGGCCTTTTTTCGTTAAATATCTAATGAAAATATTTCATGGACCAAAAGTGATAATCCATAACCAATGTAACCAAATGTGGAAAGGCCTTAAGTTATAAAATAAAAAGGTTAGTCCTCAATTTGCGGACAAAAATGGTCGGACTTTACATGGACGAAAAAATGTGTATCCAGTTATGATAGTCATGACTTTTTCTCGATTATTTTGGTCCTTAATGCATAAAAATTTAAAAATTACATAATAAAATTATCAAAACGAATTCATACAGTAGGGAAAAGTTTTGGGGGTCAGTTTTATCCCTAATATTTCTTTTAGAATTTCAGTAAGTGCATGCCTCTAAAGAAATGAGGAGTGTAAATGATGAGAGAAATTCTTTTCATATTGAATTTGAAGGGGTTGATGGAGCATCATGAAGAGGTAGCAGACTACTTCAACACAAGAGGAGTGTCCTTAATATTTCTGTTGAGGAGAAATCTTCTTCGCAGGATGATTTCACTGCTTGCTAATACATACGACAAGAATGTCAAACTCTTGAATGGAACACATAAATCCCATGTTCACTCACCACATGAGGTACTACTTTTGCATTTTCCGACCTTTTCGTGTCGCTGAAGGGGTGTCAGTGTAATGAAAACATCATCGTACGCATGTCAATCTACTGAATTCTCATACGGTGAAAATGTAATTGTCCTAATGAAAATGCAGGCCGAGGTACTTGCAGGATACAAGCCCACCCTCAATGTAACGACACTTGTATCCAACATAAGGGCGGCAGAGGGGACGGCAGCAAGAGCCCTGGAATGCTTCAAGACCACTCGCCACATCGTGTTATACTATGAAGACATAGTTGCCAACCACACGGTAAGATTTGTAGCAGTCGCAGGGACTGTTGATTGTTCTTGATTCTGTGAAAACTGAGGTTGATATCTTTTCCCTCTCATCCATTTTATTACAGAAACTAGTAGAAGTACAAGAGTTCTTGAAGCTGCCTGCACAAAATCTTACGAGTGGACAGTTAAGATACACCGCGGCCCTCTTTCCAGATATGTCGCCAACTGGGAAGATGTCCGGAAAACACTCGAGGGAACCTCGTACGAGAATTTGTTGAATACAGACTATAAATCGTGATTTCTATGGCAATGCAATCCAGGTTGAGTTGCCCATAGGTTTGTAACAATAAGGAAAGGGACTAAGGCTATGCAATACTTATTGCGAATATATATATATATATATATCTTGTCCGAAAATACACCCATCGAAGATTTTTTAGAAAATTGCACTTTTCGTACCACAATATAGGGCATTTTGCAATCTTGATACCACTTTTTTCTAAGTGTGGTACGATATAAACGGTGTTGTTTGCACATTACGTAGCGCCGTTAGTTTTCTAATGAAATGCACACATGGCCGTCAAATTTGAACATTTAATTGCATTTTAGTACCATATTATAGGATTTTTTGTATACTGGCACCCTATTTTCTAGTTGACCAAAAATAACATCATGAGTGTGGCCATTAAGCCTATTGTTTTGGCACCCGATATCACGTGAGTCGCACAAGTTGGAGCTAGCATTGTGTCAAAAGGATGAAACGGAGTTACTGCTATAAACCCCAATCTTAAGCAAGAATCATCCAAAATCAACACAAGACTACACGTTTATAATTATCATGAAGCGATGTGATTAACATCAACCACATAATTATCAAATTGTACGTATAATGAGGGAGATCTCTCTTGTTTATGGCTGAAACAGATACTATTCATCAAGGGACTTTCAATGAGAATCTTCAAATGGTTGCATGATTTTAATCCAAAGATTGAGTCATCGATTGCTCCTGGCTTGGATACGTTTCTCGAAGTTGTGTGTGTTGAGCCAACTTAAATAATTTTTTAGTCCAACTTAATGTTTTATTTAGAAAACTCAGCTTAGCCCAACTCGACAATTATTAAAATATCACTTCGCAATCTAATTGGGTTCGAATAATTTTTGCGATATTCAGTACAAAGTCAATTACATATACAATTATATTAGTATTTTGTGACAGCTTATACTTTTATTACAATATTGTCATGATAAATGCATTTTTCTGTAGTTGTAATCATAAAAGTTATAAAAATATGAGATATCCATTACAATGTGTAAAAGATAAACAGTTGTCTATATGTTTATTTCAAACAAAAAATACAAATAAACATAAAAAAAAAATTATCATTTTTTTATGAATAAAGTTGTGAAAAAAAATCTTATTTCTATTTGAAATACATAGGAAATAGATTATAATAATATATAAATATTAAACAAACATTATTTGAAATTAAGTAAGATGATTACAAAACAGATCGTTACAAAATTATATCCAACATTTATCAATAGCACAAAAATATAAAAAAAAATTGCCAATAATCAAGAATTAATCAACTAATTGATCACATTTATATATTTATAATATACATTATATAATAACAATAATAAAAAATCATAATTATTATTATAATCTTGAATATTAATTTATGTACCATCAAAAGTTCTATATAAACATTTGAAAATTTATAGTAGTATTATTATTCGTGTTTTTCTTCTTCATCTTATTATTATTATTATTATCATGATCATTGCAATGTATATAAATATAAACTAAATACAATTGCTAAAATACAATCTTTTTTTCTACTAGTCCCAGACCAATCCAACCCAATCTGCCCTTAGTCCATTGCAATGTGATTTGGGTTCCGTGGATCGATTGGACATTTTGTTGAACAAAACCAACTATGAATGCAGCAAATCACTTGACGTAGAATCAAAATATAGCAACTTCATCAACAGAAAGAAAAGAAATCGAACAACCCTAATTAGAACTTTTGCTAATCATTTTGGATCACCAAATATACAAAAAGAGTATTCTTTACCTCTTTGCTTCTTTACATTCTACATATACTCTGTACACTTTCTACCTTTTTTTCTTTTTTCTTTTTCGTTGTCTAAATTCATACAACTCAAGAAATCAAACTCCACAGATCAATGAGTTACTGATCCATTAACAGATGAGAATTCTGGTTTTACTGTTTTTTCAATAACAAATTGGTCAACAATCCTTACGGTGTTAAGAGGGTCTTGTTGAGACGAAGCCGATCGCCATTTGCTCGGAAATTTTCTCCTGTGGCTGAGGTTTTGCGGCAGTTTCGATTCACCTTCCCAACTTGGATCGAGCTTCCACTCTTTCGGTACCTTCACAGTGCACGTAGAACGAAGCTTGTGAGCCTGGGAAACAATAAAGAGACATTTATAGATGGGATTCTCATTTCGTACCTTATCTACCGCAAGGGTGAAGACTTCAAGATCGCCTTTCGGGTTTATATGGAACCGAGTGAATGACTTGTAGTTAGCAATGCGGAGAGATGAGAAGGCTTCGTCAAAGTGTATGTGGAGCCAATTGATGCAGACGTAAAGGTAGCTTCCGAAGACCAATGATACTATGGGAGTGGAGAAGACCCAGAAATAAAGAAACACGGAGGCATAATATATTGCAGCCCTCCTCGGGAAAGTGAATCCATCCCATTTTTGCAGATATTATTCCGGCTGACGGCCATGACCTGAAATTTGTAAGAATGGAAGATGAGAGATAGACACGGGTGATGAAATCAGAGCAGAGAATAGTCACGTAGCATTGTGTACCTCGGGAATGTCAAATGCAGACATCAGATACTTAATGCATGCTGGATAAAGGCCAAACGTCCACTGCTCGATACGTGCCCGTAGGCCAGTTGGGTCAGGAAAATGCTCACTCTCCACAGACCGATACCATTCATACAGAGTGTGATAACCTGAGATGAAAGTTTAAATTGCTTGGATCAGCATTGGCTATCCTGAAGAGAGTATCCCGGCATATACAAGAGCTTAGATACTATTATTTTCTGTTACTTGGAAAAATTCAGTAACCAGTCACCTGAAGTTGCCAAACAATTTATGTCTAATACATGTCTCAATGCCCAATTCCAAGAGCCATCAGAATCAAGGCAGCCGACAGGTGTGCAGAAACATGGAGAATGCCGATTATTACTTTCCTCTTTCGCGACACTTTTGAGGGCACAAAGGTGATAGGCAGTAACTAGAAGAAAGAAAGCCCCGGCTGAGGATACATATGAGCTTCCAAGCATATAGACGAAAGCATCCCATACTGTGCCGAAGAAGCTTTTCAAGTGACCAGAAAATGTGTTGTCCTGTAGGATGTGGTCTAGCTTACACTAGACAATGAGGAACCAATCAGTCATCTTTCGATATAACTGAAATTAATTCTCTATGAAATATAGATGCCTCGGATCTAAATTGATCGATCAAATTACAGCTTTTCCAAGGCAAATACCAGCAAACCATTTACCTGTGGAAACATGGAAAAGGCCAATATAAAGTATATAATGCCGCCAATGAAGTCGAACTGCCAATTTTTCTTCCGAAACTTCAGTATGTTTCCTAAAGCAATCTGCATCAGATTCCAACATAATTGGCATCAAATATGATAAGGTTAGCCTTTGACAAAGTAGTCATATTATGATACAGTTTATATACCCTGCTTGAGTCTTCAAAAGACGGATAAGATGCCTTGCTTTCATAAGGTACCCCATCTAAACTGTTAAAACCACTAAAAACATGAGTCGGATGCAGAAAAGCCCCACCACAACCATTAACAAGCAAATGCTGCACGTATACAGGCTTCTCTGATGGAACGTATGAATGACGCATGTAATGATGCAAGTCCCCAGCCATTCGAAGCTTACACCTCCCTCTTAGATGGTCATGTATCAGGTGTGAGATGTTCTTCCCAGTCGCATCATTCCAGTACCAATCAAGAAGCCAATTAGGTTCATGGTCATGATAATCACAGAATCATAGTCCCTACCTGGAAAATATTGTAAATAAATAAATATTCACCTTACACGATATCAACCAAAAAGCAACTAAAAGATCAATTAAGATGCGGACGAAAAGGAAAGCAAGATATGAGCGGCACTTGACAATTGCATGGATTTCTTATTGATGGATTTATATTTCAAGAGGGAGTTTTTGTGGCAACACTTGTAGGATTTAGACGATTACGTGCAGCCACAGGATATATAAACATTCAGGACCAGGAACAAGGTAATAAGAGATATATCAGATATGACAACAAAGTAAACTCAAACAACAAAGATGAAGAGTTAAAGAAGCGTCCATTTTTGTTCACATCATGATTTTTCATCATTATTTCTAGGTGAGTCAAATCATTTCAAGATAGACAACCAGCTCTAAAGAACTGGAAAGTGATCTACTCAAGCTCACCATGCTCTAATTCATGTAATCAACAAAACTAGTCCTCTGGTCAATAGCTTATTTGTTCTAGCATTCAACCTTTATGTCCATTGTAAATTGTTAGTAAATGCTCGCTTATTGCAGTTAGTCTTTTAATTAATGACATAAACGGCAATAGGAAACCAAACAAATGGATTGTTTCAGCTCCAAGCAACCGTAATATAACATTTAAAACCAAATCCTAAAAAGAGTACCTTTTCCTTTATCAGTTCCGAAAAGAACTTGAATTGGTAGACATCAATATCACAATGGAGAGCAAGGTCAAGACCAAAGACCCACCATCCTTTTGGTAGCTGAAGGGCAAAATAGCTCTTCTTTTGAGGCATAAACCATCCACCTAACCAGCTCTTGTGGCAAATATACCGCATAAATGTTTGAAGCCCATCAAACCAATCTGTAAACCAGCAAAGATGCTAAATCATATCAAAATTGTACTGGCATTGGAGGAGCTAAAGACAATTAAAATACGAAAATTAATTAGTGCAAAGCAAAAGTAGTTAAAAATAAACATAAGATGCCAGTGATTCTAGAGCAACGAATGAAGGCATTAGAAGAAAGCTGGATGAAGAACTAAAACCAACCATGATTTCCAGGTATGAGGAAGCACTGAGGCCCATCATACTGCTTAAGTGTTGACACCCCACTAGGCAATTCTGGTTTGTTCACAGCTATATGCTCCTCCTTATACCAGAGAGGAGGCTGAAGAGCATATTCAAAAGGACGAAAAAGGCGTCTCTCGTATGTAAATGTTGATGGATTAGGATACCTGAAAAAACAAACATGCAATTCAGAATACCTACCAAATAAACTAATTTTGGATCCAGCAGGTCATATACCAGTATATCATAATATAATATTGTCAATAAGATAGCAAGTTTGTTTGATCAACAAACACCTGCAGCCATCAGGGATAAAATTACACTTTCTCAGGCCATGCTGACATCAATAAAACATTCAGCCTCTCCTAAAAACAGAACTCGGATAGTTACACAATACACATTTAAAATTAAGAGATTTTGCATTGATGAAGATGAAAATAGTTGAAAACTGTCAGCTCATAATAACAAGCCATAGTTAAGAAATAAACCAGCGATCCCTAACTTTTAACATTATAAGACATATAATATGTATGTCAGTTTGAGGGTACTTTCAGATCAAAAAAAAAAAAAATTGAGCCTTTGAGGGTACTTAAACTAACATAAACTATCTGAAAATCCAAAATTGCATTAATCTTAATCTATAATAGATAAGACCAAGAAGTAACCCCGCAAAGAAATAACTGTGTAAATGGCTGTTAACCCAGTTTGACAAGGATGATAAAAGTCCAAACAAACCCATTTTCCCAATTTAAACATTTAGGTAGTTTGCTAGGTGCGATGGAGCCAAATAAGAGGTCCAATCCCAACCTAGTCTGGTGTTTACTTATCCGGCCCAAACCTACCTAGTTCGGAGTTCACTAGCAAAAGGTCAGACTTGGTATTGTGGCTCGATTAGCCGGGAAAATTTATCCCACCTCAAGGGTGCAGATAACTTATCCCAGCGCTATCCCATTGCCCATAGGGTGCAAATTGTCTGTAATATCCTTGTAAATTGGGCCCACCCAAAGACTCTTGGGTCAATTTGGGAATTTTACGTTTCATCACACATTTTATCCTATGTAGTAAATGGTGTATTAGCACATACATAATTTTATCATATTCTTGAGACAATGTAGTAAATGCTGAATTACAATCTTCTTGAGAGACAACGTAGTAAATGCTGAATTATTAATTCATACCTGATCCTATCCTACATTCAACCCCGGTTTATCCTATCCCCCAGTTGTCCCCATACAACAAAGTAGACGGAGTCTTAGATAATTGTTCATTAGCAGACTGATAGGAGGAATTAACAAAAGAGATACTGCTGACTACCAAAAAAGCAAATAGCAACAATTGCGCCTGTAATAAAATCTATTTGTTAGCTCACAGAAAATGCTGATTAGCATAAGACACTAGAACAGACAGCAGTAAAAAATAGGAAAGACTAACTCCAGTAGTTTGCAGGTATATTAACCCTAGACCAAACCACATGCCAATGCAGCATAATGCAACAGGAGCAGGAAGCAACTAACTTACCAAATGTAAAACAAATGGAATTATTTTGTGGATATGATAAGAACTAAAACTAATTAAAGAAAACGCCATGATCCTGTTATCTAAATGATGGAAGCATATAGTTCTCTAGAATCTAGAATCCTAGCTATGCATCCGAAAGTAGACATGAAGTCCTATCAATATGCTATTTTTACCAGAAAATTGATACAGTCCTTGTAATACTGAACATTTACTTAGATATTAAGCTATGACAAGACGAGCTTTCATTGACTCAGGAAAACTAAACCACAATCAAAAAAACATTAGTGGCAGAAAAAAGAAGTTATAGAGCTTACGCAAGATCACCCCGATAAGGAGCAGGTTAGCACGTGGCAGTGTAATCAAAGAATCATCACTCCGAATTCTAACTGATGGCTGAGCAAGAAGCCGTGCCACACTATACGAAGAATTTCCACCATCACCAGTATCCGCCATAAAGTCAAACCAAAGTTCGTCGTCCTCACTGAACTGGTCATACAAAAGATCTTCTTGCTTCGCTCCATCTTCAACCCTGCTCATAGCAGCCTATCAAAAGATGGCACCAAGAATCAGTATAGAATTATACAATAAAGCTATCAACGTATTGTTTGATGAAAAATTAAAATAATTAAAAAATACTAACAATAAGCAAAGGGATATATCCTTTTTACGAAAAAAGAAAACATTCTCAAACACATTGAGATTACAGTAGTAGATTCATCAACAAGAGATGTATCTTTAGGATACATGACCAAGATTAAAGCAAAGTCCCAATGAGCAGGCTCCATTGAACTTATGTGAAAAGTGAAGGGGTAAGAAACCTCATTGAAGATCAATTGATTTGAACATACTAAAAATTATGTCAACAAGAATGAAATGTCAAAGATACCTGCATCATGCGCATGTCAAAACGCCCAACAAACACCGTCACTGATACCAGCAGATCAAAAACTGTCTTAAATAAATCAGCAGATGTCCTACATCATACCATTAGAAAGGTTAAAATGATTGAGAGCATCCATCTGATTCTAAAGAATTGCATCCACGTCTCTCAGAGACACACGAACACACAGAGAAAGTGAGACAGAAAGATACCCTGAATACCAAGGAACCATATCCAAGAAGTCAGGCTTCATTTGCTTCTTTTTCAACTTCTCAAATTCTTTTTGCGACACGGGGTGAGTAAGGGCCCATCTGTTATTGTTAGACGCCAATGATACAGCAGATCAATCTACTAAGTAAATAAGACTAGAAAAATGAAGGGAGGGGACAACATTTCAAAAACTTCCCCAATATTTGCGCGATATTACAACCTCCCAAAGTTTACTTAAATAGCAACAAAGCATAAAACAAACACAAAATGATATGGATTTGGAAAGGCGATGCAATAATGGCCAGTTGAATGGAACCAAACGACTACTCTTGCACTCATTGTTTGCACCCATTATTACAGCCAAACCAAGCAAAATAAGTAAATGAATGAAACAGGACCATGATTAAATTAACACACAGTCTCATGATTTATCTGTAATGCTTCGGGATGGACCTTAGCAGACAATAAAAAAGGCCAAATATGTTTAAACTTATGAATTATATAGCAAGGTCATAAGTTAATTCTCACCCTGTTGATCTTTCCACAACATAATTGGCAATGTAGAGGCCTATAAAAGTGGCCCATAATGAATATATTGGCGAAATTTCAGCTGGTGATTCCGCACACGAGCCACCGCTACAAGTCAGCTGAAAATGTGTAACACAAATGCACAGCAGTGTAAGATAATTAACCAATGATAAGAAAAATATTAAATAACAACAACTGAAAATCATACCTCACCATAGATGACCCATTTTGATAAAAATGGATAATCACTAGCAGAACCAACCGGAGCAAACCAAGATGAGCAAACTTGATCTTTAAATTGATTCATACGAACAAATTTTGCAAGCCATGAATTCCGCTCTTCCTTGTTCCACAGTGTAAACCAGCCCGAGTACCTCCTTTCAAATGTCTTTTCTCTCATAACAGCACGATTACCACAGTGGCTATAAAATACACAACATGCTACACTTATAACCTACACAACAATAGGGGCAGAAATAAGAACCAAGCAAGTTGGATTTTCCTCACGATGCACTCTAAGTACTTACCGCACAATTTTGAAGAATTGTCAGAATTGCAGGTCTCCTGCCAGCCACACGAGCAACGAGACCGACATACCAGAGCCCAATGAAAATAATGTGGAATACGAGAAGAAACAAAATGGAAGATACATAGATTGTCAAAAACAAAGAAAGATTCATCCTCAAATCAACTCCCATCGATTGAAAACTAGGAAGATGATATAATGCAGCCACCAATATCCAAGCTATATACCTGAAAAGTAGAATAGTCAAATTATCAATGCTCATTTTACAGATCTTAGATTCCTTTTTTGAAATACTTAACAAGGATATGAAAGAAATAGGTAATATTTATGTTTGTAAAAGAAAATAAAAGGGATGGCCTACCACCGACTGAAGTTAGAATAACTTGGTTTTATTGTCTTGCCTATAAATGGAGAAGAAAAGAAATAGAAGAACCCAAGCAAACAGGCGTACATCGACCACCACTTAATATTGCTGTCGAGCTTCTGAATAAGCGTATGCATATTATCTGACGATATGAAAAACAGGCAGCCTATAAAAACAGCAATGACGGCATGCCGCGAATGCTCATGGGGATATGGGTATGTGTGGGTGAAAATAGTCCTGACTGTCTCCATGTTTAGAGTATCTAGTAAACCAACAGGCTGTTTGTCGGATCCCATGATACTCTTCTGAAATATTTGTCACCTATTATGATTCAGAAATTGCAAGCTCTTCTGTTTGTAAGATCCAACTGCACAACCAAGACCAGTTATTGAATAGTGTATAGATAAATCCCAACGAATACATAACCAACCACGAATGAAATCTTGGACAACTTAATTCAAACACCATGCTGAAACAAGCTCCATTTCACATGGAATAAAACGTAAAGAAAGCAATGCACATAATGATCCTATGGTGTTACAATCACAAATCAACACCTGGAAAAACAAGAAGTTCAATTAAGTGAAATATTTATCTTCTGGACACTGCCAGTTCAACAGAAACTCATGGAGTAATAAATATCAAAACCTCCAATTAGAATGACTACCAGCAGTTTCCACCAAACAGTTAACTATCGAAAATCAGGCAAATCAACAGGTTAAAATCAGTAGCCACATTCAAAAGCAAATAACACTAGACCAAATAGTATACTTATAGGGAAAGTGAAACCATAACTTAAAAAACAATAACAGAGTAACAGTAACCTCTGAAGCACTAGAAGCAACAAACCAATCAGCAACTATCCACACCATCAAGCACACCGAATTAGAAGCCCAAAAACCAAATAACCCCAATTTCGGTTTGCAAGACAGGAAATTGACCCAAACAAACAAGAACGCCGGATTGGGTTTCTCGAAATTCACATCAGCATTCAAAATTCCAACCCAATCCAACAATACCAAACTAAAAACCAAAAACCCTCCTGAGTATCTCCCCAGGTTTAGACCATATTACATGCTAAACGATTATACAGCACAACAGAAACCCAAATTGTACAAAGACCGGAGAGAAGAGAGAGAGAGAGAGAGAGAGAGAGAGAAAGTTACCTGAATGAAGAAGGAGAGAGAGAGAGAGAGAGAGAGAGAGCTACGGAAGAAGGAAAACCACGCATGTGAAATGCTGAAATGTTTATATATTTACCTTATATAAAAAGCATAAGGAAATTCAAGTGATTAAGAAATCGACTCAGCATATTTCCGAGAATGTCTGCAAGGAACCATTTTTCCCATTGAATGGCATATTCCTTGTGCTCCCACCACCGACCCACCACCACACCCCCTCTCCCCACCCTATTTATGACTTTGAATTTTGAAATTTCGAAATGGGACTTTTCCCAACTGGGTTTTTTGCGTTCGAACTCAGGCGGCGACGACGACGACGATGAGATTGTGGCAAAAACAAAAGATTACTTGCGCAACAACTGCAGGATTTTTGGGGGGGTTTTCGGTTTACTCTTTTAGGCTCTCTCTCTCTCTCTCTCTTCCGAGGTTTCTTCTCTGTACACCACGGAACATGTGTGTTTTTCAGACCGTTGGATATGCCAATGTTAGGGGGTCGTACGACGGCCACGTGTTTCTCAAATTCGGTTTTGGTCCAATCAAATATCGGCGTACCTGCACCGTCCTATTAGGTAATCAAAACCCAAGTCAAAGTAGCGTACAACATGTAGTTAATTACTTAACTTGAAGATGATTATGATCACACCTCATTTCATTAATTTATTCAAAACCTACCAACGAAAATCCTTATCCAAATTCCACGCCGATCAATCTCACAGTATGTGTGATATTTATTATGTGATTAATTATTTTATTTTAAGTAAAAATAATAATTAATTATTTATTGAATCAATATATTATAATATTTATTAATTATATCACATACTATTAAAGTAGAATAACACACATATTGGGGGGTTCGAGTCCATGATCTTAAAGTCATCAACTTTGTCAATTGAGCTAAATTACATTTGTCACTCTCAAAATATTACATCAATCACATAATAAATGTATTACATTTATTATATTATTAATTTAGATCTAAATGTATTGAATCTGATAAAAATTTCCAAAATAGTAGTTAAAGTTGTTTAGATTAGGTTAAGAGTGCATCGTTTGGTCAATTATAGTTAAAAGACAAATGTAAACCTCCAAATCATTCTCTTACCTACTCTTAATGAAAAGTTTTGTTCATTTTTTCGTTTTTGAAACAGTGATGAAAGTGAAAATGTATTTATTGCATATTCTTCCTGCAATTATTTTCGTCTCAATCATTACTTTTTCATATATTTACGTACATACCAAAAAAAATTAATTTTTAGTTCCATAAATAAATAGTACATTTTTTTCACAATGCTCGGCATCGACAATAATTCCAAATCAATAAATAATATAATTATCGATCTCAAAATACATTTAATCTGACATCACTAATAACAAAAGATAAAATTATCTTTTTCATTAAATGAAAGAATATATTGACTTCATACGACTGATGCAAATATATCATCGTTTTTACGCTAAAATTTATACAAAAATTAAAACACACATTTTTCACTAAAACCTGAAAATTAAAAATGAAAACAAAACCAAACATGGCTGTAATCAATTACAAGATTAGAAATTAATTAATTTTATAGAATTGAAATAAATAGGTTTCAATCTTTGGAAAGAAACATGTAAAAATAAATATTTTTAAATTTTCCTTTCTGAGCTTCAATTCAAGAGGGTAAAACGAACGAGTAATCTGCTGCAAAACTTGTGAGAGAAATTTATAAATTATTACTAAGCCCTCTGAAAAGTTTGATGCGAAGGAAGATATAGAACCATTGCAGTTGCAACACTTCCGCGTCGTCGAAAACTTTGGACTTGATTTGTTGTCTGCGCATGTAGTCTAGAGGCTCCCTTTTTGCATGAGCTATGGTTTCCTAACTTCAGAGTCAGTTTTATTGGATTTAAACACTATAATTTATTATTTTAAACGACCATCCGATTTAAAAACTTTAATTGTTAAAAGAGAAAATCATCTAGTGTTTTAGTATTTTATAATACCCCCTCACATGCAAAATCTGCACGTTGAATCTCCTTTTTTTTTTTTTTTTTTTTTGTTTCAATAGGTGGCAATAAGAATCGAATATAAGAACTCGTTTTTTACTTTACTCATATATCATAATGAACGATATATCATTTAAAAATTTAAACTATTAAAAAGCCGAAACATTTAATATTTATTATTTGTACTACATATTATGGGAGAGAACCTCTTTAATGTCTCTTCCTCTTTGGTTTGCTTTTTCTACATTTAATCTATTGTTTATACTTTTTTATCTAATTTCCCACCCCCATTATCTTTTGGTAGTTTTTTTTTTATTATTTTCTTTCAACTTTTTTTTGTTAGAATCTTTAATATTAACATATTATTTGTGTATATGTTATTAGATAATAAAATTTTATAACTATTTATTTTAAATGATATTTATAAAATTGCAAACACATAGAGTGTACAATAAATTACTAGTCTTGATAAGTATTTTATCGGAAGAGTCGATAGCCTAGCATGTCATATTTAAGCATTACTCGATCCAATTAGCGAAGTTGAGGGTGAACTTTGAACTTTATTCCGGGTCCATCCACCTTAGAAGTTCATAAGGTCCAAATTTGATATGATCTTATTGTAAATTTATACAATTTGAATTTTCATAAAGTTCAAATTTATGACCTTATTGCAAATTTATACATTTTGAAAATGTTTAATTGTATTTACTGCCCCGTATATTAGGAGGGGTGGCAAAAGATACCCCACAATTAAATTTTTTTTGGCAATTGTAGGACTCCGGCCATCGGAATTTTAAAAGTGGCCGGAATTTGCTTATGTGGCAAAAATTAGAGCTTTTTTTTTGGTTTTTTGCTGACTGGATTAAAAAAAAAGGCCACCTAAGCGTTTAAGTGGAAAAAAAAATTCTGCCATATAAGCAATGATGTGGAAATTTTTCTTTTTTTTACTAATTGAACACTTTTTTTTATTTTTCCTCTGCCACATAATTAATTAGATGGAAATAAATATGTCAAATTGCATAAAAGTAAATTTTGAATTTATATTATATACTAGCTGTCGTGGTACCACGTCTCTAAGTGTGTATAAATAATTTACACATTTTAAAATTCATCATAAATTTAAAATTTATATACATAAAATAAAAAGACTTCAAATTATTAAAAATTAGATTATAATATTAAAGAAATTAAATTATTATTTTCTATAATGCAAATTTAATTAAAAAACTAACCAACCCCACCACCACCACCCCTTCCCCTCCACCACGCCGCCACCCAGGAGGGGGGCGAGGAACCCCTAGCCTGGGCGATGCTGCGTCGCCTAGACGGCACACATCTGGGCGGTTCGGTGGCGCCCAGACTCCCCTTGGCCCTGCGATGCAGCGTGGCCCAGCCTCTCTTGGGGCCGGCGACGCCGTGTCGCCTCCCCTCTGTGTGGGTCGACAACGCCATAGTTGGACTCTCATGTCGATCCAAATGAATCATCATTTCCGCATAGGTAAATCTTTGCTTGCTTCGGCGCCGGCGTCGTCGAGGCGAAACGGGGGAGGAATTGGGTGGGTGGCCTCGGGTGGGGGGGTGGGGTTTATTTTTATTTTTAATTTATTATATAAAATAATAAATTTATTTTTATAACTATATACCTAATACAAAATTTTAAATTAATTTTATATAATCTTACTTTTTTTCCATGTAGGTGCTTAAGTGTCACATAAAAAAAAATAAAATATCAAGTCAGCAAAAAATCCCAAAAAAGTCCTAATTTCTGCCAGATAAGCAAATTCCGGCCACTTTTAAAATTCGGTGGTCGAAGTCCTACAATTGCCAACAAAAATTTAATTGTGGGGTATTTTTTGCCACCTCTATATTTAGGGTTCTTGTTTTGCCACCCCTTAATATACGGGCAGTAAATATAATTAAGCCTTTTGAAAATTCATAAGGTTTCATATTTGATGTCAACTTTAGTTTGAAACTCAATTGATAATTTGCAATTTTATCCCAAAACTCATGATGTCAACACTAGAACAAAATTTACTAGTATTTATATTTTTATGGTTTATGAATTAAAAGCTGTTGTAAATAATTATTATTAATTATGATTAAATAAAATTGATGCAGAAACTTAGCTTATCTTTTTAGGATTAGAAAATAGTCATGTAACTTTATAATATTTCACAATTTTGATTCTTTCGGTACTGAATTTTGCAAAAGTAGCTAGAATAAATTATGTGCCCCTCATAATTTTGATATTTTTATCATTTAACTTCATAGGAATTGCAAAAGAGTCCTGTAACTTTTGGCATTTCGTCGATTTGGTCCTTCCAATGCTGGATTTTGCAAAAAGTTGTCGAAATAAATAATGTGCCTCAATTTTTTTTTTAAAAATTTCATCTATGCTAGTAAAAGTGAACCAATCAAAATAAAAACCACAATTTAAATAAACCATGTGAGACGCACCTGATTTATTCCAGCGATTTTTGCAAAAGTCGGCATTGGAAGGAACAAAATTGTGAAATGTCAAAAAGTTACAGGACTCTTTTACAATTTTAGAAAGATAAAGAATAAAAATACAAAATGTCAAAGGACAGGACTACAAAATATATTTAACTCTAATTTTGAATACCTTATCGTTGTTTGAAAAATTACAAATACCCCTTGATATTTGATGAAATTATGTAGTCCTTGGACGGAAGTATATATAATTATCAATTTTGCCCTTGTAGTATTTTGTTCTTTTTTAATTAAAAAAATTAAAAGTTATAAAAGATTCGGACGAGATGGATGGATTTTTTTTTAAATCTACTAATTCACTAAATTTTTTAAAAAATTTAAAAAATAAATAAAATTAATACTTAATAGTTCACAAGAGCATTACGGTTAGTTTACCATAAAAAATGAATGAAAATCTAACAAAAACTAACGGGTTGCTAATTATTAGACTATCGTTAAAATCAAGAAAATATTAATAATTTTTCAAATAATAAAAAATATTTATAATTATATTAAATATCATAAAAATTATAATATTCCACGCTTGATATAATTCCAACTCGTAAACCTAAAATATAGTTTTAATTTTATCAATTAAATTAGGCCTGATTCACAATTCCTGGAACGCAGTTGTCTAGTTGGATTTGGGTGACCCACACCAAATCCAGTAAGAGTCGCACTCTATTACATCTGCATGAAATCAACGGCTGAGATTACAAACCCGTATCCTCATCCGAAGGTTGGTAGAACTCAAGCGCAATCTCAGGGCTTACCATGTAAAACCCATATAAATCCTCTCTCTCTCATTCAACCTCCTCCATGCACCTTTCTCTCTCTCTCAAGAAACTCAGATTTCCCCTATACATACAGCTCCCCCCATATCTATATCTCTGTAGAATTTGATAATAATATTATTGTTTTCAGATGCAAGCAAATAAAGGTTCTGAATCTCAGCCGAGTGATCATAATCCTAAGGATAACAGCTATAATGAGGTGGTGGCGCCACCGCCGGCAACGGCCGCTGTGCAGGGGCAACGGTGGATGACGATGCAGTATCCGGCCGCCGCTATGGTAATGCAGCATGGGATGATGGCGGCGCCGCAGTACGTGCCCTACCACCCCCATAATCCTCACCAGTACCGCTACCATCCACCACCGCCACAGCAAAGCAAGAAGAGCAATGGGGGAGGATCCAACGGCGAGAACCGCACGATCTGGGTCGGTGACCTCCGTAATTGGATGGACGAGGATTATCTCCGCAGCTGCTTTGCTTCCACCGGAGAGGTATATAATATATATATATATGTATATTTGTGGGGATAATGCATATTATCCCATTGAAATATTGGGAAAGGGCGAGAAACCCCTAAAAGGAAAAAAAATAAAATAAAGAGTCTCTAATTTTTTAATAAAGAAGTATATTATCTTTTTTTTTTTTTTTTATTATCGAGTGATTACACAAACACTTTAGTCTTTTACAAAATTATAAGTATAACTTCGAGTTTATCGCACTTTAGTCTTATAGGATACTATATTAAAACATGTTTAGTTTCCACATTACGTGATTTTAAAAATGATCTCAAAATTAAAAACAATGATATATTTAATCCTATGTTTTACGAGATTTTCATAATAGTTTAAAATTAAGAAAACTCGATACATTTAGTCCCATAAATTTTGTAAAGTAGAGGATTAAATATGTCGAGTTTTTTCAATTTTATGACCATTTTGAAAATTCTATTAAGTAAGTAGTGGATTAAATGTGTGGAGTTTTCCAATTTTGAGATTATTTTAAAAATCTCGTGAAATATAGAACTAAAAATATCGAACCCCTTGTCCTATGAAACTAAAAATAAAATTTTGTCGTGTACTCCAAAAGATATCTATATAATTTATCTGATAATATACTTGTAAAGTTTTAGTACATCTTTTGAAGGGATGTCTATATAGTTAATAATAATAATAATAAAGATAACATCAAAGTGTATTTATAATTTTACAAAATATATATATATATATATATATATATATGAGGTGTTTATGTAATTAGATTTTTTTTAATGTAATTTACCCTATATAAAATTATATATATATATATATATATATATATGTTAATTGTTCTGCATAAAACTTTTTATATGATTTGGCTATAT
This sequence comes from Sesamum angolense, assembly GCA_034509725.1. Classification (NCBI taxonomy): domain Eukaryota; kingdom Viridiplantae; phylum Streptophyta; class Magnoliopsida; order Lamiales; family Pedaliaceae; genus Sesamum; species Sesamum angolense. The sequence goes on from JACGWL010000012.1 coordinate 9,151,774, forward strand.
ATATTTTATATTGTCAAAAAATGTTATTCACCCAATCAATATCTTTTGTGCTTTTTATCTTCACACTTATGCATAATGCAAGTGGCTGAAATGTTCCTTTTATCATTCCTATAGACAACATAATAAAGTTGCACTTTCCATTGTGTTTTGTTGTATATAGTTTTTATAATCTCAAGTTTTTGCTCTGTTTAATCTTCTTAACCAATATATTCAGTTCCCAGTTTTAGAAACTTTATTACATCAAAAATATTTGGTCCAATTAGAAATGACAACGGGGCAGGTAAAGTCGCGCCAAAAAATCCTTATTTTTGCAAGACTTGAGACTCGAACTGACCAGCTTCCGGACCCCCCTGCCCACCTGTAATTAGTGGCCCTTAAACCCGCCCCCGTCCTGAATCGACTCCAAACACAATGGATCTAAATAACCCGCGAAACTCGACTAATTTTTCTAAAAAAATAACATTAGTATTTATGTATATCTAAGTAGTTATTATGATGTTAAAAAATATAAATTATTTTGCCAATATAAGCATTAAGTAAAAAGTTAACGATTTTGAATAAGTTCAATATATCTATAAATATTATTTGGGACTTGTTGCGGACGGATTTTGATCTATCAAATAAAAACCGTACCGACTTAACTAAACTCGACTTAACTAAACTCAGGAATTTTGAGTCGGGCTCCGTTCTACCCGCCCTATTTGTCATCCCCAGATCTGATTTGGCTATGACATTACCTTTGTGGATAGAGGGATGTTATAGTAAACATTTAGGAAAAGCAATTGTTTGAGCTGCATCAAACTTCACTAGTCAAGGTTGCCTTTTTTGGTGGTTCAACCATTTAGGATTCAATTTAGAAAACTTGCAGGTATATATATAGGCACCAATAACACACAATATATGGAAAATTCTAGTTTGGACCTGACTCGATCGAACTTGAACTAATCGAATGGTAAGTATAATACACTTGTCATGTTATTAGTCTACAGTTTAAGAAAAGTGATCAATCACGCTACATGTATGCTTTCTCTTCTTAATAGTAAAAAGTAAAGTATATGGAAGAGAATATCTGCAGATGAGGTAAAAAGATACTATCAAATTTCTGATAATTGTCTGCATTGCATTCTTGACCTTATGTTCATGCAACCACATGCTCAGATCTTAAAAAATATTATCCCAGTTTTGCTAATAAGAGCTCTCAGCTTTCTAGCTGGAATCTATTAAATTGAGTTGGCTTCTCCTCTTTTCACGAGTATAAAACTGATCCCTGTGCAGGTTTCCTCCATTAAGGTTATTCGCAATAAGCAGACAGGGTTTTCCGAAGGATATGGATTTGTGGAGTTCTTTACACATGCTGCTGCCGAGAAAGTTTTGCAATCTTATTCTTGCATTGCTATGCCTAACACCGTTCAGCTTTTCCGGTTGAATTGGGCTACGTTTAGCATGGGGGATAAACGTTCAACTAACGGTTCTGATCTTTCCATCTTTGTAGGAGATTTAGCTGCAGATGTCACTGATATCTTGCTGCATCAAACTTTTGCTAGTAAATATCCCTCCGTTAAAGCTGCTAAAGTTGTCGTTGATGCCAATACCGGCCGTTCAAAAGGCTACGGTTTTGTTAGGTTTGAAGATGACAGTGAAAGATCACAGGCTATGGCTGAGATGAACGGTGTCTACTGCTCAAGTCGGCCTATGCGCATTGGTGCAGCAACACCAAGAAAGTTGTCTGGTTATCAGCAACAATACTCATCACCAGGTGTTTTCCATTTTCAGTGCAAAGTCATTGAATCTTCACAGGCTATTTCTGCAAAAACTATTTATATGCTGAAATAGTGAAATGCCAATTCATCATATTAATTTCTTTACAATTGTTTCACCAGGTGGCCGGTATTCAAACAGCGTCTCCAGCCAGGGTTCGTGGTTAGATGGAGACTCGATAAACACGACAGTTTGTCATCAATTCTTCTGTTTGTTTTTCCATATACCTTCTCATAATTTTTTTTTTTTACTAACGTATCGTTTTAATAGATTTTTGTCGGAGGACTTGACCCTAATGCGACGGATGAAGATCTCAGGCAGCCTTTCTCCCAATATGGTGAAATACTATCTGTCAAAATACCAGTTGGGAAAGGATGCGGCTTTGTACAATTTGCCAACAGGTATTTTTACTTGTAAATTTGCTACTCATTTATTGAGCTATAGGTGTCCCAATCTTGGCCAGCTACTTAAGCTGCAACATGATGAATCCACAACATTTTGATAGAAACAACGCTGAGGCGGCATTGCAGCAGTTGAGTGGCACAACAATTGGAAAGCAAATCGTGCGCCTTTCTTGGGGACGTAGTCTAGCAAACAAGCAGGCAATTCCGCATTTCTCTCAGTATTGCTATAATCTTTACATGTTTAAACGTCGCATCTGCCTTCATTTTTGGTGTATTTTCTTTCTCTTTCTCATAGAGAAAACATATGTTCTCTCGGCTATAAGCTGCTGCCTGCTAGTATTCATTGTTTGCTGCACTTTCCAGTTAAGGGCTGATTACGGGCATCAGTGGTCCGGTGCATACTACGGTGGGTCGTTCTTTGATGGCTATGGATATGCTCTGCCGCCCCCTCACAGTCCAAACATGTATGCTGCTGCATATGGGGCTTATTCCATCTACAGAACGCACCAACAACAAGTGAGCTGAATGCAACGGCCCAAGAAAACAGAAACGTTAACAGAAGCAGAGCACCACAGCACGAACCTCACGTCTCCGTTGTGTGCTTGCGTGTGCTCAACGTAGCGATTCGGCCCAAGAACATGGAAGGAACTGGATTTTGGTATGATCATATAGATCTCTAAGAAACTTGAGCGAACATTTGTTAGAGTTGAAATGAAACTACTGAGTTGGAATAAATGATCTTCCCATGACACAATGGTTGAGATTACATGTTACTGATCAATGCCATGATTTCTCATGCATCAGAGAATGCGAGGATGGTGGTCATTTGGCTCAGTCATATTTGATTGTTGGAAGCAAAACAATGCCTGAGTTCAATACATCCGTCAATAACTAATAAATTGGGTGAATAACAACTACCCCTGTGATATTGAAAATTGACAAACCCTATAAAAAATAAATAGCATTTTGTTCTCCTGTGTTTTAAAAAATAAAGTAATTTACCTCACTGTCTAAGGAAATAGATTACTTCAATTTAAAAACATAGGGAGGTAAATTGCAACATTTTGTAAAATATAAGGGGTGAATTGCTATTTTATTTTTTATAAGGGAATTGAATATTTTTCCATAATATAAGTAGGTAGATTGCAATTTACCCCTAATAAATTAGTAAGTCGTGCCATGGTCTACTCTATGTATGTGCATAATCTTAAAATATTACTTTTGTAGATGAAAAGTTATCTACAAATATATATATATATATATATATATATATATATATATATAATTAATATAAATATTGAGTTTTAAAAATTGATAAAAAGAAGATAATGACGCAATAATGGACATATCAAAAAATGCATAAGAAAAGAATGATTAAAATGTAAGTTATAGAGAAAAGGCTCCTCTTCGATTATATTTGGGGGTGTCTGAAGGTGTAGAAGTTATAAATTTTTTAAATTAATAGTTATAAGCAAAAAAAAAAAAAAAAAAATTGATATTGAAGTGTTTTGGTGAAAAAGAAAATGGTGTATTATCATATTATTTGTCAATTATCTAATTATGCAAGCTATCAGGTATATCTTATTCATTACTAGGATGGGGTACTTTTGTATATATAATAAAATAATTGGGGCAAAAAAGTTATAAAAAATTAACTTACTTAAAAAAAAAAAGGCCTTAAACTGCGATAAACACATTCTCAATGGTTTACAACTTCTAGGGACGTTCGTGAGAGCTTATGCTTTTTAGGGCACCTTTCTTTGGTAGGAGTAACAAGGACGTGACTAATTAGAAAGTGAATGTAATTGTGATAGTCTCGTTGCTGTTTGGTTAACTTTTTATTTATTATATTATTATATAAAATATTTTAAAATATTTATGTGAATGATTTGAAAATGTCTTGAAAACCCTACAATTTACATTCCGCAAACCAACTTTCAAAAGTGCAAATGGAGGCGGCTTGAGCTCCTGTGTAAGTTATATGTTCATAACAGAACATCACAGTGCATGATCGAAGATGCAAATCAATTAGCAAAGGAATCCAGGTTTCAGCTGAAATGGATTCAGGAAAAATGCCAATGTATCAAACAAATTACAAAATTGAAGAGCAACTGAAACATTATAGTGTTACATCGGCAACGATGCAAAGAAAATACAGAGAAGAAATGAAGAATACATGAGTTTTATTTTGAACAAGAAGAGAAAAGAGATGAATCTTGAATTTGATGATAAAATTTGCTGAGTGATTGTTGTAGATAATTTAATGCAATGTAAGGGCATTATGGACATTTTATCAAAAAAAAATTAGGGAGATAATCGGGAGGCAAAATTATATCACGAGAGGGTTGGCTCTAGGGACTAAATAGTAACACCCTTTTGCCTAATATTGAAATCACAATCCAATCAGATTTAGTGTTGGGCTACTGAAGTAAACAAATATTATGTCTGATTAAGGGTGATATCCTACCTGACATGCCAATGTAAAGGTGCCCTTAGAGAATTGGTTTTTATAGAAAAAAATTAGAAATATCAATAGAATCTAAAGTAAGTAGTGTTTGAAAAAATATAAAAAGTGGATAAAAGTTAAATCGGATAGCATTGTGAAAAAAAAAAATTTATAGAATAAGCTTAATTGATTAAAGATCATTTTGTCCTCTTTAAAACATGGGGACGAAAACGGTCTTCATTAGTTAAGCTTATTTTAGAAGTGTTTTTTTCCGACACACTATCTAATTTAATTTTTATCTATTTTTTACTGTTTTTTTATTAATATTACTAATTTTTTATTTTGCTATAATTTTTAATTTTTTTATAAAAATTATTTTTTTAAAAGTAGAAGTTATCACAAATACTTTTTTAAAATCAAAAGTTAGAAATTGTTTTTCTAAATCTCTCGCAACTCCCTTAACCTCGTATTTTAGCTTAATTTAAAAAAGCACATAAGTAGAAATTATATTTCCAAATAATTTAATTTAATTTAACCTATAATGTGAAGAACACTTATTCACTGCCACAACAATTCCACAAATCATCAAACAGCAGCTCCATCGACCGTCTACATTCATCAGATGTATACCACTCCGCAAAGCAAAACACCCCATCGTCATCTGGAGCGGGGGTCCACCATATCAAGCTGCGCCGCCACACAAACAAGTGAGTTGACGTCAACGTGGCATTAGTACTCAAAATCACCTCGAAAAATACTTGGATTAATATAATCGCACAATAATCACTTTTAATTAAATCAAGGAATAATTACATTGCCATCCCCAAAGTTTTATGAAATTATTCATAAATCCACCATAATTTAAAAAATTATATTTAATATTCTTAATTTGTATTTTCATCTAATAAAGAGGCCCTTTATTAAATGAGTTAATTTATTGATATTAATAAAAAATTAAATAAAAATTAATATTTACTTATTTATTGACTTATTATGCACTTATTACAGGATAATTAAATTTTTTACTGACCAACGTACTCTTATAAGGGTGGGAATATACCTTCTTACATATGTTATCATGTGAAGATGTATCAGTAAGTAAAAATTTATTTGACCTGCAATAGGTTGGTAATAAGTTAATTGGGAAAATGTAGATTCTGATTACTTTTTTGTTAATATCAACAAATGTGACGAATTTTGATTAATTTAGAGGTCAGTTAATAAAATAAACACAAATATTTTGGGTACTATATTTAATTTTTTAAACTACAAAGAATGTATGAATAATTAACCAATTCTCGTGGGGAGGGAAATGTAATTATCCATAAGTTAATTAATCCAAATTACAGTGGAAAAGCTGTACAAAAGCTGAAAGCTTAAGCCCTCAGCCTAACACGTATCCTCCTCAGAAAATAATGGCTCCATTTTCTCTCTCTACGTTCTCTCCGGTGCCGCCCCCTGCAATTCCCTGCTGCTCTTCTTCTCCTTTTCATCGACAGTTCCAGAGCAGAAGATTTTTCCTTAAAATCGAGAGATTCACGTCGGTTTCAGCTTCTTCTCCGTCATCTTCGAACCCTAAGGTTGTGGTCACGAGAGAACGCGGCAAAAACGGCAAGCTCATTAATGCTTTGGTAATTTTGTATTCTATGAGTATTTTCATGTATGTCCTGTGCAATGTGTGTTGGCCTGATGTTTTTCGATTTTGTTTTGGAAATTTGACGTCTTAGTGTATTGGATTGAGAGGATTGCAATCAATTGTTTTTCTATGGGGAATAATGTGTATTATTGTTAAAGCAGGAGAATATCTAGTTGGTACTAATTTGCTGTGAATGGAAGTGTTTGATTAAATGTGGACAGAAATATTACTTTTTTGGGCCAGCACATGTGGGGTAAAAAAGTGGAAATAAACTTGTTTAAAGCAATGGATTAAGGGAGACGGAACAAGGTATAGTTTACATAACTTTTTGGTAGTGGGATCTCTGTAAAATATGAGAGGAAGAATTTTGTGGCTTAACTTTCCTTAAATGCCATCATGTCCAAATGTAAGACGTGTTCTAATGAGAAGGGATACAATGTGGTTAACCATTGTTTTTATCCAGAAGATGAGCATGATGATATCCATGACTCGACGTTTATTTGAATAAGTTGATGAAATTAGTCAATAAAGAAAAGTTTTGACCCTGTGGCTTGCAAATTTCCATCTTTTATTACTTATAAACTCAATTTCAGTATATGGGCACAAATTCAAATATCTAATTTTGCACTGAGTTATAGTATTCCATCAACTAGGTTTTTTCTATTTCCTTTCTGTTATAAAGTGATACTATGCTTTCATCCTTTTGATGATTTAAGGACCTCCATTGTTTATTACATATTTGCTTACTGTCGGTTTCTAACAAGCTACTTTGAATGTAATCTTGAGATGCGTTTTCCTCGTGAACATGATCTAATTCTCTGGACTAACCATTGGTGTGTGTATAACATTTTTCATTTCTAGGCAAGTTACGGGATTAACTGTCTAGAGCTTCCCTCATCCAGCATATGCAGTTGCCTGATCTAGACAAGCTTTCTTCTGTATTGAGCAGTAAGTTCCAGATGATGCTATGCCTTATTCTTGATTGATGTGATTGTTGAAGAATTAAGACAGTTTCTTTTCCATTTTGACTGTTTGCTACTACCAAATATGACTTCCATTGGATAGTGCTTGTGGTCTTTTGTTGTTTGGGTCTTTGGGAGATGGTAATGTCTGTGCATAATCTGCTGAAGTTAATATTTTTGAAATTGCTTCTGGATTGAGGCTGGGCTAGTGGACTTAGGGAAACCAAAAATCTCCGAATCTATCCAATATCAATCAAGTCTCGATTCTCATGAAAATGTCTTATATTAATCTTGTTTGAGTATAATGACATGGAGAAAGCTACAACATTAAATCCTTTGTATTGCCTTCTTGGAAGTCATTTGGTAGATCATTATGCATGTTATTTCTTGTGTAGTTGCTTTGGGAAGTGTTGGATAATTCAATAGATAATGGTTTAAACTTTCAATAGAGTGGTCAGTCTACAGAATCAGAGCAAGGCAAAGGACATTACATTTGGTTTCGGACATTTATTTTGTGAGAATAATGTGCTGGGCTTTGGAGAAAAATAACAGGTGTGCACACGATGGTGTACCAAAGATTCAGTAAACAAAGTTCTTCTTTGAATGACTTTGGAATTGTTTTCTCTGTCTGTTTGTGTGTGTTATGTGTTTTCTGGAACTATATATGTTCTTGTCATTTCGTTTAGATTGTTTACAGTTCCATTGTTCTTAAATGTTTCTTATATCTATTTGCTAGAAGTATCTGATATCTAGTTATTCCTTGTGCTACAGGCACTTCATTTGACTGGATCGTCATAACTTCACCTGAAGCTGGTGTAGTATTTCTTGACGCTTGGAAGTAAGGTTTAGCTGCGTTGCCAACACTTTTCAGATACTTCCCAATTATTTCAAATGTCTTGAAGAAATTACTTTACAGGCATTAAGGTGCAAAAACAATAATTCAAAGTTTTATGTTGCGAAATATGCAGAAATAGAGGATCATGAGACTTTTGTTGCATGAAGTGATATAGTATCTACAAACAGATAATAGAAAGTGGAATACTAGGAGATCATCTGAACTTAATCAGGATCTGCAAGTTGTCTGTTGTTTAATGATTGGTAAAATTAATACTTTTTCTTAAAAGGCATTTCGTCAAACATTTATGCTAGTCATATCATCCTTCTGTCTGCTCGGATACTCTTTCAGTTCTTAATGCATCAGGACAGCTTCATTTTTCCAGTTCTCCACTTTTCCTCTAGGGCAAAGTTCACTGCCCATGGCACAAAAATCGCCAGGAGCTTTCTATGGCATTACAGAGTCCCGTCAATTAGGACTTAGGTCCCCACCCTTTACAATTCTCAATGCATGTCTAGGCGTGGGCCTTGCTCCTCTCAAGTTATCTTCCACCGTACAGAAATATGCCCATTTTTATTTCATTGCTTCCTTTTTTAATAAAAGTCCATCTTAATGCTCCCATGTGAGACACTTAAGTTTACATGTTTTCCAGCAAGCCAACATTTTCCCATGTTGTGCTGCTGATCCTGCTGTTGTATTGTACAATTACTATTATGGGCTTTTTAAGAAAGTTCGGAAGTTGTAAGGAACTTCTTCACAAGAAAATGCAGCATGCCTCCGAAACAGTAGAACTAAAAAGCACACGAGTCCTGTCTAAAGATAAATTTTCAAGTTTTAGCTACTTTTATGAATTATATTGATATCCTGTTGGCTAATTTTATTCATAAACTCAAGGTTTTGATCCACAGAGCTGCAGGAACCCCAAAACTGAGGGTTGGAGTTGTGGGAGCTGGTACAGCGAGTGTATTTGAAAAAATTCAACCGTCCTTGAAACAAAGCCTTAATGTGGCTTTTGCGCCATCAAAAGGTGTTTTGCTAGCTTCAGATTTCTGCACTATGAATAAAAACTATAGAGAGCAAGAGGGTCATAACCTGCATGCATTTCTTTATTATGCATCTCTTCTGCATATAGTCAGAAACATGATTTAGTCTTTACTAGTCCCAGTTTGAAGCAAAGTAACTTTAGTTGTGACCTCAGCTACTGGCAAGGTTTTGGCGGCGGAGCTTCCAGACTATGGAAATGCAAGGTGCACTGTTTTGTACCCCGCTTCAGTAAAAGCTAGCAATGAGATTGGTGAGTGGTCAAAATATCTGGTTCTTTCTCATCATTAGTTGCTAGCGCAATATTTGCAAGTAAATTTAACCTTAGGCAAGGAAGCAAGAAGTTGCTGAAAAATTATATTCTAAATTAAATTTGATTTCTTTGGTTTTTCAAGTTCAGCTCCAAAAAGACTAAAGACTACTTAATAATTATTGCATCATTTGATGTTCATGGTTTTTATCATATTCCGTTTCTTGCACTTCTTCAATAGCCTTACCATTTTTGTGGAGTAAGAATGAAAAATAAGAAGTTATTAAACATCCGAATTCTAATTTAGTTGAATCAACACTAAGATCACATCCATTTTGACGTACCAGGAGAGCAGCCCTGTTGAATTTTAATCTTTTTGTTCTGTCAAAATGTATTTAAAAGGCCATTGTCTACTCAAGGAGCCTTAGGCATTTTTTGTGCTAATTTAAATCTTTCTGGTAGTTGCTTTGTAAGTTTTATATGTTAGGCAAACTACTTTTAGCGGGCTGTCTGCATTTTCTATTTCAGAGGATGGCCTCGTGAAGCGTGGATTTGCTGTCACTAGGCTGAACACTTATACCACGGTAAGATACTTGTTTGAATTTAATTAGTGTGTTGTTTGTAGCGTCCATCTAATGTTGGTAGGCTGAATTATAGTCAGCGGACATACTGGTGCGTTGCATAAGAAAATCAAGTAAATGAATTATAGGATATTCTCCATCTCATGGTTGCTTTTTTTCAAAATTAACAATCAAGGAGTCTTCTCCCTATTTCCCTTTAGGGCTTTGTTATTTACAGACCTTACATCTGTGCTAAATATGATCTCAAATTTCAATTAACACCTTTCAGTTGCTTATACAGATGTGTGATTTTAACTAATTATAAGTCACTTGGATGACAATAATCTGCACATGTTTACTCGTGTAAAATGTGTTTCTATCAGCCCATCTTCAGAACTTGGAGGAGTGATGTGTAACAGATCAAAAGTCACAATTTAATAATTAGCAGCACCTTGGGCTGGCCAGACTTGAGTGTGGGCCTCACACCATCAGTTGTATGGATTACCTCGGATCGGCTAGTCCAAGGTGACACTAAAAAAGCTAGTGTTGTGTAGATTTGCCTGTTGACATTACAAGTCTGCTTTTGCCCATCCCTTGCCTCTTTATCGGTCTTAAAGGGATCATATATGAAAAGAATCAGTTAAGGTTTGGAGATATTTCATGTTTGAAAGTTAGTGGCCTGAAACAATGTGTACAGTAAATAAAAGACTCAAAACCAAAGAACTCCTGTAGGGGATTCAATGTCGTGAAGGAAATGTTGCATGGAAGGATAAGAAAGTTGGAGAGGTGTGTTATGATTCCAAGAAGCTATCCTCTTGAATAGGAAAGGTTCCTTCAAGAAGCTAAAGTTTAATGTCTAAAACCTATCCTAAATCTAATAGGAGAATAATTAAACATTTGATATTGTGCAAATCACAGTCAAAGAAAGCTCAGGAAAGCCCAATTAGTTCAATTTAATCTGGAAGCTTCGAGTGTTACTTTCTTGCAGGAACCTGTTAGTCAAGTGGATCAAATGGTTTTAGAACAAGCACTTCTTGCTCCTGTTATTGCCGTAGCATCACCTTCTGCTATTCGGTAAACTGTCTTTTATCCTCCGATGGCCATGATATGTGCTCTTTATGTTACATTCCTAACTGTTTACATCTGATCTTGTGAACTATGTTTCTCAAAATAAATTCTTGTTCAACCAATGACAGGATCTTTCTACTTGTACCAGGAGGCCTCTTCTTGATAGTTCTGTTGAAAACTTGTTTAGCTGTTTGCTCTTCATCTTTAATTTGCTTAGCTTATGTGTGTTTTTTGTTCTCTACCAGTGCTTGGGTTAGTTTAATACCGGAAGCACAGCAGTGGGATAATGCTGTTGCATGCATTGGGGAGACCACTGCTGTAGCTGCTAAAAAGCTGGGGTTACGGAATGTGTACTTCCCAGCAAATCCTGGCCTTGAAGGGTAATTCTCTCTTCACTTGAAGAACGTCCATAAAGATTGTGTAGGCCATTATACTTCTTTCCATCGGAGGAGTTTGCATCTGTACTAAATGGAAGCTGTACGGGTCTACATGAAATCTCAATTGAACCGAACATTGTTTCTGATATGCTTGTTTGCTGTCAAAAGTATACTGTTGTAAAGAGTCCATCATAAAATATTGAAGGCAAGGGGGTCATATATATTTGTGTTCACATACAGGTAAAAGATGTTTCATAGTACTGTTAACAGGATGTGTAGATAAGTTGATGTTGAATTTACACTATGTAGATGTTAAAGAAACGTAGTAACAAGCCCACTTCAGTTGGGGGCACCTGGGGGCTTTAAGATTATCTGGAGTCCTGCTATTTCAACATCTGATTTTGCCTTTTTTCCAGGTGGGTCAATAGCATTTTGGAAGCCTTACAAGTCCAAAACCAGTTACAGAAGGTTTGAAAATTAAGCGTCGGCGGCTTCTCACTGTTGACATCTGACCACAGTGCGTCCGAGCAATCTTTCCCTGGGTAGTAATTGTTCTTTCTCTCTCCATTCATCACTTACAGAGTCGAAAAGCTAACAGGGGCTTGCATTGGCAGGTCTACAGTGGCTCCAGCAGATACATGTCTTTCCATTCATAAATTTCTGGAGATTAGAAAAGCAGGCAGAACTAGTAACACGTAAATATTTCATTCTTTTAGCTGTGGGAGAGTAACAATGTATAGCAGTGACAGTTTTGCGTGAGGTAAGTGAAAGATGAATTTGACAATGACATTCTAAAGCGACAATGCTCATTAATTGTATGATTAGATACTATCAGTGAGTGTAAATATCTGTATCATGTTTCAACTTCTAAGTTACTGAAATGCCCAACTTGGACAGGGACTTTGACGCTAGCACCTATAAAAGTTCTTCATTTGCATTTCTACTGGTAATCTTTTGGGGTATTAGTCGCTTTCGTTGATGTTCTTATCACCTCACGCACCCAATTTTCAACTGTTATCTTCTTGGTGCCAGTACTTCACCTTCTGCACTTAATATTCAGGGAATTATGTATATTTGCATATCATATTACTGCTTTCACTTCCTAATATGTGCAAGTTTATTGGCTCAAATGTGTCGTAATTATGTGTTTGTGCTCGCCCTTACAAGTCTTATCTCATTACAAGAAAATAGTGCCCATTTATGGTCACAGTAATGAAATAATAGTACATATTCAATTATTACAAACCAGCTTCCATAGGATGATCATTGCTTCACCCCTTCTATTCTTCATTTTTGCTTGAACACATCCTGCTTCATATCTATGGTGCATTAGACCCAATCACCAAACATCAACAAATGTCATTTAACTTCTTCCTTCTGCCCATTAGGCAAAAGTGTTCCTTTCTTCATTGATTTGTGTGTTCTTGGCTATGCAGTAGTATCTTAATTCCTGAAAAAAGAATTACAAAAATGAAAAGAATTGACCAATGGAGGACCATTACTTTCATGAAAGCTGGCAAAGCAAAAACCCAAGATGCTATCATTGGTTTACATTTTCCTCTACTTTGTCTTATTACTATTTTTCCACCCGCGCATGTTGGAATTTTCCACTCAAACTTAGCCAAATTTAATAATATTAAGTCACAGGATTGATGATGTTTTATTGGATTTGGTTCTGTCCATAAGCAGACAAGGTAAACCATGTGATATTTGTTTGTACAGTGTTTTGGACTAGACTTGAACTAATAAATCTACAACTGAATGCTGTGTATGTTTACTATCCTTCTTGGAGCTCTATTTGTTGTGTTCTTATACCTATCTATCTTATTCTTCAACTTAGTGCTATCATTTAATTATACCCCAAATGCAATCCTAATAGTTATTACAACAATATATTCTATGCATCCCGTGTATTGCAAAATCATAAAAAAAACAGAGAAAGCTTGGGCTTTGAACTGCCTGGTTCCCGAAAATCGTCCGCACAAACTCAAGTGTTAACCATTGCGGAGGTAATTGAAAGCCAGAAACAAGCATTCACTCCTGATAGTGCTCAATGACGCTTGAAAAGAGCCCTCTTATATCTGAGGGGGCACTCTGGCAGTTAATGTGATACCGACTATCAGATGGAGCTGTGGTAAAAATTTGTACAACTAGATATTTTGAACTCCATAAGTAATTGATTGTTCAAGTACGTTAAACGGTCGATGTTTTCATTACAAACATGTCTGCGTATTGCACAAAATATGAGAGCCTGAGACTTACAATTATTTTTACACCTTTTGTAAAGATGAAACTAGAAGATTTGAAGTTTCTTGTTCATGTATACTTCTATAGCACGTTTCAATTTTAATTTTGGAGTTCTAAATAAAATTATGTACCGTATTACAATAATTTCAAGTAATCTATATCGATACTAGATTTCATATTCGATACTTAATCTCCACATTGTTAGGATGCATCAGTCATCACAAATGACACTATAGATTAACGCAATTCATCTTATATGCCAACAAATGACATTAACTTAAGACGTAATATAGTTAGTTAGAACATAAAAACAAGTTGATTTGTAAGAGCTTATACGTTTATGTCAATAATCGGAGCTTATTTTGCTAGTTGACTTATTGAACTATTTCCATATAGGTATACATCTTTCGATCTTATAAAGATGTTTTGAACATTTTCATAAACATGTTGTGTAAGTAAAAGATGAATTTATCGTTCACATCATTAGATTAGACGACCAATAGGTGGATAGATCTGCACACAAACAATAGATCCATCCGTGGAGAATAGATCCGCTCATTAAACAAAGCATTTCTAAAGAGAAAGTCCATTCGTAATTCAAGCCATACAAGATTCATAAGATAGATAAACAACTGCATACATTAATACGTTCTAAAGTGCAAAAATTCCATTGAAATTCGCCGACAATCATCTAACATTTTCTTGTAAAAGATCATCTGGAGCACTTATATTTAAACTTTATGATTATGTGAAATTACATAAGAAAAGGTAGGGTTGTGATGTTGGATAAAGACAGAGATGAAGAGTGATTAGAATAGTAGTGATCCAATCCCAGGAAAAATGTGTCTTGTAATAGACAGCAGTGATGGCTAAAGATTGAAAACAACCTTTTGGCATGTGGCTGCTTTCACCTTTTTTTTATTGTTATGATGACTTCACACTCAAATCAGAAGTCTTTTGTGAATTATTTTGTGTCTTGGCCTCACCTCAGTGCTTTACAAAAAGTAAAAAAGGTTTCAGAAACCCATGGCCACATTCAGCTTCCTCCATACAGTGTACAACCATCCAAAACCAATGGTCCAACCCCACCCCACCCTTTATTCTTGGAAAACTTCTTGTTCCTTTTTTTAAGGAAAATAATTTATGATTAATTATAGCCATATTCTTTTAAAACAGGTCTAATTATACGGATATTTCTCGCTAAAAAGTTATAAATCTATCATCTGAAAAGTGTTAGTATAACGTATTTTAGAGGGTATTTTTCGCCTTTGTTAAGTTACAAGTACACTTCTCCTGAAGGGTATTTATGTAATGTACTTTACCGGTGTTTGTGTAAATTTTCGTTATTGGATACGGGTGTAATTGTAGTTTCAAAGGTAAAGGGGTGAGAACTTGTAGTTTTTGTAAAGGGGAGTGGTATTCTGTATTAAATATGACCTCAGGGGGTGTTAATGTAATTTACTCAAAAATTTAATTAGATGTTCCGATAGTGTAATGTCATGGCAATATGTATAGGTCCCGATATTAATTTGATATGATTGTGATCGTTTCGTGTGAGTCGAGAAGCATTTTTATTAATTTTCTATCATTTTCGTACTTTTTGTTAGGGTAAATTACAATAGGACTTTCTAAGGAGTGTTATAATTATAATTATAATTCTCTCGTTATCTAAAAAATTATAAAGAATCCCCCTAAAATTAACGACCGTATAACTAATACCTCCTTACAATGGGTTGTTGCGCTCGAGAAGTATTTGTTAAACAGTTGTTAATACTAAGGAATATTTGTAATTTTTCAAACAATAATAAAGTACTTATAATTACGAAAAACTTCAAGACATCCTGTTGCAGTTTACCCTTTCTGTTAATTCTTTCCTGCGAATACTTATTTTAAGTTATTTTGTTAATCTATGAGATTGAAGCTCGAAAACTGATCAAACAAAAATAAGTAAAAGTCTTGATCCCCTCTCATTATAAATAATTGTAATAGATATAGCTTAAACTATTAATTCTTTTGTTAATATATATATATGCTAATGTAATAAAGTGTTTGATTAAGGAAAAAAGTAAAAATTATTACATAATAATTAACCGTTGCGTGAATTTCAATTTAACATAATCATTATGTCCCTTTTCAATGTAAAAAAAAAAAAAAAAAAAGAAGAAAATTTCTAATAATTAGAATGAAAGTAGCAAATATACTTTTGCATAAATGTGTGGCCCTATGGAGTAAAGAAGAGATCATAAATAAGAAAAAGAAGGATTGATGGAAGTGACTTCCCTTTAATCAAATGCAGTACAATAATTCAAGTGGGGATATATATATATATGACATTAATTTTTAATTTTATCATAAATTAAAAATAAAAAATAAAAAAATCTAATAAATCGACACTTTAATAAATCATCTCGTACAGTGTCGAACACATATTCAAGGAAAAAAAAAATATTCAATTTGACTTCTCACACCTAGAAATTGTGAAAAACACATTTTGTGTTTTTTTTTTTTCTTCCTAACAATGTTCTTCCTTTCTCTCTTTCTCCTTTTTTTTTTAATCTTTCTTTTTCATTATTTATTTTATAGAGAGAACTCACAGGAATAGAAAGCTGGATTTGTATTTCAAACTTTATTTGCTTGTAATAATGAATTAATCATGCATATTTTTTAAGCCGTGCACTTGAAATTTTAAAGATTTAGACTTAAGACATGCTCATATTATTTTAATGTTTATTTTCATTCTTATTTTTATGACATCAAATATTATATATTTTAATTTTATGCCAATATAATATATATATATATATATATATATATATTTATATATATTATAGCTGTATTGGTATCATATATCCCATATTATATATATATATATATATATATATATATATATTATAAACCGTGTTGGTACCGTATATTCCAAATCTTTTTGGGTCGACGAATTTGTATCTAAGAATTTCAAATTCATCAAAATTGTTTGGATAAATTCAAGTCATAAAAATAATTTAAAGGGTAAATTACAAGAATCTCCCCTGAAGTTTTGCATAATCATGAATACCCTCCTCATTTTTGAAAAATTACCAATACCCTCTTTATTTTAATGAACGTCTAACAATTAGCTGAATCAGTTAGGTTTTCATTTATTTTTCATGGTGAATTGACCAAAATACATTTGTAGATTAAAAGTTATTATGTTATTTATTTTTATACCCCCATCCAAGAAATACGTAATTTCATCAAATATTGGGGGGGGGAGTATTTGTAATTTTTCAAACAACAAGGAAGTATTTGTAAATATGTCAAATCTTAGAGAAGTTCGTTGTATTTTACCAAAATCAAAACTATTAAACTTTGATTTTGAATTGTATTTTGTGGCATTGTAATAGATTTCAAATCCATTAAATATAAATAAATTTAAAATCTTTCTTTCAAATCTTCCCCGTAACTCTAAATCATTTCATCCAATTTAAAATTTTCACATCAGAATATTCATATAGTTCGTGCATATATAATCGTGTCGATATCCATACATCGTCGTCGTATGTACCCCACACAGAGGAAAAGACTTTTTTGTACCAAAAATTAATTGCGTGCATCACACTTTTAGGATAGGCAGCTTTGGTGATGAAAATATGGTCCTTTGCAGTACACATTTATCCCTGCCTAATTATGCCCCTCTTTAATCACCCAATATAATATACTCATGGTCCTAAAATCTTTATTGCACGTGAACATTATGCACCTCAAAAAGGAACTTGTACCAATTCCTTAATTATCATCCTTTTCTTTTGGAAGTTAATTTCATGATGATGATCAAGAATTTGAGATGGGTTTTGGGAAATTTAATTTTAGAGTTGGTAATTAACTAAAATCTTGAATTAGTTGGATTTATTTTGTTGGATTCGAGTTCCATCAGATTTGAGTTAGGGTACAATTTTGAATTGATATCGAGAGCGATAAATTACTTTGATTTGAATTAATTCATGTGATAACAGTAATGATTTGTTTTACAGAATAAATAAATAAAAATATTTGCGGGCATTTTCAGTGATGGTTAATTTATTGCGATCCTTATAATAACTATCTTGATTGATAAAATATGTATGTTTATTTATGATGATGATGGTGATTAAAACATATATATATATATTATATATATATATATATATATATATATCATATTTAAATGGGTAATTATACTTTCCTCCCTTGAAATTTAGTATAATTACACGTAAGCTATATATAGTTCGAAAAATTACATCTAGTACCTCTAAAGTTTATTCGACTTATTACTAACTTATTGTAGGCCAAATAATTATTTTGGACTAAACTATATACTCTTATAATGGTGAATATATACCTCTCATATGCATTAATACGTAAAGACGTATCAGGGTAATTTGATCATAAAAAGATTTATTTGATCTGTAATAAGTCAGTAATAACTCAATTGCGGATAAATATAGATTTTTTTAAATCTTTTGTTAATATCAATAAGTTTGATGTATTTTAACTAACTGAAGAACTAATTTATTAGATGGATTATATGTAATTACAGCATTTGAAAATTTAAGTTTCACGTGAAACTCCTACACATGAAAGCTTACTTTCTTAAATGGATGAAGCAATAATTTTGAACCTATGACTTTGATGTGGATAAAATAAACAAGGGCCCAAGCGGTAAAAACAGGATCAAGAATATCCCAAGAGTAATATGGGCCCGCAAATGAGAAAAGCTCATTGAAGCCCACCAAGTACGCGAGTCAGCAAAAGATGCTGGATGAAGGACAAGCAACAACATCGCTTAAGAGTATAAATGTTTGTACAAATGGTCATAAGTATATATACTCGAGCATTTAAGAAGGTTAATGTAACTATTGGTTAACCGACTTTTACGATTCTCACCGATATGATCTACTCACTTACTAGGTGACCTAATTTGAGCGTCGGAGTGCTCAGGCTAGGTCAAATTCAGCATCTCCCCTTTGTGCAGGTCTCAAGCTCGTTCCCCATATCTCAATCCCAGAAGTCGAGTGACAAACAACTTTTGAGGATCTTGAAGGTGAACAACTATGAATGAAGCCAAAAGAACTGGCTTTGTTCTTGTCTGATAGTGTATAAAACATTTAGTATCATTTCTTAAAATATTTATTAAATAATAATGTGTAGATTGATATTTCGTCTCCAATACATTAATAAAAAGGATGAGCAGTGTCGGAACCGAATACGAAACTTTGTCTTTATGTCTCTGATTGCTAAACCATTTTAATTTTGTTATTTTGTTGCCATGCATGCATCTTGGTCAAACTTTGTCCTTTCCCTACCCAAAATCATAATAATAATAATAATAATAATAATAATAATAATAATAATAATAACAATAATAATTCAAAAAGACTTTATACATGCGTAAGAAGAAATATGACAATTAATTATTATAGTTAAAAATAAAAAAATTATGAACAACACTACATTATTAATTATAATTACAAATTATGATAAATATTTTTGCGATAGTTACAATCATAAAGAATATTGATTTATTGTAGCTTTTATGTGACCGGAGTAGATAGTATTGATTTACAATGATTTTTAAATTATAGTCATTTATAGTATACATGCCTGGACAACAGTTCATTTTTCTTTTGTAGTGTTATAGTATATAAATAAGGGTAAATTACAACGACCTCTCCTGAGATTTGCCATAATTACGAATACCCTTTCGTTGAATGAAAAATTATTAATATCTCTTATTTTAACAGTCGTTTAATAATTAGTCCAATTCGTTAGATTTTCATCCAATTTTTGTGATAAACTAACCAAAATGCCCTTCTGGATTAAAAGTTTATATATATTTTTTATTCATTTGATTTATTTATGGACTAAGTGGATAATTTTTTATCAATTATTTTTTATAAGTTTTTATTTTTTAAAAAATATAAAAATACTATAAAGGCAAAGTTGATAATTTCATACATCCATTCAAGCATTACATAATTTCATCAAACATCATAGGGGTATTTATAATTTTTCAAACAACGCAGGGATATTCGTAACTATATCAAATTTCAGAGAAGGTCATTGTAATTTACCCTATAATTAAATAAAAAAAAGATATATGGATTGAGATACAAAGATTGAAGTATCACCGCCATGCACGAGCGATGAGTCAGGACATACCCCTGAAATTATAGTTCGCTTATAGAAATATTTATTGCATGCTCACCAATACAGTCCTCACGTCGGTATAGGAAATCAATTTGCGAGTGATCATAGAAATTTATATTTTGGGAAAGTAATATCTTTTTAAAAAATAAATGAAAAAGGAGTTCAAGATAAATAATGAGAAAAAAAAATTAAAATTGAAGTGTCTGATAAGAATAAATTATATATAAATAAAAATCAAAATTGCTTAAACAAATAATGCATTCAAAATCTACTTATAATTAATAGAGTTGCATGATCTGGCTAATAGTGGACAACCTAATTCTTTGACTGGTCCCAATCCTTAATTACGTATTACGTTGTCAAATGTCAAGTGGATAATATTCCATGTTGTCTGGAGAGTAGTCCCTGTGGCCCTATTATTATTTACTATTTATTCCTTACTACAAGAAATTATTTGGACTAATTAATGTTTTAAATACCTAATTACAGTGATTAGTACTTTATTAATTAATATCCGGTGATACAGGCTTGCTATTAAGGTCGAGATCTCACGATTAAAATATTGTGAACTTGAATTTTACAGATGTAGTTCTTCAGTCCATCTTTAACAGTGATACAAATCATTTATTTGTTTGGGATAGTTACAATGTCATCCCCGAAATTTGATATAATTACACGTAAATCCCCTGTAGTTTGAAATATTACATCTAGTAGCCATGATATTTGCTTCTATCCAACAAATAAATTCGTTCATTAGTCAAAATTCATCGAGTTTGATGATACAAATAAAAGAATCAGATAAAGATTCATATTTATCATCCATTGACTTATTATTAAGTTATTGCAAGTCAAATAAATATCGACTTTCATTAAGTTTTTTTTTTTTTTTTTTTTTAATTTTAACAAGTTCAATGAGTTTTGATTTCTGTACATTCAATGTACTCTACGAATAGAGGAATACATAGAGTTGAACATAGTAAAATAAGAAATTGAAAGATTTCATTGAAATAGAGATTTACCTATTAGCCAGATGAAAGCAAATCTCAAAGGTACTAAATGTAATTTTTCAAACTACAGAAGATTTATGTATAATAGCTCCAAACCTCACGGGAGAAAAGTGTAATTATCCCTATTTGTTTTTGTGTTGTAGGTATATTATTTATTTATTTGCGTAAAGATATTGATTGATTTAAAAATATTAATTTATTGCATAATAAATATTATAATAATATGTTGATTGATTTATAAATATCGGCTAAAAAAAAAGGGAAAAGAAAGTAATCATTAATTAATTTTAAAGGTTTCCGTGCATGGAGATGCTGATGTCTCAACTTAAATTTTGAATTATGAAACATGATGGCCTCCCTTTCATCTAATCCTTCTAAAAACCTAATTAATGCTTTTTGAGGACAATTAGGTGAAGGTAATTATTACATTTTGAGATTAATCATCGTTCTTTTAATTGTGAATAGGTTGTAATAACATCATCAATTCCAATCATCATTAATCAATATTGGATTAATTATAAAAGTCAAATACATATAACTAACAACAACTACTATTAAAGTATACTAATACTTACATACGGGTGGAATTTAAATCCATGACCTCATAGTCATAGAGCCTCAGATTCCCCATTTAAATTAGGCCCAATCGGTTGAGATTAATCATCATAATGATCTGATGATGCCGACAAATTTATATTAAGAGGTTAATAGAACTTACGAATTTTAATATGTGCAAAGATTTATATAATTTAAAGATCAATGTGTTTTAGGCTTTGTAAGAAGTAAGCATCTATGTTAAACCAACAATACAATCGAAGTTAATGTGTCAAACTGCCAGAGGTGAGAAATTTGAGTCTCGTAACTTTATGTTTAGGTCTTTCAATGCCTTCTGAAGTCATTAAGATGATCTGCAGATATCTATGTCTACCAAGTTCGATGATGAAACTATGGGCTAACTCTAGTTGTATTCATGTGATACTTAAGGTGGTAAGATTAATATATACGAGAATAGCTTGAGGTGTAACAAATACGGTCAATATATATACTCAACATCTTGAGTTTATGCATTTATAATTACGGTTGCAAACTCAATCACCTGATTTAAGATCCATTGAGCGGAGAAAATCTTATATATATATAATAAACAAAGTTTTTACTCGATTGAGAATGAACTAGAGATGGATGGTAGGATCGGCAATTGACGTTGACGAGCGACGTCCCTCCATAGCTTAGTTAAGTCTATCAACGAGAGTCGTCATGCCAATGCTTAATCTCCTTCTGAGCGCATGCACTACCTCCGTCGGTCCCTACAACACCCTTGCGAATTATACAACTCAATGCAGTCCATCGGCTCAAGGATGGTGAGGACTGAGGCAATCGTTAGATTGAAAATGTCCGGGGGTTCGGATCCTTTTAGTATTTAACTATTTATGTTATATTTGAGGGTGCAATTGTTTGTAATTTCATTCCACCTCCTTTATTTTCAATGAAATGGAATAAGTACGGCTGAGATTGATTTTTTTGTTTTACTTGATTAGACGTGAAATAAAAGTGTAATGATGATAATTGATGTGATGTCTAAAAAATATTAAATAAAAAAATATAATAATTATAGATGATTTTGTATATTTTTCTTGAAAATAATAAATTATATTTGAAATTATTTTTACAACCAAACACTACCTTAACATGATTGGACTGCGTGGGACGAGATACATCCCACAAGGCTTAATGTCTCATTCCAAAAAGTGTGTGAACGGAGGATAGTGATTTCGGCCAATCTTACCTCAATATAAATACCTACATTTCTTGTATTTATATATTTATATATATAATATATATATATATAATATATATATTATGGTGTTTCGTTCGATAAAATTAAAATTGAACCAAAATCCCGATTAACATATCAAATACAGAAACAAATTATTCGATTGGATAAAAATTGAATATAATCCAATTTGGTTCCATCTTTTACCAAATTAATCGTTTTCTATAAAAAAAGTCCTAATATTTAAATATAACGATATATATTTTTTATTTATTATATTCACATATATAAGTACTATATGTTTATTATAATTATGTATATATTTTTTATTCATATCATATATATACATATATATTTAAATAATCAGTATTTATTACGGTACAGTATATTGGTATCACATACAGATACCATACCAATTCTAAAATTCGCCAAAATTAATTACCAAATACGAATTAATTTTTTAGTTCAATATTGGGTATGTACCGAATTTTTTCAATTCGATTTGGTGCGATGAATTCATCGAGCTGTACACACCCCTGTATATATACTTAAGGGATAATTACACTCCCCTCTCGTGAAGTTTGATGTAATTATATGTAGACCCCCTGTGATTTGAAAAATTACATCTAGCACTCCTGAAGTTTGCTTCCGTCTAACAAATAAGTCTCTCCGTTAATTAAAAGTTATCAAATTTGTTGATATTAACATAAAAACTGAATGACAATTGATATTTACCATTAATTGACTTATTACTGACTTATTGCACGTCAAATAATTTTTTCTGACTGAAATACCCTTATAACGGTAAAGATATACCTCCTGACATGCATTAACGCGTGAAGACGAATGAAGGTAATTTGATCATAAAATATATATTTGACCTATAATTAGATCAATATTAAGTCAATTGGAGGTAAATATATTTTTTTTTCTAATATTTTGTTAATATTAGTAAAATCAATGAATTTTGACTAACAGAAGGAATTATTTATTAGATGAAAGCAAATCCTACACGTGTTAGATAAAATTCTTCAAATTATAAAAAATTTACGTGTAATTATACTAAATTTCATAGAAGGAAAGGAGAGTGTAATCCCACACCCCATCCCCATAATAATTGCGGGGGGAAGTACTGCTGAACAAGCAGTTAGTATTAATAATGAACAAAACTCATTGCCACGTAGTTGCAGATGGCATGTCCATTTCATATTCCGTATACTATGATGACACACCGTCCCCCTTATAATGCCTTTTTCTTAAAAATAAAAAATAAAAAATACAATACAATATATATATATATATATAAATATAAATTATATATATGTTTAAATTAAAATACTACTTTAATATATTAATAATTCAAATCAATTGATACATTTAAACGAGACAAATAACAAACTATAATATACGCGGACATATAATTACTATAGAAATATATATTCGTGTGACTCGAATTCACAATATTTTGATTGTGAAGACTTACATACCATGCTGATGTGGCTTGCGACTCCATTAGTGCCACATTGTATTAGATACTGTCTACTCTAATTTTTTATGAGCCTCATTGTCTGCAATCATTATGAGATGAATTACTATAAATTTACAAACTCATATAAAGTGATAGATTTACCAATATATCTGGTGCGACTCGGACCCATTACTTCAAATTTGCTCATGGAATTTCAATTTTAACCACTGAGTTAATACATCATTGGTAAATCCTAGTATTATTAGGGGTAGTTTCAAGGCCTGATAAAGAAATTCTAGACCTCTAGTAAGTCGTCACTCCCTGAACAAGGCTTGATAACTTATCCAGCCTTGGGGGTTTGAAGTATTATCATACCATACCCACATTCACCAATAAAAATATTAATTTATCTTATCTCATATTTTATTCAAAAGTAAACAACCCTTTATTGTATTTTAATGGGTAAATTACAACTATTTTTTTTTAGATTTGGCATAATTATGAATGTTTCCTCAAAAATTGAATGAAAACCTAACGAAATTGATTCATTGTTAGAACGAAAAATCAGAATGGTATTTGTAATTTCTCAAATAACGAGTAGGTATTTATAATTACATCAAAACTAAAAAAAAAAATGGTTGTAATTACCCCTATTTTGATTACCATAAAAAGAGAATTCTCACCGGTAAAGTACATTAAATTAAAATCAATAATTAATAAGAGCAATTGTGAATAATTAGTACCACAACGTGACTAATAATTGCATTCAGATTAAAATCTAATCATAAATTTAAATAATTAATTCAAATTAACGTTCATAATTATAGAAGTCTTTTGTTTGACGAGATCTATAGTTGAATTAAAATTCCCCCTCTTTCAAATTTTTGTAGTAATGATGAGGAGATTGGTAGACATGACTATATATATTATATATATATATAATATATATATAAACAATAAGCATGTGAAATTGAACATGGGGATTGGAAATATAGTTAGCATCGTAATTATTTTTCTTTTTAAATAAAAACGTTAATTATATAATTATATCAATATTTCGATAAATAAACGCAACTAAGTAATAAATTAGTTACATTAACACATGAACGTAATTAAAAACTATAAATAACAGATTACAATAAATTAACATGAAGTGAGATAAATACTCACACATTCGGTAGGACTCTAACTCATGTCATGAAACTAGTTAATATCTCAATCTGTTTTTTCTTGAAGTAAGAGCGATGGACTATTATTAATTGAAATAAATTTATTACATTATTCCTATTGGATATCAATCATTACAACAATCTGATCAATAATATCAAATAAACGAAATCTAATCAACACTTACTATTACAGTAGAAAACAATACACTATGCAGTAGACCCTATGCTGTAAAATAAGGTTCGAACTCATGACGTTTAAGATCAAATCATGGGGTCTCAATTTTGCCAACCAAACTAGACTTCGTTAATTAGTTAATATCTGCACTTTAACCATTGTACTAAAAGGTCATTGGTAACCAACATCATAATTATGGGAAGTAAAATATATTTGTAATAAATTAATAGAAATTGAGATAAATATGGATACATTCGAAAGGACTCGAACTCATATCATATAAATATTTAATGAGATCATAATTATGAGAAGTAAAAAAATATATAAAAATGAAACCCGCATGTCTTGCGACTCTCATTCAATTCTCAATGCGTTTTCAACATCAAAGTACTTTAGTTGGCATCCATGTGATCTATGCAGCTTTTTTCCATCCCCACATCCCTTTTCTTTTCTTTTCTTTTTTTTTTTAATATTTTATATGCATATCATCTGATATATATGATAAAATTAAAAAAATATAGAAAAGATGATAGTATATTGACGGTTCAATTTTTTTAAATTATTTGAAATAAATATTACTTGTTACATGGATATGAATATTTAACGATATAATTGATATTGCAGTATCACAAACCACCAATTGTGAGTAAAAAATCAATAAATCAATATTAGATCTGACGATAAAAAAAATAAACGTACAAACATAAGTTTTTTTATCCGATTAATTTATATTTGTCTTAATTATTGTTATGGCGAAAGCATTTAACATAATTCTTACGGTGGTCAAAGAATTTGCTATGATTTTTTTATTGTATATAATGTTTTGCATCACTTGTTGAAACTGCGGGAAACAATTATTGCTTTGACGTAATTAATTACTAATTATTATTATTATTATTTTACTTTTAATTATGATAATTACTCTTGATAAAATACCGTATTTGTTGTAATATTCGATTATTTAATAACTATGAATTTTTTATTAAACTTTTGATTTTAAATCTTAATGGTTCATATTATTATATTATAAGTATTTTTCTAAAAAAGTTGTCAGACTGATTATTATTTTATGAAAAATAATCAAATTTCCTAGCCAATTATAGAGATGGAGCTCTCTTTTCCAAATGCAGGGAGTAATGAATTTTATTTTTTTAACTAGAGATTACTTTTTTAATTAGAATTTTTTTTTTGTTGAAAAACTCATCTTTTTTCACTCAGAAGCTATAATATTGAGTTATTATGTAAAAGAAAAAATGTTTCGACTCCAATCATCACAAGAATCTGACTATATATATACATAAAAAATTATAGATTACTTATACGAGTACTTATAAATACTTATCAGCATAATGCTTATGTCGACACGAAAAATCAAATACACGACACAATTCTTTTTAAAAAAAAAAAAAAAAGATGGTACAAAACGAAAACTTCTCCGGTGTTACCCATCCTAGTATCACTTTGGTTAGTCACGCTTAAACTCGAAGTCCTGATGTGACCGATACTTTAGTGCTGGTATAATCGCACCCAATACACGACTGTATGACTGAAAGTGACTCGTTCCCACGAATTGAGCCAATAAATATCAACGTTACTGAAATCGACATGTTCTTATCAATCGAGCCAATAAATTTCAGCACGATGAAAATTTTATTAAGATATGAGATGTGAATCGTTGAATTAATATATAATACCATTTTGTATCTAATGATACATAATTGATGTGGGTACACACTCATGTAAAAGACATCATCGCCCCTCATGGGGGTATTACCGTTGCTACCCCCACGCATCCAAACAGGGAAAACTGAAAAAGGGCGCCAAACCAAACTGATAATTCTGTAAATAGAAGTGAAAGGCAGGGGTAGTTTCCGGAATTAGGCGAGCCCCGTATGAAAACTGCAGAGACTGTGCTGGTGTCAAAAGGAGAAGCGCACGTTAATTCATGATGACGCTGAGAGATGGCCTGTCTACTTCGTGCGGTACTACACTGCGCCTTGGATGTGCATTTGCTTTTCCGTAAC
The DNA here is from genome assembly GCA_034509725.1 of Sesamum angolense. NCBI lineage: Eukaryota > Viridiplantae > Streptophyta > Magnoliopsida > Lamiales > Pedaliaceae > Sesamum > Sesamum angolense. The sequence continues at coordinate 9,179,140 of JACGWL010000012.1, forward strand.
GCCATCCCGACCTTTGTTTTGCTTCTTTCTTTTTTGTCCTTTTTCTCTATGTAGTGGATAATTCTATTGTGATTTTCAAACGTTTTGTGTAATTATGTGTAAATATTTTTTAATAATTTAAAAAATTATATTTAATATTATTGATGTATATTTTTATTTAATAAATAAATTTATTTTAATCAAAAATCATGAAATTTGTAACTATTAATCAAAAAAATTTGAATAAAATTCATATTTACATTCTAATCTCAATTTTCAATTTAATTAATTTACAATATCAAAAAAATAATAATAAAAATATAACTAAAATCAACTAAGCAACACCTTATACCGGACAGTGCAATTTTTTTTTCTTTTAAAAAAACACCCGACCACGACTTGATTCCCCCACCCTCACTTATGTTTTAAAACGGAGAAAATGCAAGCAACTCCCATATGACAAATTACCCTTTAATGATTTTTATTTTATTTTATTTTATTTTTTACAATACAATAATGTATGTATTCGTAATTTTTAAAATAGAGCAATTTACCTTTTTAAACATAGAGGTAAATTGCTTCATTTCAAAAAACACAAAATATAAATCGATATTTTTTTTACAGAAATAATTTGCTAATTTATAATATCACGTCAGGGTAAATTATATTAAACTCCCAACTTTAATTACTGGTTAACTTGCAAGTTTTTTCCTAAAACTTACTACACCATAATAGTAAAAAATTATTACAAACATGGTTTTAAAAGATTTTTGTTCAAATGACGTTGCAATTAATTCAGTTTGTTTGTTTGTTTGTTTTTTTTAATTAACGTGCTATAGAGTTAACAAGTAATAACGAATCAGGGAAGAAAAGAGCTAATTAAAATGCGATAATTTATGTCTGCTGGTGGATTATATCATAAAAAATCATTCATATATTTTATTTTTCTTCTTTAATAATAATTAACTTTCCTATTTTCTATTGAGGACAGCTGATATTGATGCTGATATATCGATTGATGTATTCATTGTTATAGTTATTATTGTAATTGACTTGTTTAAAAAAGGGATAATAATATTTCGTTGTTTTGAAATTTAGTATAATTATACGTGTAATGTGATTTGAAAATTTATATTTAGTATTATTGAAGATTGTTTTGGTCTAATGAATAGATTCATCCATTAGTCAACATTTGTTGATATTAGCAAAAAATTGAATAGAAATCGATATTTACCTGACTAATTACTGAATTATTGAAGGTTAAATAAATATTTCGTGACTAAACTACCCTTATAAAAGTGCACATATACCCCCTCAAATGTGTTAACGCGTGAAGATATATAATAATAATTTAGCCATAAATTTTTTTTTTGACCCGCAATAAATCAGTAATAAATCGATCGAAGATAAATATGAATTTTTTATCTATTTTTTTGTTAATATTATTAAATTCAATAAATTTTAACTAATTAAAAAATTTATTTTATTATATAGAAGCAAAACTTAAAAGTATAATATATAATTTTTTAAAATTATACAAAATTTACATATAATTAAATCAAATCTCATGAAAGGGATTGTAATTGTCTAAAGAAAAAAAAAAAAAAAATTTGTGGAAGGATGAAATTGATTTTCTTGAACAAACATATTTATTATCTACTTAAAAAACTGGTCAACATCAATATTTTTAATTAATTAATTCCCCATCTTGGAGATGATATATTACAGTTGTGCGTCCTCTTCCTCGCACCCCACCTCACCCCACCCACCCACCTCCACACACAGAAGTGATATATATCAAACTCATAGACAGCTCTATACATACATTTATAGAATATACACAAAGATTGTATGTATATATGTATGTAAATGAAATTTCTTGATATATATATATCTATAGAGAGAGAGAGAGAGATGGATAGAGAGAGATAAGTGAAGAGGTGATGAGGGTTGGTGTTGATATGGGCATATAGCTCACGCAGATCAAGAACATTTGCAGAGATTGGAGTGGTAACCAAAGAAGTGTGAAAGGTAGTTTGTCAACTTTGTCTTTTGAGGTGGGCTTCAGCCTTCAATCAATTCCCATTCAATTCCCTCTCCCTCTGTCTCTGGTCTGCAGTGAAGTCATTCCTCTGAACCCTTTCTTGTTCCTCTATTCATTTATATCCCCATTCTTTTATTAACAATCATAAATGAAGGTTTTTAATCTTTGTTTTTTTTTTAAGAAAAAAAAGCTTTGTGGGCATTACAATGGTGCTGATGGGCTTATAATGGTGTGGCAGTTGCAGGGAATCATTCATTTTATTTTTAATATTTTTTTTTGGTGGAGTGAAGAAAGATGAATAGCAGAGGCAGGAGGAGCAGTATGCAGTCTGTGAAGGCATCTCTGAAGCAAGAGAAAGTATTAATTCACCCCTTTTCTTTAGTTGCTATGTTAATCAATGTGTGCTGAGTGTGTGTGTTTTAAACACTTGTGTGTTGCATTTTTCACCTGGGAAAAATGGCTTCAAGTTGTAAGGGCAGGTTTCAGAAGATGAAATTCTTGACAAGAACTGATAAAGTAAGCATCTTTGATGAGAATCCCAGATGGGTTTTTGATGTTGGCATAAGAGATAGAAAAGGAGGAGATGAAATGGATAAGTTCTTGAATGTTTTATTCCCTTTTCCTTATATATCTTGATTTCTGAGTTTCTATAGAATATAGATTGCAAAATACTTTTAAAGCTTCAGTGTAGCTTTTCATTGGCTTCTTATCCATATTGATCTTTTTTTTTTAAGTATGTGGCCTTGAGTCCAATTGAGCTTTTCATTGTGTAATTCCTTTCTTGTGGAAGCTGATTGTTGCGTATGCTCTATGTTGCTTAAAGGAAAAAGGGGAAATGCAGGGTAGCAGGATAATGAATGCTGAGAAACCAACGACAGGCCGTCGAGGCTCGATCAGAGAAAGAAAGATGGCGTTGCAGCAAGATGTGGGTTTTTGATTTGTTATTGATGTTATCTGTAGGTTTTCTGCTCTAGATGTTAGAAATTGTATTTAGTGAGTGTAATTGGTGCAGGTTGATAAGCTAAAGAAGAAGCTCAGACATGAGGAGAATGTTCATCGAGCTTTGGAGAGGGCTTTTACCAGGCCGTTGGGAGCTCTTCCTCGCCTACCGGCTTATCTTCCGCCCGACGTCAGCCTCGAACTTCCTAATTTGTCTTTTTTCTATTTTTCGGCTGTTTATAGTTATGGAATAGTTTTAGTTAGTAAAGGAAAGCTATAAATGCTTCAGTAGCATTGATTGAAGTACCAATTCTTGCAACTTGATGACTTGAGCGGAGGTCGAATTAAATTGATAAAAAGATTATGTAAATGAAACAGAGGAAAATGAACTTTTTTTTTATACTTGATCCGCATTAATGCGCATTGCAAGTTATTCATCATATTTGACTGAGTAATTTCTGAATGATATGTCTAGACGCTCGAGCTTCTTGCTGAAGTGGCTGTTTTGGAAGAAGAAGTTGTTCGGCTTGAAGAAAAGATTGTGCATTTCAGGCAAGGGCTATATCAGGAAGCCATCTACATTTCATCATCCAAGAAGAACATGGATAATTCTACTGATTTATGTGATCCTGGTCAGATTAACAATTTGAAACAGAAAGAATCCAAATTGTTACTTCAAACTGAGGCCAATTTTTCGGCAATTATTGGGAAGAATCCATCTTCCCTTTCTGGTAATGCCACCAATTGAACTATCTTTGCTTCATATCCGGAGTTTTCTTTAATAATTCCATATTTTCTCGATGTATAGAAAATCAGATAAATCTTATACCTCTAATGTTATTTAGATGAAAGGAGGGGAAAAGAAACCAGTCGAGTGCCAATTCCTCGAAAAATAAGCAGCAATCGCCAAGTTCGAAAGTGCAAACAGTCCGAACTACAGTTAAGAGGGCTCCCATTGAATGCAGACCTGCTGATAAACGTTTAGATCCTCAAAAATTACAGGTTCTTGTTTCACATATTTTTGGTAACCGGCACAGGGAAAAACTTAATATATTAGAATTATTTATTTATTCATTTATTTATATTTGGAATTTTTCCAGTTGGAAAATCGTGTAAAAACAGACCATGAGAGTTCAGAAGAGGGGATCCTGTCAGCCGAGAGGAAATATCATCAGTGGATGACAGTCCAAACAAAATTTCCGAGAACATTCTGAAATGCTTAATGAACATTTTCTTGAGAATGAGCTCCAAGAAAAGTAGGAGTACTGCAGAATCTTTATATTCACTCTCCAAGCTGAATTCTTCAGAAATCTTCACGTATACAGAGTTTAGTGATCCTTACATTATATGTTCAAAGTTCGGAAAGAGAGATATTGGTCCCTATAAGCATTTATTTGCTATTGAAGCTACCTCTATCAATCCAAACAGGACAACGATATCCGTCTTCCTAGTTCAAAGATTAAGGTAATTTACTAGAAGTAATTTGAGAATTTTTAGTTCTTTTGTGATAATCACGCATGTCGATCTTGACAACACCCCATGATTTCAGGCTTCTACTTGAGAAACTTGCGTCGGTTGATTTGAAGGACCTCACCCATCAAAAAAGCTCGCTTTCTGGATAAACATCTACAATTCATGCATGATGAATGTATGAGTGAGAACTACTCTTTTTTTTCCTAATCCATCCTAAGTAACTATGCCGTGGTGATAGTTTCCCGTTTTCTTCTCCTTGCGAGATTTCTATGCAAAGCTACTTAGTTATATTTTTCTGTTTCAAAACCAAATTTCTTCAGGCATTTATTGAGTATGGCATTCCAGAGAGTCCTGATATGGTTGTTGCCCTGATGCAGAAGGTAATTTATTTTATTTAGTCTTTTCACTATCCATTTAATGCACCGTATGGTATTTGATCTGGCGGGAACGGTCGTTTAGAGATGTCAGACTAATATTCGCCTAAGATGAATAATTTCTGTCGTGCTATTAATATCAAATGTGTACGCTACAGAAAGCATGATTATCAGAACTGATGAGGTTTTGCATCTTTTTTCTCAGGCAACAGTGAATGTTAGTGGACACATTCTAAATGCAATACAATTGAACATTTCATATTGAGATTGCCATATCACTCAAAATATGTAAGATATCTCAACTTATAGCTCGATTTTTATCAATATGTTGCTCACCTTTCTGCCTGCTTTTGTTCGGTGAATAGGGGTTTGCCGAAAATTAATCCTATTACTTTGTTCTCCTCAGACTTTCTCGAAGGGTGCAAAGTATGATGAGATGACGGCCCGTAGCATGTTTGGCTTGGAATTGTCTGAACCATTAGTGACGTTCGCGCTCTCTTGTGGAAGCTGGTCTTCGCCTGCTGTAAGTTATTGCTCAACGTTTAGAGAATTGATTTAAAGACAAAATTTTGCAACTTCCGCATTTGCAAGCGACCAAGAGTTCATTGCAAGTGTTTACTTGACTTTTCCTTGACGTTACTTTTGGATTTGAGGGAAGGATTCGGAGTAAGGATTTTAAATGACTTCATATTTGAACAAATTTCATCTGGAATTAATCCGAATAAATTCCAAAGGACATGATTTCAAATCCATCAACCGAAATGTAGCCTGAGTGACCATCTTGTTCAATAGAATCAGCTATTTGAGACGATAGACCGTGGAGAATTTTGATTGTTTAGGGAAGTGTGTATTATTCCCATTTAATAACACGTTTCAAGTTGCAATCAAATTTAGATTAATCCACTCGAAATTGACTTACTTTTACACAATGAAGGTTCGAGTGTACACTGCATCCCAAGTCGAGAAGCTCGAGAATGCCAAAAAAGAGTACTTACAAGCAGCAATTGGCATTTCGACAACCAAAAAAGTTATAGCCATACCGAAACTACTGGACTGGTACCTACTTGACTTTGCAAAGGACGTTGAGTCGTTGCTGGACTGGATATGCCTCCAACTACCGTGCGAACTCGGAAAAGAAGCAATGAAATGCCTGGAGCGGAGGAAAGACGAGCCTCTCCAACAGTCCCTCCAGATAATGCCGTACGAGTTTAGCTTCAGATATCTTTTGCACACATGAATAAGGTTAGCTCCAGTTTAGTCTTCTTGAAATCATAGCAATCTTACAATTAAGTTCCTGTATACAAATATAGAAATAGTGAAAAATGTAGAAATCCTCTGTCCTTGTAAGTAAAATTTTACTCTTGAGTCTTGCTTGAAGTGTTTCTTTGAGGGGTTCATTAATGTAGAAATTCTTTCATTTCATTCAATCTGGGAAGAAATTTTAAGTACCTTTTGACATGAAAATAAAGGGTTCAAAAAATCATTTTTCATAATACATATAATTATTTTATCCTCTTTTATTGCACAAACATATGTTCTTTTATTGCACTGTTTATTGTCTGTGAATATTTGTAAAGGGGATCCAACAGATCTATCATTAAAGCAGTTTAGGTGTGAATGGAGACAGGCCATCTGCTCTGGCTGCCTTATCATTGAATTTTTTGGCAAATTTGTTTCTCCAACTGACAACATTAATGTGGATTGTTAATAAAAGCTTAGGATGGAACAAAGGCAAGAACATATGCAAATAATTGGAGGAAAGTAATTTGATTGAACCCTTTTGTCTTTCCATTTACTTTTGGCAATTCTTGGTCTTTCTTTCTTTTTTTTCTTTTTTTTGGGTTAATAACATTTAGAACTTATCTGAAAATGCGAAATTATACTTTCCCCGAAAAAATTTGTGAAACCATACTTACACTCCTCCGGGATTCTCTGTTTTCATTTGACCCTCTTTCTTTCGGGTTTGGACGAAAAATGTCGATGTTAGCAAAAAAATTATAACTTGTTAATTTTGCTACTCATTTAACATTCTTAAAATATTTCCGTACTCATGAAGGAATAAATGTGATAAATGAGGTAAACATCATTATATTTTTTCCCTCATATGTACAAAATTATTACACTGGAATGATAAATGAGGGGTAAAATTGAAAATTTATGTAATTTGTTTGCTAATTTTATCATTTTCCCTCCAAACCCTAATAAAAGAGGATCAGGTGCAAATAGTAAATTGTTGGCTTCTTGGGAAAGTATTATTTTGTATTTTAGATGGGGGTCTAAATTAACTCCCCCCGTCCCACCAACCAACCCAATCCAACCCAAATGAGTGAATTGTTTATTTCCAGTGATGTATTACAGATATTATACCCGATGTTGAATACATAGATTAGTTAGATGATTGGCACAGATTCCACGTTTTTTAAAATAAATAGTATGTGACGATCATCGATACTCTAATATACGAAGTACTGAGTGTAGTATGAATTCAACCCATGGACCAGCTCGAGATTTTGCGTACTCAGTCATACTATGTAGAGCTGTCATGTATTTGACTTTGTCTAAATATGCTGTCACTATGTTATGATCAACTTCATGTGCATTGGATTAGTCTTCATTATTGATTAATAATACATACAAACGTATACCCCCTCCATGCAAAAATGATCAAGAGAGTATTTATTCAAAAGTTTCAAGAAAATTCATTATAATTTTTTTTTTCCCTTGAAAGGAGTGATAGAGAGAGGGGACAAGTATGTAGAAAATAAGAAAACATCATCATTTATTGCTATAATTACAAATGTGGACATATGTTTAAATAAAATTATGTTTTTGCCCAAAATAGAGAGCAAGAATTGGTCCAAGTGCACAAAAATTGAGACGATAAGAATGGAAAAGAATCCAAGTTTTGTCGGATGCTGAACAGAGATAGTGAGATGGTCCTAAGTTTTTGTCCTCTCCACCCACATTGTAAGACCTCGTCATCATCATCAACCTATTTTTAAGCAAAAGACCAAACCCCCTTTCCCCAAAATTGCCTCAATTGCGTCACATGCTTCTCAAAACCCTCACTCCTATTATCACCGATCATCGTATCACGCAATATTTATACATATATAATTAAACAAATACGATCAATGAAGTTTAGTTCAGTTGATAAAATTGAATTAGATAATATTTATACATATATAATCAAACAAATACGGTCAATAAAATCTAGTTCAATCGATAAAATTGAGTATTTTATAATCTTAGAGATCGTGAGTTTGAATTCTGTATTATGCGTGAGATGTTGTTTCTACTACAGAGTATGTGTTGTTTCTACTGTAATAGTAGATGTTTGTTAGATTTAGTTTATTTGATATTATTGATTACATTATGATTGTTGTAATGGTCTTTGTTAGATATTGATATTCGATAGGAATAATTGTAATCGATTTTTCAGTTAATAATGGTTCATCACTCTCACTTCAAAATATATGAAATAGATACGATACAGATTTTGAAAGAAAAAATTAATACATACTTAAAAAATGGAGCAAGTAATGAGCATGAGTTAAAATTACCATCTCAACTTTACGAAATTTTACACTTGTGATTTATAATTATTTTTTCACCAAGGTTTTTTGTCAAAAAAATCACATGTAGTGCACATGTGATATTTAAAGATTATCTGATGTGGTATTTTTCACATATGCACAAGATGTGATTTTTTTTGGCAAAAAAATCAATAAAAAATAATCATATATCGTAAAGTGCAAATTTCGCAAAGTTGAGATGGCAAGTTGACAAAAAAAAAAAAAAAAAGATGCCAGTGTGTAAAAATAAGTATAGTTCGGATGGCAAAATGTGATTTACCCTTTAAAATTTAGTGTAGTAGTTCCACAAAATGTGATTTTAGTTGTAAGTTACAAGTGACATTCTTTTTTTATATTAGTAGAAAACACTATCTGTTGATGCATATTCGATGTACGTGCATAATTTAAAAATCTACCAAAATTACTAAAATATTACAATTTTTGATGTGCATGAGTGGAAAATTGTCGATAAAACTAATAATTAAAGAAATATAAAAAATAAATATATGTGAGAATATTTTAATTAATGCACATTTTTACAACCAAAATTAGTCACCCTAAAATCCTAACAAGTAATTAATAGAGTTAAAAGCAGACATCTCTCAATATTTGAGTCGTTTTGCACTTTGTCCCCCAACCATTTTTTTTTTACAAGTCACCTCCCAACTTTTATTTTTCGTAGCACTTTGTCCTTTTTTTTACTTTTCGACGAATCTAATTGGAATATTCCATTGTATGTGATACACGCGCCTTTGAGTGAGTTATGGACAGGGTAAATTTGTAATTTCACTCATCAATTTAGAAAAAATAAAAATAAACGTTAAGAAGGTCTTCTTCTTCATCTTTCCAGCACCGCCCACCTCCTTTGCGCCGCTCACCTCCTCCGCCGACGCCCACCTCCAGCGGTTGCACTAGCATCTTCGCAGTCGCGTGTCCTCCAATCTCCTTTGTTTTCCATTTAATCTTCTCTTATCTATTTTCTTTCCCTTACTAATTTTTTCCTTTTCTATTTATAATTTTTCTTATTTTCCAAACAAAAATGGAAAATATGGGGGAGGGAGGAGGTTGCGAGAAAGAACAAAGAGAGGGTAGAAAGAACAATAAAAGGGAGAGGAAATAATGGGGAGTAAAAGTCTGATGAGAGAGATTTTTAGGGTTTGAGGCAATAGGAAGATGAAGAAGAAAACAACTTCACATATATATTTTTTTAAAATTAATGAGTGAAATTATAAATTTATCCCATCCATAACTCACTCAGAGGCGCGTGTATCACATACAATGGAATATTCCAATTAAAATCACCGAAAAGTGAAAAAAAGGACAAAGCACTACGAAAATAAAGATTAGGAGGTGACTTGTAAAAAAAAATAATTGGGGTGCAAAGTGCAAAACGATTCAAAAATTTAGGGGATGTCTGCCTTTAACCCTAATTAATAATATATATTAGGCAAGTGCATCATGTGAAACTTGTAAAACCAGTAAATGTATAGGTGGATAGCCCATTTTCTCATGCAAGAAATAGCAAAATTCCAAAACCCTACATTGGATCTTGGTTTGTTTGTTAGAATTGTTATAGCATATGATTGGATTTTTTATTGCATATATTTGTGACTACATTTTATATTATTGCATATGTCTTTTAAATAAATGGGTAAGGTACGATGATCTCTCCTAAGATTTGATATAATTATGAATACTCTCTCGTTATTTAAAAAATTTTCAATACCCTTTATTTTGACGGTCGTCTAACAATTAGTCCATCCCTTAGTCTCCATTAGGTTTTCATCAATTTTTATGATGAAATTATCAAAATGCCCTTGTAGACTAAAAATTATAATTTTATTTATTTTAAAATTTTAAATTATTTTTATTGACTAAATGAATAATTTTTTTTTATAATGTTTCATTTTTTTTTAATCCATCCAGTCCAATTTTTTCACAATTTTAATTTTTTTAATAAATACAGTAACAACATAATTGACAATTTCATACCTCCATCTAAGAATTGAATAATTTTATCAAACATCAGGGGTATTTATAATATTACAAATAATAAGAGAGTATTCATAACTATGCTAAATATTAGAGAAGATCGTATATTTCACCCTAAATAAATAGATGAGGTAATTTTGTGTTCACGATGTATGTTTGTTAAATACAACTGAAGATGGAATGGGATTTGCATCTCAAGAAAAATTTCAGTTCGAATTTGATTGATTTGAGTTCGAATTTGATCAAGTCCTCTATGTCAAACCAATTGTGGATCGCGTCTAATAAATCTCCAAACAAACATGTAAGACAGAGCTCGTGAGAACAATACAGGAAAAGTCCGGATTATAGCTATTCGATACTTGTTTATTAAAATAGAGGGGGTGATAGCCAAATCATAGGTAAACTTTCTCCATTAGATCTAGCCCATTGGGCTTTGCCAAAAGCAACTTTCATGGGCCTAAGCCTCTCATGGGCCATGAACCAATGGGCCAGAACATTTTTTACTATTAAGAATTGAAGTGTTTTTATTATATTTATTTAATTAATAAAAAAAAATGAATAATTGAACAAAACTACAAGAATGAATTGACTTAAGTTGTATGAATAATGAATCACCAAAAGAATTAGGGGTTGAAAAATGGTTATTTAATTTATAAAAAAAAATAAGTATAGTTAAGGATATTTAGGACAATTCACACACTTGGAACCATGGACTATTTTAAGGATCTTCGCCTTAATAAATAATACATATATTGGACTACAGAAAATGGGAAGAATGAAAATTCCGACCCGCACTTCCTAGCTTTATAAAACTTACAAGATGTTTCAGAGCTTATAAATTATAAAGTATTTAAAAGTTCAAAAAATAAGATATTATGATTTTATAAATTCTTTTAAAATGTTAAATAGACTCCTTCAAATTACTGATAATTTTTTTTTACTAATATCTATAAAGCTAAATTATCTTATATTATCCAAATAATTCAACAGCTTATTTGTAAAGTAAGATTGAAAACTTATAAATTCGAAAAGTATCTTATAGAACATATCAATTTGATAAATAAATTTATCCAAACACCCTCTAAAGTAATAAACCATCAGAGTATGATTTCTGAATGCACGCTAAAAATTATCAGTGATGTGTAGTTTAGTTGGTGAAATTAATGCCCCGAAATTATAAGATCACTGGTCTGACTCCCATCTATATGTGAGTGTTGGTCTACCTTAAATGATTAGTTATAAATATTTGACATTGATAATAAGTATATTAATTGTTAACAACAAAAACTTTATAATATAATCAAATCACTAGGAAAAAAAGGATAAATTACAACGAACTCTCCTGAAATTTGGTATAATTATAAATATCTCCTTATTATTTGAAAAAATACCTATATTCCCCTGATTTTAACGTTCGTACCGAATCCGTTAGTCGTTAGTCTCTATTTTCCATCTATTTTGTGGTGAACTAACTAAAATGCCCTTATAAATTATGGATTATAATTTTACTTATTTTTAAAAGAATTATTATGGACTAAAAAAAATTCATCTACCTCTTCCAATTTATTTTATATATTTAAAAATATATATATATAGCAAGGGTAAAGTTGATATTTCTAGACCTTCATACAAAAATTACATAATTCCATTAAATACTAAAAGGTACATATAAATTTTCAAATAACAAAGAGATATTTGTAATTATACCAAATTTTAGGATAGCTAATTGTTATTTATTTTTTTAAATGCTAGAAGTTCCTAGACCTAATCATTTACTGTCAGCAAGCAGAAAACAAAGCATGCTCTACGGAAATGATATCAAAGCAATTTTCACACAAACAATGGCTTAAAATTATAATTCTTTTATCTCTAGCTAATAATTTTGGTTTAGTCTATGCTGCACTTATGTACTATGATTCAAACAATTGATTGAATCGAAATGTAATTAATTGACATTATTTTAGCTTTTTGACCCTAATTCACTGCCAGCTTCACTCTGCTCTTATTATCTTCATGTTTTTTTTTTTTACAAAAATAATAATTACATAATTTTAATTATTTTGAGTAATAATACATCGGTTAGATCAGCACATCATTATAACAAAAAAGCATGAAATAAATTACAATAAACCCACATAAAGTAAGATAAATATCTATATGTACAATGGGATTACATTGAAATTATTCATAGGATCTCAACCTCAACTAATACACAAAGACGTTATCGGTCTCTTGTTATTTTGTTTAATTAAAGCAATAATTGAAAACAGTAAAGTGAATCTTAAATTACGAGTACAAAAATAACGCCGTATTGTAAATTTATATGAAGCGAGATTCAAATCCTTGACCTTGTAAATCTGGAGTTATGGTTAACTCTGTTCGATATAGTAGAAGATATACGATTTTTTTGTTATGAGTATTTACCATGGTCAAGAGTGAAAAATTATGGCAAATAATTATTAATCATAACTATGCAATAGCTATTAATTATGGCTTCAGCTTACGAAGTTAAAATATTAATTACAGTTAAAAATCTTGAAACGATTAATTATAGCAAATATTATTTAAGTGTGGTCCCATTAATAACCAGATTGGCTCGGTTTAATTATTTTAATATTAATAAAAATATAAAAAATAACAAAAATATAATTAAAATAAAAATTTATAATAAAAATATATCAAGTCGTGGATACTGAACAAAAAGTATTTTTTTTTTTAAAAAAAACCGAGGCGAGGACATCCGACAAGACAAATTTTAAAAAAATAATATCCACTACTTGACACAAAAGTGTTATATGATTTAAATAAATTATATTTTTTAAAATTTTTCTTTTTTTTTTAATAATAAAAAAGTAATTAAGTCAGATTGGCTCTATAAATGTTTCATAGGTCGTACATAAAACGGGCACTCTAAGATGCATTTCTCTATTCAATATGTAATATTATTTCTATAATAATCAAGTGAAATATATTTAAATCACCTTATTTTTAAATATTTATATATATAAAAAAATTTAATTATATATATGCACTGCCAGATACTAAATCATATGGACACCCTATACAAATATAATATCGACACAATACACATGGGACCCTTAATTAGATCTTATTATTTGCTATCTCCAACGAAATATATATCATATTAATGATAAACTATTAAATGATTATCTTAAAAGTGCTATAAAAATTACATATTAAGTGGCAATAGCTAATTATGATCTTATCACAATATAATAATTAGTGATAAGAATTATGCAATTTTTCAATAAAATTTCTGAAACACAAGAGTAGGACAGAAGATTACGACCCAAGGATACTTTATAAAGAAGTCAATAAGTGCAAAATTTAAATTTATTGTATGCTTATGATGTATAAAAAAAAGACCCCACATATTAAAATCGGGTTCACAATATTTTGGGGGTGATATGGGTCACAGCAATAAAGGCCTAAGAAAGCCTATCAAGTATATAGGTTAACAGAAAATAAGAATGAGAATACGTAGCAGCATTGCCTTGATAGACCAGTATTGTCCATACCACTAATTTTCAGTATAAAAATATTGGCATTTAATACTGTCAAGGTAACTCTTTAAAAGATTACATTTACTATGTGCATCGATCACGACTTTCTCATATAACGACCTAACTGGAGCGTCGGAGTTCTTAGGCCAAATCAAGTCCTTAGCACGTGTCACTTTGTGTAGGCCCCAAGGTCATTCCATGTACCCCGAGTCCAAATGTCGAGCGATAGATGACCTTTGTAGATCAGATCACATCAATTTATATTTTTTTTAATATCATGGTCAAAACTTAAATGTAGAAGTTATCAAAATTAATTATATTTAACCTCATTTCAGTGAGGTCTTTTCAAACACAAGTCCACTTGCACAAAAAACACAGAGATTATGATATTAAATTAATTTAGATTCTAATATTCAATTCCTGTAAATGTTACTATATATTGTAATTAATGTAATTAATTATCATCCTTATCATTATTGACAGTATTATCGTCATCAACATCATTATCACCATTGTTCTCATAATATTAGGTATACAACCCAAAATGTTGGTGTAATAATATAACGCCACGTCGCATTCTGTTAAATAAATAGAATTTCATTATTAATTTTTTTAATAATATTAATAAAATTATAATATTCTATTATTGATAAAATTGTAATAGATTTTTTTTTTAGAAAATATATATATAACATTGACAACATAGTAGTTAGAAGGGAGTGTTTGCAAAAATTTATGTATTAAAGAATAATAAATTTTAGGGTAATATACACTTTTTCTGTTAAATTATAGACTATGTAAACATTACCTTTCTGAATTCTCTATCTATACACTTTCCCTTCTTGAATTAATAGTCAACAACTTTGACAGTTACAATTTCAAAAAAAATCTATAAGTTATAATTATGTTGATGTGGCAGTGAATGCTGACTTGTACTTTGCAATCGTTAGAGAGCTGTTGCTGAAAGAAATAATAAAAAAATTGCCCTGTCTACAATCTATAAATGGAGATGATTTGCCTCCTTACAAGTACTTGTGCAAAATCCATTTAATCAGCCAAATATTTCTGCCTTGAATCCAAACTTTTTTTTTTCATCAACAATTTGAAAATTATTTTAGATATGTCAAGTAGTTTTCTAATTCACATTTATCTTATCATTCTTACCGTCGATCTGAACATATATGCAGGGATAAGTGCATGTGTGCAGAAATGACACAAATTCGTAAGTCGTGAATGACAAATAATTCAGAGAGAAAAATTTTTGAATGCCCAAATTGAATGCAAAGCGGATGCAAATTTTTCCAAGTGGATTGGGCTAGAGATGCCAAAAGTCCCATTTACAATGAAACACAAAGATACTATAGAAATAAATGCTAGGGGTGTAAAACACTTCTACCCTCTACCTACTACCAATATGTGGTTACAATTCAATTATAAGGCTAATACGGTAATAATGAAAATAATTTAAACTGTGGTGGTGGCTGCTTAAGGAAAGGATACGACTTTCTTTTTCATTGCAAACTTGATCCATTCCTTTGTCACCATTATGCAGAAACTGTAATTAATTGCAAACACTCAAAAACTGTGAGTGATCTACTCTAATAATAACGATTTAATATAATAATATTTATTGATTAATTATATATATTTTATATTGATAATTTATTTATATTAATTATTGATGATTGAAAGTAATGGTATGGTATGGTAGAATTTCAAAATTCCTACCTAACTAAACCAAATTACTTATAAATTTAAAATTTAATATCCCCATTAAATTGAAATACATAAATTCATTTCCCATTCCAGAAGCTATGAACCAGTCTACAATCCAACAATCAATTTATGCTTCATAATTAATTCCTCTAATTGATCTCGCGTTTAAGTTTTCAGTCAATAAACGCTGAAAAAATAACAATTAACAAATAGTGTCATTTGCGTTTGTTTGGTTTAATTGCATGCGAATCCCTTTGAATTAGGATTATTGTACTTTATCCCCTTGATTTTTTTTTAAAATACATTTAAACTATATTAGGAAACGCACGATTCATAAAATCCAAATTGACGCAGTTTGATCGGTGCCCCATTGGTAGATGTAATTTCCTTATGAGCCATACGTTTTGTACCGAAAAGACGCTTCATTAGGAAGATGAGGTTTTGTGGGTTTTAAACTGCTCAGACTCTTAATTTAATTTGATGTGACTATACCATCAACCTCTTAAACAAAAGGCTTGGAACTAGCACACAACCTCGATCCCACATACAACGCCAAATGATGTGGCTTGTGACTTGATCAGTGTTTCATTGAGCAAGGTATTATTGTTACTCCAATTGTGATCAATTTTGTCTTTAAAAGACGTCTTTTTAGTTTTTTCACTAACAATTAGGAATTATATCCTTATCAAAAAATAACATTCATACAAAACACTAGCTGTATCAGCGCGCGATCACAAATAGCACATTTGTAGGGATTTGGACATAATTTCTAATAAAAGGAGCAAAGTGTAATTACACTATATTCTAGAGGGGCTTGAATATAATAAACATTTTCGTTAATACACTATATATATATATATATATATGTATATGGTTCCTGATGTGAGAACACGTCGTGTAAAGACAAGAATTCCCACAATCTACATTATGAGTTGATTAATCAATGAGGACGTTGTGATTAAACAAATAATAAGTACACTAATACTATTCTTAATTACAGCTAATCTTGTTTCCCACGTTGTTGTTGGCCTTCATTTCGTTTCAAGCACACCTCCCATTCCAAGAACAAAATGTCATCCATCTAGAAGCAGCACATCAGCGTTTAGGTCAGCATTGTTGAACAATTAACGTCCAACACACACATTCCTTGACTTTACTCAATTTCTTACATACTATAGTCCCAAATATATACCCACAGTTAATTAACGGAAAAAATATAATTTATCCTCTTATAATATTGTAAATGTGCAAATTATCTATACTATATCTATACTAATATAAAAAAGAAACCCCTTATAACACTCACAAATGGAAGTTACGTGACACCGTCACACCATTTTTTTGAAATGCCAAAATTAGCCTTTTTATTATCTACTATATATCTATTGTATCTATATCTTCTATATTTATATCTAAACTATATATAAAAAAACCATTGAACTAATAATAACTAACTTCTTCAAGTTATTAAATTTTATTTTAAATTAATTTCTTTTCTTTTTTTCTTTCTTTCTTTTTTTAAATTTAATATATTGTTTATATATTTTACTCTTATATCATATATTTTAAAGTGCGAAAAATTATTTATTATATGCACGCAGATACGACGTGCCACAATAGCTAGTAAAAAAAAAATCCCTTTTCACTCACAAACTACGATTACTTACACCGCAACACCAATTTTTTAAATTACCAAAAATGTCCTTATGTATTTTCAACTACCCTTTATATATATATCCTCAACTTCTTCTTCCCATCTATATGATTTATACTATCTATCTATATTAATATGAAAATTTCACCCACATTTTTTTTATGTCAATAATATCCCTAATTAGTTTATTTTATTTTTTGAATGTGATGTATTGGTTTATAATCTAATTTTTACTTATAATATATTTTATAAGTGTAAATAAATTATTTATTATATAACGTAGGGACGACGTGCTATAACGGCTAATTTCGCTATAAAAAAATTAACCCCTTTGTGTTTTATAAAATAGCGATTTATTCCCTACACTAATTGTTAATTAACTGCGGATGATGAAACTAATTACGACATCCATGTACTAAACCTACCTTTTACTCCAAGTGCAGTCGTCATCTACTTAATTTACAAAGTACGTGGAATATCATTTGATACATCGAGATTCAAGATTAGCTGATCAGTTGTCAATCAAAGTAGAACAAGTCACTATCGATCAAAGTAGAGGAATGAATGAGATTATACTATTATTTATCATCGGGCAAAAAAATTCACTTGAAAAAAATAATTATTGGCTACAATTTTAATAGTTATGAATTAAAAATTATAATAAATAATTTCTATTAATCACGGTTAAAAAAATCGATACAAAAATATAAGTTTTCCACCACAAAAAAAGTTATTTGCCATATTTGCCATGATAAATACTTTTAGCCACCCTCGCAGATACCACAGCCACAACCGTTACATAGTCGTTGTTAATGACTATTTGCTATGATTTTTTTATTTTTAACCATGGTTAAATGTTGGTTTGTTTTTTTTTTGTAGTGATTTAACAACATATAAATCGCACCTAAGAAGAAATAAGATTTTTTTGTTGTTGTTGTAGTATTTATGTTTAAATGTAAAAACTCGTAAGGAATACTGATCAATTATCTAAAACTATAAAAAATCGTAATGAATATTGATCAACTATGTACAATTGTATAATGCAGACTAACTCATAAGAGAGAGGCCATAGCTGAAAACGATAGTAAATACTTTGGTCATAGATAATAACGTAACACAAGTTGATTAATTGTGATCGAAATTTATGTTTGCACATTGTTTTTATTTGAATATAGTAAATAGTATGATTTTTATCATATTTTTCAAATTGTACGGAGTTATTTAAATATAAAGAATGGTCCATTTTTTGGACAATGGCATAAAATTCCGAACAAAATAGGCGTAATAAATTTAAATCCAAATATATACCTTATTAAGGTGGTTTTTACTTTAAGTACCAGCTACTTTGGTTACATGATAAATTATTAATAAATATGCGATTTCTCAAACTTTAAGAGTGCTAGGTGTAATTTCTCAAATCACATGGGATTTACGTGTAATTATACTAAATTTTAAGAGAGAAAAGTGTAATTATCCCTCATAAATACGCGATAAAAAAGTTTGAAATTAATTAATTATACGGACTTTACTTTTGTTGATTGTATAGGTGGAACTGAATATGTATGATAAAAAGAATTTTACTTTTTTACCCTCATTTTATATTAATAGAATAAAATAAAATTTTCACAAATTAAATCAAGAAACCCTTTCAACAGTGATTTGAATCGGGTCCCACTCTCAAATCCAAGCCCCCATATGGCAAAGAAAAAATAAATTAGTTTGCACAAATTATTTATTCATCCTAATAACGAAATACAACGCCACCTAACTATATAATATGAAATTAAATAAATAACAATGTTTGCAACATTGACTATTACAAAAATAGTTTAGCATTCACATAAAAAAAAAATTTTAAGGGATAATTACACTTTCTTTTCATGAAATTTAGTGTAAGTACACGTAAATCTCCTATAAATTAAAAAATTATACCTAGCACCCCTGAGACTTATTTATTAAATGAAAATAAATCTCAAGAATACTAAATATAATTTTTTAAATTTTAAAAGTATAAGATATAATTTTTTAAATTATAGAAAACCTATGCATAATTCTACCATACCTCGAGGAGGGGGTGTAAATTATTCCTTTTATTAAAGGGTAAATTACATCTACCTCCCCTGAGGTTTGGCATAATTACAAATACCACCTCGTTGTTTGAAAAATTACAAATACCCCCTAATGTTTGATAAAATTATGTAATCCTTGGATGGAGGTATAGAAATGTCAACTTTACCCTTACAGTATTTTTTTATTTTTTTAAAAAAATTAAAATCTTATAAAAATATTGAATGGGATGGATGAAAAAAATTTAAAAATTATAAAAAAAATTATCGCCTTAGTTGATAAAAAAAATATTTTTTAAAAAAAAATAAATAAAATTATAAATTTTAATTCATAAGGGTATTTTGGTCAGTTCACTATAAAATGCATAGATTGGGGTAATTGTTAGATGATCCTTAAATTAAGGTAAAAACGATATTTATAATTATGCCAAACCTCAGGGGAGGTAGATGTAATTTACCCTTTATTAAATATAAAATCTTGAACCCTAATTTTCATAACAAAATTCCCTCATGCAAACCTAATAAAACAAAAAAATGGGGAAATGATCACACAAGTAATAAAAGGCGGCTTGTCAGATCTCCGGAGTCAATATTATTTGCTGTCAGTTCAGCATCTCCTCCTCCTCTCTCCACCCCTTTATATTTTCCTGTCTTTTCCACTTTTACATTAGCTATCAGTTCTCTGCCGAGGAATTCAACATGGAGGTTGTCATACCTTCCCCTTCCCGCACCTTCGATTTCGATTTCAACAGCGCCCGCTCGTCGCCGCAGGTCAGCCCGCCGTCCACGCCGAAGCCCTTCGGTGACTACTATTGCAGTGCTCCTACCAGCCCTTCTCACTCTCTCTTTTACCGCGATTTGATGAGTCTCCGTCGCCGGAATGCAGTCGTCGTGGGGTCCTGGGAACCCGTCAAGAGTAATGGTGGAGATGATTTTGCTTTTGATGTGAGCGAAGATTGGGAGTCAGCCTCCGTGTCTGCTGATGAGCTTTTCGACGGTGGAGTGATCAAGCCCCTGAAGACGACTCCTCCGCTGCTGCACCTCCCTGAGGCGGTGAGAGTCAGTGAACATGTGATGTTGGAAAAGCCCACCGCCGTTTCTGCGTCGCCGTTATCACAGACTAGAAAGATAATCCAGGGCGCCTTCTCGCCACGGCGGCAAAAGAACAGTAAGGAAAGAGAGCCGTTCCTAGGTAAAAACGCGACAAGAGAGACGGCGGGGAGTCAACGAGGACGAGAAAGAGGAGGAGATTTCTCGAAATCCTCCAGCCGAAGGGCGGCGCGTTCGCTTTCTCCGCTCAGGGACGTGCAATATCCATGGGAAGAGGAGAAAGAGCAGCCGCACAATGCCAAGAGTTCCTCTTCACAATCAACCCTCTGTTCAACTCTGTCGACAGCGCCTGCTAAAGGCGGCGGCTACAAGAAATGGAGGCTGAAGGACTTCTTCCTTTTCCGCAGCGCGTCGGAAGGACGCGCCGCCGATAAAGACCCCCTGAAGAAGTACACGGCGGCGTTGAGGCACTCGAGCTTCCGTTCGATCGACAGCCCCGGGTCAGGATCTTCGAGAAGAAGGGGGCCGGTCTCGGCTCACGAGATGCATTACACGATGAACCGGGCGGTTTCGGAGGATTTGAAGAAGAAAACTTTCCTGCCGTACAAGCAAGGAATTCTGGGCCGGCTGGCGTTCAATCCCGCCGTCCACGCCCTGGCCAACGGCTTTGGTTTTTCTCGTAAATGAGAACAAAAATTAGCCCACAATTTACAATTTAATTATTAAATATTAAATATATATATATATATATACATATATTAGGGTTTTAGTTTTATTTTCATTATTATTATTTCTTTTGTGTATTTTGTATAGAGTCTTTTTATGATGTGTACAATTCGCACATTGGAAAATACATATGAATTTTTGACTCATTATTATTTTTTGTTTCCATTAAATATTAGAGTATGATAATATTGTCTGCGGAAGAAAATTGTCACATTGCTTTGTAAGAAAATGTATTATTCTCTATAAATAAAAATCATAATATTAATAATTATGATAAAATTATAATCGATGCAATAATTTAAAATATTCATCGTGTAAATTATTTTTACCATGGTTATGAATCATAAATACTTGACATGATTTTTACCCATAATCATAAAAGCAATGACTAACAATCGTTGCGTAATTCTGACCAATGACTATTTATTACGGCTATTTATTTTAAATTATGTTAATTAGCCAGAATTAAATATTATACTTTTTTTGTGTTATAATAAAAATATCTTTCGGAAAAAGATTTGTCTGAAATGATATTTTAAAAAATTAAATTATTTAAGATTAGATATTTATTACTTAAAAAAAAGAGTTACGTCTCGACATCTCTAAATTATGAGCATTAATTTGAAGAAGAATAATAAAAAGTTACACAAAAATTTTCGTCTTTCACAAAGTTGTATATCAAATAAAAATAATACCATAAAAAATACACCATACATACGAGTATTTATTATTAATCTATTACTCATTTTTTAACTCGAAAAAAAAAAAAAAAAAGATGTAGTAAACAAATATAATATTATAACTATTTTCCTTCTTTAATAAGTTGATTAACGTCACTCCATGCAAAAAGTCGGAACAAATTTTTCTGGTCAACTTCTAGATGAGAAGAAGAGTCTTAAATCCTACTTTAATTTTTAATTTTCCGTTGATTTTGCTATTATATTTCTTATTTATTGAAAAATAAATATTTTATATACATGTACCCAATACGCGTACACATCTAAAATTCGAACACAAAACCTCCTAGGGAGAAGTTTTGATTTTTGAGTTTTTGTTGATTTTGCTATTATTTTTCTTATTTATTGAAAAATAGATATTTTCTCCTCCGACATAGAAAAAGTAAATCAATTATTTTTTATAGGGATAATTACACTTTACTCCCCTGAGATTTGGTGTATTTACACGTAGACCCCCTATGATTTGAAAAATTACATCTAGCATTCTTGATATTTGCTTTCCTCTAACAAATAAGTCCATCTGTTAGTCAAAATTCATTGAATTTGCTGATATTACAAAAAAAAAAAAAACCTGAATGAAAATTGATATTTACCCTCGATTGGCTGATTACTGACTTATTGCAGGTCAAATAATTTTTTTTTCAAAAATTCTATGAATTTTGACTAACAGGGGAACTTATTTGTTAGACGGAAGCAAATCTCATGGGTAATATATGTAATTTTCCAAACCACAAAAAATCTAAGCGTAATTACACTAAACCTTAGGGAAAAAAGTGTAATTATCCCTTTTTTATATGCATGCAACCAACACACATGCACACACCTAACGTGTGAACATGAGATCTTCTATAAAAAAATTTTTACTCAAACCATTAATTAAGTTATCCCCCGAGATAAAAAGGTAAATCAATTTTCATTAGCCTGCTTTTAAGTTATTATAACTCTTATGTTAGCTATAGTCAGAGATATACTTATTATTTGAGAAGTTATTAATACTCTCTAATAATAACGTTTGTTCAATAATTGACTTATTTTTTAGTTTTTATTAGAATTTCATCCATATCTTATATTAAATTATAAAAATATTATTTTGCACCCTGTATTATAATTATATATATATATATATATATTTAAAAAAAAATATTATTTTGTATATAATGCCCGTCCAAATCAAATATACAAATATACATTCTCACATTTAAAAAAAAATCAGCAAGGATAAAGTTGAAGATATTATAATTATATCAAATTTAAAAAGAAATAAATATAATTTAGACATAATAATAAGAATTGGACATTTAAACGTGAGATTATGGTCAAAGAAATAATATTACAGGCTGGGCACATCGTAATATAGTTTGGTTTCACACATTAGCTTATATTTATTGGATATATAGTATAGTCCACGACGTTGGTGGTTAGGAAATGGACAAAAAACATGTTGATATACATCCTTTCTTCAAATTTATTATTATACATAAATCTCGTGATTATAAAATTGTGGAGGAGGCTCTAATTTTTTGTATTCTTCCCATTGTTTGTTTGTGCATAGGTTGCAATGCATTCGACTTGGCATTTATTATTAAAATTGTATACATATATATATCGTCAATTATTGTCTATATGATTTTGCATGAATTAAAAGAATTAGTACATATTAGTACATATCAATGAGGTAAACATAACTTAGTTGGTGAAATCGATACCCATAAATAGTTGTTAGTTATATTCCATTAGTGGGAGGGGGCTTTTTTTGCAATATTTTCACCTCCTTTTACAATTTCTAACAAAATATGTGATTAAATTTAAAATTTCATAAAATACGGGATCAAATTTGAAACATAACTCTAAACTGTGGGACTAATTTTGTAATTGTGCCTCTTTCAAAACCCATTGTTAATAGGGAAAATTACATTTTTGATCATGCACGATAGGTTGTGTTGTATTTTTTGTCTCATAATTTACGAATTTAGCATATTTAGTTTCATAGAATAAGTATTATACCATTTTTGAACCTATATGATAAAATTGTAGCACATTTGATCTCATAATATATAAAGTTGCAGCACACTTGGTTCCATATGATATAATGTTGTTTAATTTTTTATGGGACCGAATGTGCAATAATTTTTATTCTATAGGACCAAATGTCCCAAGTTTTTATTTTATGGGATCAAAACTACTACAATATTTATTTTATGTGACTAAAAATACAATTTCCCCGTATATAATATGACATACTAATTTGGATTTTTACACTGGTTTTACTTGTTTGGTTGGGGCGTTGTACTTCACTTGTGCTGGGCAGTTCGGCTAATGCTCCGTCCCACAACCTTCCCGCC
Organism: Sesamum angolense; assembly: GCA_034509725.1. NCBI lineage: Eukaryota > Viridiplantae > Streptophyta > Magnoliopsida > Lamiales > Pedaliaceae > Sesamum > Sesamum angolense. Next base: position 9,203,331 of record JACGWL010000012.1, read on the forward strand.
AAAATACAGGCACCGCTGCACTACGCTCCGGCCGCTCCTTCTCAAACTTTACTTCTCTTCGTCGGCAGCCCAGCAATGTCTCTCCCTAGCCGAACCCGAGCTCATCCACCAAGAACATGTAATTCCGGGCGTCCCCTTCCAGTCAGACCCCGAAACTACTGCCCGAGTACTATCCAATTACTTCTCCTCAGGCAGGCACTCCGATACACTCTCCCTCCTTCGCTGCATCCCACCCTCACGATCCACCGTGTTCTACTGGAACAACCTCATCAAGCGAAGCGTCTCGTTGCAGGATCAAAGGAGGGCCCTCCAACTTTTTGATGAAATGCGGAGGCTTGAATGGATACCCGATGGCTACACTTACCCTTATGTTTTCAAAGCCTGCGGTGATCTTTCTTCGTTGGTTACTGGGTCTTCGGTACACGCGCTCGCGCTTGTTTCTGGTTATACCAACTCCAATGTGTTCGTGGACAATGCTGCGGTAGCTATGTATGGCAGATGTGGTGCGTGTGACAAAGCGCAACAGTTGTTTGATGAAATGCTTGAGAGAGGGGTGTTTGATACAATCTCGTGGAATTCCATTATCTCTGTTTACGTGCATGTTGGGGAGTGTAGAAGGGCATTGCAGATGTTTGAAGAGATGGTTTCGGGAGGTGATATAGTGTTGCGGGCAGACGCGGTTAGTTTGGTAAATGTGCTTCCAGCTTGTGCTTCTGTCAAATCGTGGAGGAGTGGGATGGAAATTCACGGGTATGCAATAAGAAGAGGTTTACTTGAGGATGTGTTCGTGGGGAATGCTATAATAGATATGTATGCAAAGTGTGGATTAATGGATCAGGCGAAGAATGTGTTTGATCGAATGGAAGTGAAGGATGTAGTGTCTTGGAATGCACTGGTTACTGGATACTCCCAGATTGGGAAATTTGATGATGCTTTACGATTGTTTCAGAGAATGAAGGAGAAGGATATTGAATTAAACGTTGTGACATGGAGTGCTGTGATTGCAGGGTATGCTCAAAGGGGACTTGGATATGACGCACTCGTTGTTTTTAGGGAGATGATAGTCTCAGGGTCGCAACCGAATGCAATTACGCTTGTCTCAGTTTTATCAGGTTGCGCAGCCGTTGGTACATTGGTTCAGGGTAAGGAAATCCAGTGTTATGTCATTAAGCAATTCCTGGATTTGGAAGCTAATGATCGCGGAGATGAGATGATGGTGATAAATGGGTTAATAGACATGTATGCAAAGTGCAAGAATTTCAGAATAGCTCGGACAATGTTTGATTCAATTGAGAGCAAGCATCGAAGTGTGGTGACTTGGACAGTTATGATTGGAGGATATGCTCAACATGGGGAAGCTACTGATGCCTTGGAACTTTTCTCTGAAATGCTAAGTGATAAAAACAGAATGATGCCAAATGGCTTCACTATTTCTTGCGCACTTGTGGCTTGTGCTCGTCTTGGTGCCCTTAGGATTGGCAGAGAAATCCATTCTTATGCACTACGCAATCGTCATGAGGAGGCTATGCTGTTCATCTCAAATTGCCTCGTAGACATGTATGCCAAATCTGGGGATGTTGATGCGGCCCGAGTTGTGTTTGATAACATGATGGAAAAAAATGCAGTCTCATGGACGTCTATAATGACAGGATATGGACTGCATGGTCGTGGTGAGGAGGCTCTTCAAATTTTTAATGGGATGAGAACAGCTGGTCTTCCAGTTGATGGTGTGACTTTTGTGGTTGTACTTTATGCGTGTAGCCACTCTGGGATGGTTGAACAGGGGATTAATTACTTCAACAACATGAAGGAGGATTTTGGAGTTGTTCCAGACGTTGAACACTATGCTTGCATGGTTGATCTTTTGGGGCGTGCCGGTCGCTTGAATGAAGCTATGAAGCTCATTAAGGACATGCCCATGCAACCTAACCCAATAGTTTGGGTTGCACTGCTTAGTGGTTGCAGGCTTCACGGGAATGTAGAACTTGGGGAACATGCAGTTGATCAGTTGTTAGCAGTTAACTTTGAGAATGATGGTTTGTACACGCTCCTCTCTAACTTATATGCCAGTGCTAGGCGGTGGAAAGATGTTGCCAGGATCCGGTTGTTGATGAAACATTCTGGAGTAAAGAAGAGACCTGGCTGTAGTTGGGTACAAGGGAAGAAGGGGACAGCAACCTTTTTTGTTGGGGACAAATCTCATCCAATGACTAAGGAGATATATAATCTCCTTGGTGATTTGATATATCGTATCAAAATCATGGGCTACGTACCTGAGACCAGCTTTGCTCTTCATGATGTGGATGATGAGGAGAAAGGAGATCTTCTATTTGAACATAGTGAGAAATTGGCTCTTGCTTATGCCATTCTCACTACAGCTCCTGGGGTACCTATCAGGATTACCAAGAATTTGCGTGTCTGTGGTGATTGTCATACAGCTATTACCTATATCTCAAGGATCATTGAACATGAAGTTATACTCAGGGACCCAAGCCGCTTCCACCATTTCAAGAATGGATCCTGCTCCTGCAAAGGATATTGGTGAGATAGAGTAGATTTCATGTAAGTGATTCATGGGCTGCGTCATCCTTAAACCACATTATTAAGTTATTAGGGATGTTGCGCAACAAGTGGGACGAGTTAGGAAAAGAAGAATTGGACGTCATGTGAAGAACACCTATCTGCTGTGTCCACCTTATCTGAATGATAATAGGTCGGCTATCACGTGCCCCTCAACTTCTTGTGAGAAGAAATTCTTCTGCCAATGACGAGGAAACTAGAGCAGGCCATTGATGGACATATGGCATTGAGGTATAAATCATGATTGCATACTTATTAGCTTCATTTTCTTTAACTATCAACTTAGATAAATTGTTCTATAGCTTCTATGAATTGTCTGTCTGTTTGTGAAGGTGGGACTTGGATTCATTATCGTTATCCATGTGAATTGATCCATAAATTCAGTTGCACATAATTATGCATTGAAAAGATTTGAACTATGTGCCATTTTTGGATTTTAAAAGTAGCAGGCATTTTAAAGCAGCAAAGTGCCGGGTTATGTATTTAATAGCTAAAAGATAAAATTGAAAATGTGTGATGCCATTGGGAAGTTATATAAAGTATGAGTCTTACAATTTTTATGATGTTGTACTTCAACAAGCGTACTTGGAAAGAGGTCTCAGATGACAACTGGGATTAATCCAATGTCAAAATCCCTTTGATGTACTTTCTCTATCTATTTGGCATGTCTAAATATATTGTAGTTGAGGACAAATGGGATTCATCCAATTCACAGTTTTCTTCCTTAGAAGCCCTTTGATGAAATCCTGTCTGTCACTTGGGTGCATCATATTAAAATTGCTGAATAGTGAAATAGCTGCTTGAATCAACATATTGGTGACTTAATGATGTCAATTTACCGCTTGGGATCCCAGCTGGAGAAGGTAAGCTGAAATCTCCTATCTCGAAACCGTCTTAATCAATAACCTAAATCCTTACTATTTCTTGGCAGGGAAGCAAGAACTATGCCACGAGCTTTCTGTTCACAAGAGATCATATCTGCGCAGCAGGTCAATGGGGGAGAGAGCATTTAGCATGTTCCTCATCACGGCGCTTATGTGATGATATATAATTAGGATATTGAAGTGTTACCACTAACATGTGATGGTAAGTTGATTCATTTCTCTCTATGAAAATCTAGGAACAAAATCGGAAGATCCATTGTGATCATGAGACCACCTGAAGCAGGCCTTATATTGCATGAGAAAATTCTCTTGCTAGACTGTTCCAAGGCCAATATGTTGCAGTCCCAACTCCAACCGAATAGCTGTTGGAAACTAAATCCTGGACCCACCCTCCACAGCTTAAACATCATAGTTCAAACTTAAATGCAGCCGGCCAGCAATGAAAATAGTATTGGCAGACCGCTTCTGCGTTGCAGGAGGCATGAGGCATGCACCCAGGCCTTCGCTTTCTTGTAACAGTTACTCGAGTCAATAGCACATTATTAAGGCAACCTTGTTTGATATTTCAGAGTTCACGATGTATTTTATATTTTACTGAGAAGTTGGTTTACCATGTCGGTGTTCTAATTTTTGTTTAGTTACTAAAAGTCCGTGCTTATATTTGCAGAGAATTGCAGAGGAAGTACGCGCCTTGCTATTGCAATAATATAACACCCTTGAGACGGCTGAAAGCAAATGATCACTATATTAATGCATGTTTTATTGCGGTACCAACTCATGTGAAGTGAAACTGTAACGAGACTTAATTAATATCTAAGGTACCAAAACTCCAGCAAATTGTCAAATGTTGTTAAGAAATTACAAACTATTAGGAATCTGTAACCATGCATGCATGCACTATGAAGGCACAGGCTCATGTGGGATGCCTAAAATCACAATAACAGTGTCAACTCTAGTCGTCTCATAAGCATCTGGAACCATCCAATAGTAATATGCAACCATTCCTAGGCTGGTTTTCTGAAAGCAAACTTTGTGCAGTCAGCCTACATTACAAGTCAGCAACTTTGAGCTGGAATGGGGCGTGAGATTAAGCCAGATAAGTGGTGGAAACAATTAGCAGACCTTAGTCGAGGTTATCAATTTTAATGGGAGTGATATCATCCGCGACTTTGAACTTTCCAACCAAGCGTGCAAAGAACACCATCTGTTGCTCCAGCGTGAACTTGATGTTCTCAGCCTGCATAGACATTAATCAGCAAATCTATAAAATTGGGATACATGACTAGAATTGATAGTTGGCATACCTTGCGGAAACCATGTTGTTCTCCTTCATACTCCACAAGAGCGACAGGCAAACCTTTTTCCTTCAACGCATGGTAAATTTTACGTGATTGATCAGGGAGGACAACCTGTAACGTATTACAAATACAACTCTTTGAGACTAGAAAATCATTGATACGGGATATGATAGGCATAGGAAACAAGGACCAATTGATGATATACCACTCAAGATTTTTAAAGAGACAAGTTAATGATGTCTTAGAGAAAACAAACAGATAAAGATAAGACGTAAAAGGTTGATTCATGCATACCTTGTCTTCTAATCCTTGAAATAGTATTATGGGGCATGCAAATTTATGGACAAAATTGATAGGTGATCTCTTGAAGTATTCGCTCTCATCACCTGCAATCATTCAAGTCATCTCCAAAATACACAGCAAATTTGCATGGTAAGAAGCATATGACAATTTCTGGACATGCATATGTTCTGGTTCAGTGTTTACCTACAAGATTGTCGATATAGTGAGATTCAAACTTGTGAGTATCATCTCTCAATGACTTCAAGTCAGCCACCTGTTTGTTGGCATGTAAATTTGTTCATGTTGTATACTAAAACACTTATTCCCAAATACATGCTAAAATAATTAACATGATTAACTAAAACTTAGATATAAATAGAAAACAAAGACAACAGGTCACATCTATAACAAAATGACCAAAATAATGGCTATTATGCATCACAAATGAATTGACTATCGAATTGTTTGTGAATAAGGCTGAAGAACAATAAATGTAGGCAAATTAATAATTATATTATTAACTATGAGATGTGTAATTGACATGATAGTTACTAGAGATAATAAGCACTCACCCCATACAAGGATGCTCCTGCTTTAAATGTGTCCCTGAATGCAAGTGCAGCTAGGGTTGTGTATCCACCAGCAGAACCCCCAGTGATGCATAATCTTTGACCATCAACTTTTCCACTACCAACCTTGAAACCAAAAATTATATCACAACAAATAGACAGACTTCAATGTTGAACAGTCTAGTAGGAAGACTGTTACCAAAAACTTGGCGCAGCTGCAGCAGTCATTGACATCAACAATTCCCCAGCGCCAAAGTAGTCTATCTCGATATTCACGGCCATAACCTTTAGAATGTAACTGTAAGCCTCAATTCTAGAGGCTAAAAACAGAGAACAATTTGATATAGTTAAAGAAAAGGTCAAGAACAACCATACCAGTGCTTCCACCATAATTAACATCCACAAAAGCCCATCCACGACTAGTCCAATACTGGACACTGAGATTTAAAGTACCGCGAGTCTCAGCAGTAGGGCCTCCTGTACAGTGCATGATTACAGGTCGACATTTTTAACACACTCGACAACAAAATCAAGTTAACAAATTCACCAAGAATACTTGATGAGCATCTGTTCTTAGTCAAAGGCAGTACACCAAGTATTTTGACCATCCACATAGTTCCAACAAGCAAAGTGCGATTCACCGCACGTTATTTGTTTCGCAATGTCGGACACAAACACACATGCTGCATGTTCTATTTCATTCACAAGATTTAACACACATGCAAATGGTAGCAAATTCATATACCAGAAACAAGAGCAACTTTTCCAAACAGAAGAGATTACATAATAACTAATACCCTCCGATGCCTTATCATGTTACTTATATTTGTACTTGCTATAGTAACAGAAGACAAAATATGAAGTGAATGAAAAGTATTTACCAATCCTCAACCAAGTCATTTGCACTTAAACCTAAAAAGTTTTCCATTTACTACAATATCCTCATGTTTGCACTGGACCATAACTCTTGTCCATCACTCTGGCAAGAGAAGTTCCTCCAAGGTGACGTATACATGCAATCACTTATCACCAATTATGATTTCAAAGCATCTAGTAAAAAAATTAAGCAGCTCCAGACACAGTAACATTTCCGAAATGCAGGTCTCGATTCTTTGATTAAGAAATGTTATGGAAAACAAAAACACAAAAGAATACCATGACTCTTTAACAGTAGCGGAGGTTTCTCCTCCGCACTGGCGTGAAACAGAGGGTTGGTCGGGGGATAAAAGTATGCATATGCAGTTTCCCCTGGGACTTCTGTGGGGAACTCTATTAGTTCTGGCGAGCTTATGTACGGCCTGTACGATGAACTTATAGAAGAAGAAGACCACATAATCTTAAAATCAATTGCTTTGGATTTCTGATCATCTAATGTCACCTGGAAAGAAATAAATTTCACTATCAACAGCTTAAAGTTCAAAGTGTGAAATAAAAAAATAATAAGAACCTGCACCTTAGCTATTGATAAAGGAAGAACTGCAGATGCTCCTTCAACATACAGACCGTCAGGCGCTGATGTCTGCATAAATTAGGCATGCCTGTAAATAATTCCCATATTCACCTGATTCATTTGCAGGAGGAAATAAAGATTCATAACCAGAATCAAGGCAATGTTATTACTATATTATTTGTATCTGTGAAAGGGATATCAAGTAGCGATATCTTGTTCTGCGCATCCAGAATTCCAAGATATGACCTCCCATTCATCCTGCAGTCCAATTGAATAAGAAATTAGATAATTAGGTCCTGCTGATGGACAAGAATAACATATTTATGGAAAACAATTCCATAGACAAATTTTTTTCCCTAAGCAATACTTTCTTCACATCACCTGTAGCTGCAAGCAATTAAGTTCTTCTGACTAGGACTCTGAAGAAAGTCATATGAGTTCGAGCCAAAAACCCATAATGGTTTTGTGAACTCCGCATTCAAGGGATAAACAGGCAGTACTTCATTTGTGGATTCCACCTAAGAAATAGAAGAAATATGAAATAAAAAAGGCTGTATTGCCGTGGGCAGGTACAACTATTATGAAACTTCTGTTTAAGTTACATGAATGATCAATAGAATCCAATCAAAAGAAAGAGCCACCAAGATGACAAGATTCAGACTCGAAAGTTGAAAAGGTTGGAACAAATCAAATTATGGAATTTCTGGAGCATAGGAGATTGTTCCCGAAGCCAAAGGACTTTTAGCATCAATTTTGGTGAGGTTTAGTCTGGTTATTTCCATACCCAATTTGATTCCATTTTATTAAAGTAAAGGACAAGACTGTGACTCAGGATCAGAAAGATAATGAGACATAGCCCCAACAATCTGATAATGACCTCAAATGAAAATTCAGGTATCTTCAATAAGCTGCATTTATGATCTTCATCACATGTCATTGTCGAGATTTCAGCAGTCATCTTAACATTTTTTAGTTCACGACTCTTAATACCAGTTTTGTGCTGTTATCTTCATCTTATTTAGTCAGTAATGTAGAACAGCACTTTAATTAACATGTTAGTAGTTTCATAATTAAAGTTTATCCCTTGGTCTAGTAGAACAAATCTAAGAAACACATGTCATCCTCCGTTGAAAATAGAGATACTGTCACAAAAAACAATGATGACAAAGATCCTTACTTCTGTCTTCCAAGACTTTTTTCTTTTTTCTTTATTTTCCATTTATTATATTGTTCTTCTACTTCGTAGAGTCTTAATACTATGAGTTCATTCTTCCTAAAGAAGTTCAATGTGTAAAAAACCTAATTTTCTATCACACAAACAGGGGAAACAGCCTCATTTTCACAAAATATCATCAATGGTAATTGTTCATCCTCAGTCTGTAAACCATCCATTTTTCATTTATCTGATCCAAATTTCTAATATTATCCATCAATTAACTACCTAAAACTTCATAATTTCTCTTTGACACATAAAGTATATCCATGTACTTTTCCTGCATGAGGTGAAGTGGCAAATATCCAAATCCTCGGGGAGAAACATGATTGTGGGAATAAAACTTAGGGTGGAGAAAATCGGAAACAAATAGATTTCTCAAATGAAATTAAAATTACAAATGACAAGATAAAAATATACCCATCTGTAAATATTCCAAAACCCGCTTTGTCTATCTGTGACGAAGAAAAGATCCCCTGAAATGTTAAGAATAATAAAACAATGTCAATAAGAACTTGAAAAGGAAGAAACTGAATAATAAGAAACAAAAGAACCATGTTCGAGATCCAAAGCATAGATTGGAAAGGAAGAAAGTGATTCTTGTTAGGAGTTGAGAATGCCATTAGGCTTCGATTGACAAAAGTACCTGATCTCACAAACAACACTAAAGGCTGTAAATTGCATTTGTCATTAGATCACACAAATTGGTTCATCAAACCATATTTACTTTCACTTGGGAAAAGAATAGAAAAGCCTATCATGTTGCAATCAGATGTTCACAAGATGTATCAAGTAGAGTTTCAAATAGTACCTTCAGGTGACCACTTAGGTTCAGTTGGTGATTCCACAATCGATGGATCACCACCAGCAACGCAAATCCGGTTTTTGATGTCTCTGGAAGGCAGCAAACAACAGTCAGGATTTATGGAAATTTTGACCTCTCAACTTGAAAGTAATCGATCAACACAATGATTGGGTTACAATAAGATGATGGCTGGCAAGCATCAGATAAAGACTTCCGTTAAAGAAACTATTGCAAGCGGTTAACAAATCCTATATTATATTTGGCTGAGAAACAAGTCATGTAAAATGTATGATATTGAAGCTACACAGTAGAATAGTACAAAACTAAGTAGCTTACACAAAAAGTCTCAAACATCTAGAAATGGTGGCTCTACTATCCAACCATTCGACAGAAATTCGGACATCAAGATTGGTGAGTTCAATGGTGCTGTCGAACTAAATATGACAATAGTTGCAATAGGTCGCCTTATCAAATAATATGATACTTTGTAGGAGGTCCAAAATAATTTCTTATTTGAGCTATAATTGGACATGACTAACTTAATAATTCCATGGAACTTGTTCACAGTATATGCAGCACAAATCAGTTATACTGACAACTGTTTCTGTCTTTTTGTGTGTCACTTATTTGATTGTTCAGGGGTGGAAAAGGTTACACCAATTTTTTATCATTCACAAAGTTTATAGGAAGTTTAAGAAATCACTAGTGATAAAAAAGAGCAAGGGTTCAAAATAGTTAGGTTCAAGGTGCAGGAAATCTAAGAGGAAAAATAGTGTCAGCACTCTATGCAAGCAATTGGACTGCTAATTCAAATAATGTAAACTTTAAAGAATGCCAATTCAAGAATAACGTTCTCCACAAAAGGAATCCATAAAGAATTTGTCAACCTACCCATTCTCAGAGAGATAGCCAACCCAAAGTTCAGATCTGTCCCATGGCATGTTGGGATGGCCCCATTCAATCCAAGCAACTCGTTCTCCTTTGTGATCGATCCGAGGAAAAGCATAGAAGTCATTGCCTCCAACTAATAGTTTAGGTTCTGCATGGTGAATGGTCAGAGTTACCTCTTTCCAAGGGGTATAAAAGGTAAACTAGCTAGAGAATCAACCTACCTCCAGCCTCTCTGTAAAAATATATAAATAGGAGGATACAACTTCCACCAAATCTAAAGACATACGCACACAGGCACAAGCACAGATGCAAGTTTCTACCTTTTACATCGTTGCTGCTGAGATCAACTGAAACAATTGCTGTGGTGGCATTTGTACTGCTCTCACGACGATCTATCAGAAAAGCAATCGCAATTCAAGAATAAAAACTTCATAGGATATCAGAAAAGAAACTAGTTTAACTAATGGATTTTGTTAAAGAATGAGAAATAAATCCAGAATCTACCTTCCCTTACTGTCAGGTAGCGATTAAATCGAGAATCAAATACTCCATCAGCATAGCAGACAAGCGGCCCACCATAGTCTGGCGTGATTGGCTCTGGGGCTAAATCTGCTAGGATGAATTGTTAATGATACAAATGAGAAAACCTCTTCACATCAGAAACTAAAATCTATACAAAAATTAAACTCAGTCAAAAGGATTAAATTTTATTAGGCTACCAATAACAATATTTTTTTCGTTCTGATAACATAAGTAATTGAGAAACATTTGCTAGAAGACAAATAGTAATACAGATGCACATAAACAAGTTGAAATAAAAATTTGAATCCAGTCCAAAACCAGACTAGTACAAGTCGAATCCAAATGATAGGAGCCATTTGTGATATTAATGGGGAAGAACAGACTTAGAAAGGATGACCTTCAGATGAAATTGACTGCTTGTAGAGTCTTTGATCCTTGTAATTTGAGAAGATAACAGAGTCCCCGGAAATGCTAAAGGCTCCACCTCCATATTCTTGTGCCACAGTCCTCACAGCAAAATCTTTCGGTGTAATATCAATTGGCTTGTCCTTTTCGCTCTCAGCTTGTCTTACCAGCACATTTCTTCTGAAACTCCCAAAAGCTTCAATGAGTATGAAATTCAACACTAAATTTCTATGGTGTAAAGACAACCAAAGCCAATCAAGGGTTAAAGTCATTACAATGAAATATCAAGTCCTACTCCTTCGGGTATATGAACTAGAGCAAATTATACGCCAAGGAGAAAACTTTCAATATTTGGATTGAATAACTAAAAAAGACTACATCTCCAATTTTATAAGCCTCACATGTGAGAAAGAAGAAAACTTTCAATATTGTGGATTTATTAACTTAAAAAGACTACATCTCGGCATTCATAAGCCTCACATGTGACAAAGAAGAAAAGCTTCAGTTACTCGCAACACAATCAAGAAATGCTAGTGTTTAATTATTTCAGTACACAACATACTCATCACTAGTCTTTCAAATGAAGAAGCATAAAAAGAAAGTAGCTTCACAGTCAGCCAAATTTAGCAAACACAGAGAACATCTCATAAACCAAATTTTGCAACACAACACCTCATCTGACAACACCAAATCACTAAAATCAAATTCCTAAAATCCAAAAGCACTCGCATATATTGCATGTGCTATTTCTTCGTATTGATCACGATATCGTTTTGTTCATCCAAATAACATGACTTCAATCGAATCCACAAGACTTCACATACTGAAGTTCAATAAACTCTATCAAATAATTACTGCAACAAAATCTTCATTAAGGGGTACACCACCACATACAAACACCACTTTTCTCAAACTCTCAAAGGGTAAAATCCAACGAAAGCAAAAAAAAAAAAACAAACTTCATCATGTGGATTACATATATATATCCCTCTCCATACTAGCACAAGTGCTAAAAAATTTAGAATACCCAGATTCAGTTGGGCGGGATTCCAGCCAGAAGAGTCGGCCTGAATCAACCGCAAAGCCGCCGAGCCGTTTATCCGAGCCAGAGACAACGTCTGCGGTGATCGGGGACTTCCAAGAACCATATGGAGCGGTGACCTTGGTTTGTTCTGCTGCAGTTTCCGAAGCTGACGACATTATTGCAGTCGTAATTCGTCTTCTGTAGTGAAATTGGGGGCAAATGGATGCACTGTGAAATCTTGAAAGTTGGAAATGCCAGAGAAGTCGCGGAGTGTGGGAGTGATGAGTGAGAGAGATAATGGCAGAAAATGCCATTTCCTAAAGTTTATTACTTCCATTTCCTGGGGCGGTTTTATTGTAAAGTTTTGCACTTTCACTTATGTTTTGACCTATAATGCACGGATACGAACATAAATACGAATGAAAATATATATGGTCACGAGATAAAAATATTAAAAAAATTAGAATACTGTATCATTATATATATTTATTTTTAATTTTCATAAAATTAAAATATTGGGATCCATGTTATTAAAATTGTATTGGATAATTCAACAGTAATTTATTTTTCTGCTTAATATGTAATATTTATTTGATGATAATATTAATCATGTGAAGAATGCTAAGATACAGGAATATGAACTTCCTAAAAATTTAAATCAATTAAATAAATGGACAATTTCTAAAGTAAATCCTAGACTAATGTATAATTTTGGATAATTTGACTTTTGAAGAATTAAGCAGGTACTAAAAAGTACTGAAGAATTATTGCTCTTGATATGAGGAAAAAGTCATAGACTTTTTGGATGTCATGGATATAAGGCATTTTAAGAAGATCTATTACCAAGAAGAATATAAATTACTACATATAGAACTAGTACAAATAGCATTTAAATCTTTAACATTAGAAGATTATATCGTAGATTTTTTTTGCTGTTTTCAGATATGCTAGGAATTTAGACTGGAAAAAAAAATTTAATAGAATAATACAAGTTAGTTTGGCCTGTGGACCAGTATTCTTTAATGTTTACCCAAATTTACGATTATCATTGTTTGATCTAAATATATTTGATGCACTAACATTAAATGTTAATACTAGGAGACAAATAAAATGGAGTGAAGTAGAGTTTCCTGAATATTGGATAATTGAGACAGAGGTCCCCATTAGGAGTAATACTGAAAGCACAAATACGAATATTTTGCAGAATTTAGAATGAAATGTCATAATTGACTTTGTTAATCAATCAAAGTTTTAAAAAATAATTCTTCTAAATATTGTACAATGTCTTACTCACCAATAGAGGTAATAATCTCATCTACGGCATTCACATCTCAAATCAGAGAAGGAAGTAGTTTAAATTGATAAAATTATAATAAGGTTGAAGAAATAAGAGTACAATCAAAAATAATAGTTAAAGGTATCTATAAGGATCCCAAATTAAATGAAAATTTAACTTTAGAAACAGATTTTTGTTTATAAATGAATATGCCAAATTTAATCGATTTTAAAAAACAGAAATTCCACTAGTAAATTATGCAGAACTAATAGATTTTAGCCCTGGATTCCTGACTAGAAAAAAAATTAAGAAAGAATTTTTAGAAAAAATATAAAAATTGTTTAGAAAATGGTTTTTTAAAAATTTAATTAAATATAAAATTCAAAGTTAATTAATTTACAACAAGTCCAAATCAATTAATTTAATTAATTGAAAACAAGTCTAAATAATTAATTAATGATTGTGTACACCTATCATATAGGCTCCAAATTAATTAAACCATTATTTAATTTTCCATGGACCAGTCTCATAAATCGTTCAATTAATTAATTAACTCCTTACATTAGTTGACATCTTTTTCAAAATTAATCCAATTATTAATGTGGATTTGCATGTGAACCTTTCGATTTACTATTTAATTAGATTTGGACTTGAATCACATATAATTTAATTTTTAACTTTTGCGTGAATTAATTAAATTATGTTAATTAATTATTTTTTATAAACCGTGTAATCCAAGAGTACCGATTGCACAAGGACGACCATCTAGCAATATCCATGGCTCTTCATGAACCTACAAGTTGCGAAATTTGTGCAAATACCATCCTTCCATTAACTCATTTGCCGATTGAAGTTTAGGACACAAAGTCAAGTAGTTCCCATCTAGGACTTTGATAAATATGTATACACTTTTCTAGTGTTTCGATTATATCAATAAAGGAAATACATTTCCTATTTGATCAACATCATAGAAAACATAGGAGATTGTCATCATCTTATAATGCACAGCGGATCCTATCTTTGAAGTCGCCAACCTCCACGCATGATTTGACTATGTCCAAATCATGACTTTTTAGCAACCCCGAATGAATGTAGCATGTCACTGTGATCAAGTTATACCCGTGCTACGTACAAGGTTATTGTGAAACCTCAAGTCAAGAAATTACTTAATGTACTATCGTAACCAAGGAGGATCCAACCATACCAATCATGCCCCAAAAGGCTTCCATATGACATCTCCTACTGGACAATTCAGTGAACTTGATAACTCTTTATCAAACACTCACTCAAATTAATAGGCATCACATGTCATTGTTTACGAAACATGACAATTATCACATGACCACATGATTTAATACAAGTTTCAATAGAATTATGACCGATGCTCCATTCTAATGGATTCCCGACATGGAACATTCAAGCTGAAATCATAGAGGCTGATTCCATAATCGCCATGCTACGCGCACCTAACCTTGTAATATAATAATTTAGCGTTTTAACCAAATGCATACACTGCAATGTATGGAGCATACGATGAGATGGTAAGAGAACAACCCACATTATTAACACTATCAATGGGAAAAATAGTTTAGAATATTTTACCAACAGTCAAGGATTGACTTTATGATCACTTATTCTAATCTTAATATCATTTGCTAATTCAACATATTTGTATTTTTTTTTAAAAGAGAGTGGGATATTCGTATGAGGATAATAAGATGTAAACTAAAGAAGAGTTGCAAGTTGTGGACCACATCCCTATGGCCCAGTCCATACAAGCCCAAATCAATATAGAAATAATATAGCCCAAGCAATAATTTCAATAATGGTTAATTACACTTAGACCTCTCCTAAAACGCAAAATTATACTTTTGTTTGAAAATGGCTTTTGAAATTACACTTGCATCCTCCAAAAATCTACATTCACATCTATACACCTTTCATTAGATTTAATTGGAAAATGCCAACTTTCAAAAGAAAAAAGAAAAAAAGAAAGACACATAAATTTCAAATTTTACGGTTCATTCTACATAAATTATTGACAAATTATAAGTACCCCTTCATATTGGATGAAATTATATAATTCTTGAAAGGTGGCTGGAATTATCAATTTTGCGTTTTCTGTATTTGTTAAAAAATTATAAAAAAAATTATCCACTTGATTTACAAAAGAGTTTCAATATTTGTTTGAAGAATAAGTAAGATTCATAGTCCACGAGAGTATTTTGATAAACTCACTACAAAAAATGAATGAAAATTTAATAAAAATTAACAAATTGAACTAGTTGAAGAATAATTGTTAAAATAAAAAAAAAAAATTGATAATTTTCTAATAAAATTTTATTTTTAATTATATCAAATTTCAAGAATTTTATTATAATTTAATTACCCAATTAATTATGAGGAACAAGTACCTAGCTATTACCTTTTAAATCCATCAAATCATAATTCTAACATTGTAACATCTGAACCCATTTGAAATTGGACCCATCAGGACCATAATTATTAGAGCAAGTCAAAATTTATATGCTGAACAAATTATGCTCTTTTTCGTTTTCCTTTTTTTTTTTTTTTTGGTCTTAAAAATGTCAGTTCCTTGCCAGCCTAGGAACAAGTCATAAAGGAGCTTCATTGTAGGGTTGGGCCATTCTTTGATTGATTGACTAGCTAATTTTTTTTTTTAAATAAACTAGCAAATTATTTCTAATATTTTTTAAACACAGAGGTAATTTATTAATTCTTTTGCCAGGAAGATTTTCTCATTTCACATAAAACAAGAGGTAAATTGCATTTAACTCTTAAAATATTATATATATTATATAAGAAAAAATAAAAATTTTGTCCCAAAATTTGGAAGGATGGCATTTTTGGTTCACTTTAATTTTAATTTTATAATTGAGGATAATAATTTTAAAATTATAACACGTGGGATCCAAATACTGTCTCAAAATATATATTTTATAAAAAAAAGGGAGTTGTCAAATGCCAACTACGTACATTTTTTAAAAAAAATTACGTCTAAGTTTCCTATATTATATCATATATTTGTTGAATATCTCATATTTTTAGAAGTATACTTGATGTGATAGATAGCATGTTCAACTTCTCTCTGTATATACAATATTATATTGTATATTAATTGAGTTAAATTCATTTTGATTCATGTGATATGAAAAAATATCAAAAAGTCTCCTATAAAAATTTAAATATAAAAAATCGCTCTATATTATGAACAATAACTCACACAACTTCCTGATCAACCTGGTCTCATGGGATTTTTTGAATATTTTTTTCATATCAAGAGGTGTGATTGATATTTTATTTTTCTCAGATTCTAACTCTTTTGAGATTATACTTATCATGAATTACTTTGTGATTTAAAATTTTGGATAATGTGTTACGAGGGTTTTTAGATAATTCTATATATAAGCTTTTAAAAATATTTTATGAGACAACGAAAAACTTATATAAATTTTCAGAAATAAGATATTATAATTCTTTAAATTTTCAAAAAATATTATTTCAACTCACCCACTTTCTGAAAATGGATTTGTATAAATGTAATTCATATCTAAAAATTCATTTAAAAAATGTTTCTAAATTGACTCCGGATCACAGGCTCTTTTTTGGTATCTTCTGTTGCACATCCCCTTCTCAATTCTTAAACTCTAATGGTAATGTTGGAACTCGTTGTGGCCTAAAGATTGAAGTCGGATGTTGTCACATTCATAATTTGGGTTCAAATTCTTGTTTAGGTATTTGGTAGAATTAAATATATGTCCTAACTTAAGATGCTCAATAGATTAATTGTCAAATTCGATACTGTCATAAAAATCAATAATTGGAATTGGCCCAAAACTACCTAGTTTCGGAGTTGGTTTGCTAGGCCTTCCGGTCTGAACCAGTGGGTCGGCCCAATTTGGCCCTTTTTTCCTTTACTTTATCGGTCCATGATATGTAATTTTTATTTTATTTTTTAAGATGATTATATTAGTTTTTTTTTTAAATTTTGAAACTCTAAAACTTTTATTTTTCTTGTGTACTTTTAATTTTTTAGTATATTAATTCATTAATACTCTTTATTTTTTTTCCAAAACTTTTTTAAATCTTTTTTGGGCTTGTTATTATATGAGTTTATTTAGCATGAGGTTGCTAATCAAATTGTTATTTAACTTCATTAGGTAATTTTAACTACTTTATTTTCTAGTTATAAATTTTTATTTGATTTAATATATTATTTATACAAATAAAGTTTAAGTAATTGTGCAAAAAAATACTTCAATTTCATAAAATAATAATGATAATGAAACAAGCCCAATCGGGCCTGGTTGGGCTTGGTCCGAGCTTAGAATGGGCTTCAATTAGGATAGTTTCTGGGTCGAGCTTGAATTTAAACATAGACCCAATCAGGATCAATTTAAGATCCCAAACCGTCCAAAGACCGATTTCGAATAATACACACAATGGACCGAGCTTGTTTAGATTGGTCCGTGTATGTCCTGCACTGGCCCGACCCATTGTGCAGCCTTGACCTGAGTGTTGTTTCTAATGCAATTAGGTCTTGATTCTCAACTAGAGTAGATCAGCTGTAGGAACTACAACCGACACATATGAAACAAATGCAATCTTTCCTGATGAATTTGCAGGGTATTACCGTAGCCAACATTCCAACACACATGAGCAAACACAATCCTCCCTGATGCATCTATGAGGTGGCTCGAGTTTTCCATTTCCGTAACCACAAAAAAAAAAAAAAAAAAAGGAAAGAAAAACAAATGGTAAAACTCAAGAGGATGAGTCCCCAACCTGCTGTTGTGCAACTTGTACAAGCCAAAAAAGCTGCTTTTATCATACTGAACTTTTTATGCTCAATCTCAGCATGTGATTGATGACTCATTATGCCAAATATGTAGGGCAGTTTCTGGAGTTTGATTTCCAGAGAAATGCTGTAGCATAATGGATATTCATTCTTGCGCCGTGGAGCTTTATCCTTCTTGATTTCAGGTATAAAAGTGGAAATGCCCTTTTCTTGTGGTTTCTGCTCCCAGTGTTTGGCAATTGACATGAAAACTTTGATTATTGCCACTCTTGATTGGACTTGCACACTCTCTTTGTGGAAAATTTCCAACTTTTATTTTATATTTATATAATCAAATTGTACTATTATTCGTTTACAGGAAGTACAACGACCGTGAATGATGAGAATTTCTTGCAAAATAATTAGATTTATTGATCGAACCAGATAGTGTTGAACATAAAATAAGCAATTAAATTAGGCTAAACGTAAAGCTTATTGATGCTTTACATTCTTTTATGCTTAATTGCTTACTTGAGCACACAAATCATACGCACACGTCTTTTGCTTTTTGTGGGTGTGAAGATGCATGAAAATTTTTATTTGGATCAAATTTGATCATGTGTACTCAATTTTTTCTTTCTGTAGATAAAGTAGGGATAGTATCCTACAAATTTGTCAGGGAGGATTGTGTTTGCGTCATGTGTGTCGGTCAGGATTTCTATGGTTAACTGACTGTCGCTGATGAATGGGGAATATCATTTTTTGTTCCCTAACTTAAGTTCTTTCCACTTTTGGTCCCATTGATTAGGAAATTTTCACTTATGGTCCCGTAATATTAAAAAAGTAACACTTTTAGTCCCATCCGTTAGATATTAAAGCAAAAAGCATGTGACCTTTAAGTGTATAGGACTAAAAGAACTATATTGTAAAAGTTATGGGACCAAAAGTGACAATTTTGCAATCAATGAGACCAAAAGCGTAAAGATGCTAATGACGACGTGCTAAGCACATGACATTTTCCTTTAAAATAACTAACGTAAAGGTGTCATTAGATAAAAAGTGCTACTTTTTAGAAATTATGGGACTAAAAGTAATAATTATATAATTAATGAGACCAAAAGTGAAAAGATCTTAAAATACATGATGAATAGTGTTAATTCCCGCTAATGAACTAAGACTTTACCACATATGAATCAACACACAAATCAGAAGATACGATAAGAATCATGATATAACCACATGAGAATCAATATACAGACCAGAATATATATATTTCCATCAAATGTCTTGACAATAATTCAAACTCTATATTATAAATGTGACAACGTTCAACTTATTGAGCCATAATAATCAAACTCAATTCAAACAATAATCGATCTAATGGATCCTTCCTAAACCTTGGACACATACCAAATAAGAAAAAAACCTTAATCAACATTGGAGCTTCGCTAACCAATGTTGTCCTAGAAAAATGAGCATTAGAGGACACAATAATTTTTCCAAAATATAGTTTAGGTTAAAATAATAATTACTTTTTTTTTTAAATTTGACATAATTATAAATATTTATTATTATTTAAAAAATTATAAAATCGTCTAATTTAATGGCCATCTAACAACTAGCCCAATCTGTTAGTTTATTTTTATCCATTTTTTGTGGAAAATTGGCCAAAATGCCCCCGTGGACTATGAATTATAATTTTACTTATTTTTAATAATTTTCTGATATTTTGAAGGACTAGGTGGATAATTTCTTTTTTACAATATATTTTTCAAAAAATTTCATCCACCTTGTTAGATTTTTTTTACATATTTTATTTTTTAAAAAAAATAAAAAAAATTAAAACAAAAATAAAGTTTATGATTCTATGCATTTATTCAAGGATTACACAATTTTATCAAACATCAGGGTATTGATAATTTTCACAACAATAAAAAATATTCATAATTATACCAAATTTCAAGAGAGCTTATTATAATTTACACTATAAATAATTCAGCTATGTTTTATTTTCCTCCTAGCTGCAAAAAACTATTTTAACATGTACTAGAATTAAATCAATATCCTACAAACTAAAGTAGACCAAAAGAAAAGTAGAACAATTCTCAATAATTAAATTTCGAAAAGTTGTCTTGGTGATGATCCTTGTACTAAAATTAATGTTGCAGCCTCCAGGTTGATATATAGTCCCATCCTTCGTTATTATTACACTATTATTTAATAAACATGTAAGGGCACTCTTGCTAGTGCTGCCCTTTGTTATTATTTATTTTATTTAAAGCACATATATAGTGATATTTTGGTGAAATTAATATAAATAGGGCCAAGACCATTTCTGCCTGAATTCAACTCACCTACTTTATCAAAGTATTTTTGGGATAAATCTTTAATAATGCTAGGATAATTTTAAAACATTCAAATACTTAAATAAAATCACCTTTAGACACATTGTGGCCATGTTCATAAGAATCCTAACAAACATAATGTTATAATCAAATCAGCGCGTGCACACACATAGCATCTGGTCGTGTGAGGTAGTGTCGGCTCTAATTTCGTATGAATTTCACGATTTTGTCTTAAAAAGTGACTAAAGTGGTTCGTCTGGCCGGAGTTGATGATACTGATGTGGAATGCATGATTACCATCAACTCTCAGATGGGAGGTTTGGAACGGACATATAATCTTATTTTTATGTACGTCCGATACCAAACGCGTCCCACGTCGAAATAAAGAGGAAAAGAATCTTACATTATTGTACATAATCAATTCGGCTTAATCTTGTCCATGTAATTATCAATGGAAACCTCTCGAGTCGACGAGCTAGGGGCCCGTAAGATAAAAACCTTGGGGTGTACTATGGTTGTTGACATTATAGAAGACACCGATGGCCAGACATTATGGTAGAGGACACCCAGGATTCTTGCAAATTATTGAGTTTTCTGTAAGATGTTGAGCCAAATTCCCTGGACTAGGTACATCAAATATCAAGGGGGCCGACATGGAAATGGACTAGGTAACTGAAAATCATGTTGCAAGATTGGGGCAAAGAGAGAAGGTACTCTTAATTGCAATGATACTAATTAATGACAGCATTTGCATTGAATCAAGTGGTTGTAGCTTTTCTTACCTAGTTGCTTTGTTGTCCTGGAGCTACTGCAGTTCGGATCCTCTACTTCAATTGATGGATTAAATGTATCTTGGTCCCGTAAAAATAGGTTATTTGGTGTTATCATTTTTTACCTTTTTAGAACAGTATTTTAGTCCTGCATGATTTTAATTTTTTCAATTTCAGTCATTTTGTCCGTCGGGATTCACCTCCACCCGTGCGAAGATGAACTTTGACGAAAAAATGATTGAAATTGAGAAAATTAGAAAGATGCGGGATGAAAATACTACCCTAAAAAGTTAAGGACAAATATTAACAAAAATGGGCCAATATGAACAAAAGCCGCAGTTTTAAAATGTTAGTTGAGAGGCAAATATCATTTTCCTGCAAGATGGGTGAATTCCAGTACAGCAAAAAAAAAAAAAAAAAAAAAAGGTACTAAAATCATAAGAATTAAAAAAAAATATAGGACCACAATACTATCCTAAAAAGTTAAAGAATGAAATACCAAATAACCTAAGTTACAGGACAAAAAATGTAATTGAACCTTAGTTAATAGGAGAATTGCATTTCACATCTCCCAGATTAGTCCCTTTGTAATTCTAGTGTCATTATTTTTTAACTCACTACATTGCATCCCATAACTCCAAAAGATATTGTAATTATAGTCCTAAATCTTAATTCCCTTAAATCATGATGGAAATAACCTTAATTCCCTATAAGACTTAATGGAGTTCATGTCATGCACATGTTGTTCAGTCATAAATTTAAAGGAATTAAGATTTTGTGGATTGAATTTACAATTTTTTTTAGAATTATAAGATGTAATGTGATTTTTGTACATAAATACAATTGCCAATTAGACCTAACTTAGTTGCGAAGTTGAGGCTTCATGATCTTAGAGGTCATGGATTCAAACTCCGCCAGGTGTGTGGGATATCATATGTTGTATAGTAGGAGTTGGTCTACTGCATAGTAGGAGTTATTGTCTACTGTAAATAGTATAGTGTTATTGAATAAGATATAATTATTGCAGTAATAGCCTTTGTTTAGATATTGATGTCGACATGCATTATTATACTTATAATCGATTTATTTCAATTAATAATTTAATTAATGAAACTCAATACTAAACTTACCATAAATCATAATAGTTAGATTTATAAACCTTTGAGGTTATGATGTGATTATGATCTTGGAGGGCCCACACTCATAGGTTTATACCCCTTTGATTTAATATTAATCATATCCTTAATCAATCACCATAGACTGATCATTACAAATTGATGGTATTTTCTACATAAAAAAGAATAGTTTTTTACTTTAATTAATGGCTTAAAAGTTTGTATTTGCATTAGGTTCTATTGCCTGAATTTTTCTGTATCAAATTCCGTCTCAAATATAATTTTTGGCGAATTAATTTATCAAAAATCCATCGCAAGTCAGCTCTCTTTTTAAATAAAAAATATAAAGTGGACGAACAAATGCCATCTCTAGCTTATAATTATTTCTTGCAAAAATAAATTTCAAGTAATGTAACTTGTTAGGCTAAGTTTTAATTACAATTTTGGTCCTATTATTAGGCTTTTTTTATCATTTTTAAAAGTGTCACAAAAAATTTAGACCAGTAATTTGAGATTTCATGGACTAAAGACGCTTATCCACAAAAATCTCAAAATCAACCGAAAAATCACGTGTGTAAGTCACCTGATAGCTTTAATTTGGGCGGTCACGTGATTGCCACGTGACCCATAAGCACACGAAAGGGAACGAGGAATTCTCAATGAAAAAAGTACTCTCTGAACTGTACACGAAAGTCGTTTTTCATCATACGATTGTTCTCGTAACACTTTTAAAAGGATCAAAGTATCATATGTCTATAATTAGAGGATCAAAATTGCAATTAATACAGATAAGTTGCAATGGTGGTGCCAACCATGGGATGTCCTAATTACAGTACCACAAGGAAAAACTAAATGTGTTGGGAGGTGAGAGTGAGAGTGATGGAAAAGGAAAATCACTTGTTAGGCAAAGTAAAGTAGCAATTGACAAGAGGCTGAAAATGTATGGGGACAGAGGAGGTGCACCTGTGGTTGTGTCATGGCTCATGGGACTCTGTCAAAGAATAAAGGGAAATACTGATAATGTTGTAATAACATTAATGAGAGGAAGCACATGCAAATAGCAGCATCAAAAGACTGCTTTTTGGCCCTCTTTTTCTTCTTTGATGAGGGGCTCTCTCTTTTTGGGCAAAATTGTAATTTACGTTCCACAATTTATATCGTTTGTGCTTTCGATCTCATTGTTTTACTTCTCACCACATTTAGTTCATAAGTGTCAAAAAATTGCAATTTACGTCCCACTCACATTTTTCGTTATATTCTTGACGGAAGGAGCACGTACAAAGCACATGCTCCGTTATAATCCACGTTTTATATTGTAATAGTGTAAAAAATTACGTCCAACAACTTATATCGTTTGCGACTTTTGATCCCAAAAGGTGTAAGTTGTAAGATATAAATTGTAATTCTCCACACTATTCCGTCAAACGAAAAATATGAGTGAGACGTAAATTGTAATTTTTTTTTATATTTATGGGACTAAATATGGTAAAAAATGAAATAATGCGATCAAAGTTGCAAATAATAAAGTAATAGGACGTAAATTGCAATTTCCCCACTCTCTCTCACTCTCACTCTCGGTATCTTTGTGGTCTGAAACATCCTTATCTTATCACAATTGAACCCCCCATAAATAATTGTTTTCAACACTCTCTAGTACCTTTGTCAATATCAAACTTCAGTTAACACTCCCCCACCCCAACATATATGTCACTAAACAAAGACTTTGAGTGCTCCTTTCTTACATCACTCTTCCGCACCCACCCACCTCCTTGTTTTCTAATGGATATCCATGCCACACATGTCACTTTTCCATATATTTTCAATCATCGATTCTCCAAATCCTAAAAAAAAATAAGAGATAATAATATCTATATCCCCGAATTTATAATTTATTTATACAAATCATTTTTATTTTTTAAAAATATTTATATATATATATATATATATATATATATATATATATATATATATATATCAGAAACATTAAAGTCATTTACACAAAACCATCCATAAGTTTTAGAAAATTACACATACACCTACAGAGACGCCAACGTCATTACACAAACTATCTTTGCATTTTGGCTGTCCAAGGTCGTTTATATAACTACACTGAGAGCAAGAATAAATAACTATGATGAAATCAAGGGAGATGAATTCTAATCCAAGAGAGTGTACGACCCAATTATCACATTGATCCTCGATCACAAATAATTAATTTTCAATCAAGCATTAACTTTGATATCCATTTGGCTAGTTAAAATAATTTTTTGTTTTATTATTGTAATTGATATGATTGAAGCATTTAAATTAAAATTTATTTTCCTTATTATATATTTAATTTACACTTATTTGTAATAAATACAAAATAAAAACAAAGATTACATTATAATACATGAAAAAGTTAAATTGTTTATAAAAAATCATTACGACTTAAAAAAAATTATTCAGATATTATAAATCAATTAAGGCTTAAAAATTGTAGTAAGTCAATATTGACTATAATTTTAATAGCTATGGATTAAAAATCATAGTAAATAGTTTATATTAACAACGATTAAATAAAACTGATACAAAAACATAGATTTTTCACCACGAAAAAATTATTTGTCATGGCTAAGAGTCATGGTAGAAATATTATCCATGACAAATACTTTTAACCATTCTCGCAGATTCCACGACCACAATCATTGCATGGTCATTGTTAATTATTTGCTATGACTTCTTTATTTTGTTAAATGTTATTTTTTTTTATAGTGTAACTAAATTAATTATATAACTAATGCAATCTACTTATAGTAAAATTGACATATAATTTAAAAAATAACAAATTACATAATAAATGTATCAAACTTACCCTGTAATTAATTTAATTCAATACTTATACAAAATTTTCCAAATATATATATATATCCCAACTACCTGAAATGGGATGAGCACATGTTAGCAAACTTTGCTGTCCTCTCTCTTCCCCACTTGAAAATTTTTTCATCATTTTTCCTCACACACAACACATTACACACACTACCCTCAACAAATTCAAATGCCATCCGTCCAATCTAGCCCATTCCACAGCATGGAAAACCCCGCCTTGCTCTCCCTCCTCCACCACACCACCCGCCACACCTCCGCCAAGAAACCATCAAAAACCTCCACCGGCAGCGGCGGAGGGGGCGGCCTTTTCCGCATGTTCAAACTCCTCCCCATGCTGACCACCGGCTGCAAGATGGTGGCCCTGCTAGGCGCCCGCCACCGCAAACCCCTTCTCACCGACAAGGCCACCACGGGAACGCTCTTCGGATACAGGAAAGGACGCCTCAGCCTGGCCATACAAGAGGACCCCCATCGACTGCCGGTGTTCGTGATCGAACTCCCCATGCTGACCAGCGCGCTCCAGGGAAAGCGCGGTGCGGATCGCCTGGAAACGACACCCCAAAACAAGAAGAACCTCCTGGAGGAGTTCGTGTGGGCTGTTTACTGCAACGGGAGGAAGATGGGGTACTCGATCAGGAGGAAGAATATGACGGACGATGAAATTCACGTTATGCAGCTGCTGAGGGGAGTGTCGATGGGCGCCGGAGTGCTGCCGGGGCCGTCGTCGGAGAAGGAAACAGGCGACGGAGAGTTGACGTATATAAGGGCCAGATTCGACAGGGTTGTGGGATCCAAGGATTCGGAGTCGCTGTACATGATCAATCCTGACGGCGCCTCAGCTCAAGAACTTAGCATCTTCTTTCTAAGAGTTCGCTGATACTTCATTATTCTCGAAAAAAAATTTACTCACATGTTCGGGTCGAACTTGATCAATTATATGCCAAATACGATATATTTGTTATATTGTTAACCACTCAATCGGAATTATATATACGCTAATCAACAAGTATTTTATACTTGTCGTTTTATTTGGTTTAATTAAGTTCGACCAGAACCGACTTAAACTAAAATTTGAATGGAATTTAATTTTCTTTAATAGTGACTGTAATATAATGCTGAGTTTTGATTAATTCTGATATATTTAGGATGTATATTGGGTTCATGGTGGATTTTAATTTCACCAATAAGACATGGATTTTGTGCATGCTTGACTGAATTTTGTATTTTATTTTATTTTTGTTATATATATATTGGAAGGTGTATAATTTTTCAAAATAAAATAAATAAGGTAATTATTAGACACATTATGCATCTATATTAAGGGAGTGTTTGCGCGCGCTTTTAAAAAGCGCTTTTCAGCTTTTGGCTCCAAAAAAGCACTTTTGAGGTGTTTGCGATACCAACTTCTGCTTCTGAAACGGTTAAAAAAAGCGCTTTTAGGCCAAAAGCTAGAAGCACCTTCGGGGGTGCTTTTAGCTGCTTTGGCTTTTTTGTAAATAAATTCAACTTTATTTTTTACTATTTTACCATTATTATAATAACCTTAATTCAATTTTACCTTTTTAATTTATTTTTAAAATTATAGATTTAAAGTTGATATCGAAGTTTTCAAATAATTTAAATTTTAATAATAATTAAATTTACACTTTCACATGTTTAATATTTTAAGTTTTTATATTTTATGTGCTATATCATCTAATTATATTATTTCTTTCACATGTTATTATTTAATTAATTAATAAAATAATTAATTTTTATAATCATGGAAGTTTAATTATTGTTTATGAATTAATAATTATATTACTTAAATGGATCATTATTAAATTAAATATTTTTAAATATTTAAAAATATAAATATAAAATACTAATCAAAATAAAATTTATATTTTTTTGTGAAAAAATAAATATTAATGACAAGCAACAAGTGAAATAATATGCAAAAAGATAGTATGTTTTTGACATATAGGGTCAAAACAGTCTTTCATCAATTAAATTTATTTTGGAAGTGATTTTTTTCCAATCACTATCCAGTTTAGCTTTTATCTGCTTTTCACTTTTTTTACAAACACTACCCACTTTTCATTCTGCTACAACTTCCAACTTTCTCTACAAAAATCACTTTTTTAAAAGCAGAAGTTTTTGCAAACACTCCCTAAATGTGGTTGAATAAACAATCAAATTTAAAATAAAAAAATTCAATTTGTAGATGAATTCTCTTAACCTACCATTATTTCTTCGATCGTTCAATCGTTCCGTCGGTGGACGTAAACTTCCGCGAACAAAAAAATAGAAATTGCAAAAATTAAAAAAAGTATGACCAGATGCTATTTAAAAATTTAAAAGATAAAAGTATCAAATAATCTAAGTTATAGGACTAAAAAATATATTTAATCCTTTATCACATGATAATTATGAAAACATTTGACATATATCAATTAACTTTTTATTAGACATTTTCCGAACAAAAGTTTTCAATTTAGGTACTTAAAGTGGCTGGTCCGGACTCCATAAATATCAATCTTGTAATAGTTTTGAGGTTAACTGATACCTACATTTGGAAAAAGATTAATGAGAAAGAAAAAAAAAAAAAAAAGACTTTTCCCCCTTATTTTTGTCATGTGCTCATGTTTTGCTAACTATTTGATAATATATGGCCCTAAAAAAAATTAATCATAATTAATTGTAATAATTCAAAAAAATAATCATAGTAAATAATTATTTACTAAGACTACACAATGTTTAATTGACCATAATTTTTGCGAATGTTGTTAAAATGTTTACCTTGATCGAAAATCATGATCAATATTTTTGTCATGCCTAAGAGCCACCTCGAATGCTTTTGTCGTGGTAAATAAGGTAAATTTTGCATTAATTTTATTTAATTATAATTAATAATAATTTATCCTAATTTTTAGTTTATAAATATAGACAATAATAATTCTTTTTCTTGCGTTGGTGGAAGCCATGGATATTCAAATGTATCAAGAGAAAATTTTAGTTGGAACTGAGTCTAATCGAATTTGAACCAACTAATATAATACATTTATTATGTGAGTGATGTGTACATACTATCAAAATAATATATAGCGATGTGCATAAAAATAAGTTGGTCCAAAGAGCGCTAAGCGGCCTAAAAAGAAGAAAGAAACGAAAGGTCTTGGAGACCCCCGAGAGGCCTAGGACATCCCACGCCCATAACAATCCAGGAAGCCAAGAATGTCCCAACCCACAGCCTAATTAGGCAGGCCAGACAGTCTAAGAAGCTCAGGAAGAGGAAAGGAGACCTGGAATATACCCGAACTTGAGGCTTGAGACATCCCCTGATTAGAGGCCTAGAGCATCTTCCGACTTGTACCATGGTTAACGCCCAACAAAATATTTGGATATCACACACGTGATAGCCTACTCTCCCACGTGGCACCTCATCGACGTCCAAGTGTCAGCGGCCACCTTGGACTACATCAGCCCTAGCAAGGAGGAACTTCCTGGCGGCTAGGACTCCTTGCAGACGAGGGGTCTCCCTAGACAAAGAGGACTCCCACTAAAGCACTCCTAGCTGCGGATAAGGACGGTCTACCTCTTATTCCAACCATCCCAACTAACTTCCGCAAGATTTTCGGGTGTGGGATACACTCCATGCCGACGGGGGCACTCCCCTATAAATACAACATTTTTCTTCCATACAAGGTATACCCCTCTGACACCTTCCCGAGATCTCTCTCACTCTCTAAACACCTCTTTTACTCTCTAAATTATCTTTTAAGCTCTCTCTCTCTCTCTAAGCATATTATCACATGTTGTTACACTTTTCATCAACTTTATGCACAATATCTCGATTTATATTGCATATATCTACTTTTCTATCTTCATATTTTCAAAAATTCAATAATAACTTGGGCGTCGGAGTGCTAACACCTTTTTTGCAAGTCCCCCTTCGTAATTTGCATTCGGTTCCGTCCAAGCTTTGAACGATTGCCAGATCCATTAGATCCGTTCAATTTTTTAAACGCATCATATAGTATATTATTAAGGAATAATTGTAACTTATGTATGTATTGGTGACAAAAAAATATTTTTGCTATATAGTGATTCACAAAAGTTGAAAATAATAATTGTTGTGTCTAACTTATTAGTTGATGATATATGACAGTGGTATTTAGGTGCAACATAAATGTCATAAATTTATTGTCAAATTTTTTTATTATTACAAAGTTGTTGCTAAAATTGGAATCAAACTACTTAAGTTAATGAATTTTATAAATGTATACTTTCTAAACCAATAGCATTTTTTTTCCATTCTATTATAGAGATTTGATTGAACTTTCTATATTAATTTTCTTTAATAATAATTTCTTCACGTGTGAAATAAATAAAGGTTAAATAAATTTATACCCCAGAACTATGCATGTAGTCACATTTACCCCCTCAAGTATGAAAAGTAAAAAAAATCCTCATGACAAAATAATTTGGAGGGTGTAAATAATAAGGGCATTTTCGTCAAGAAACAGTTATGTAAGAAATATAAAGACCTTAAATTTATAGAGTTCATACAGACTCGATATTTATTATAAAATCATAAATTTTGAGTAGTAATTATATTAAATAAAATTTTAATAAGAATTTAAATTATGGTTTAGGAATGATTGTAATAGTATATTTTGGGGTGTATATAATACGGGCACTTTCATCATATAAAAAACTTGTCCACACCACAAAGGGACAATTTGTTTTATTTATAGTTTAGGAGGGTAAATGCACTTCATTCATAGTTCAGGATGCAAAATGTATTTAATCCAATAATAGCTATTCGACACGTGTTCTTTCTCGAATTTAAAAATATAATTAAATTATATTCCCAAATTTAAAGTAGGTTGTATTCAAATTCGCGGGTGTGACATCAAAACATGATACAGATGTGTGGTCAAAGATTCTCTCCCAAACTCCAATTGCAAATAATTCACCCACCATTTTTTTTTAATAAAAACGATTACAGTTACATCATTTTCTCAATAACTGATACTATAACAATCAATATACTATTACGAATGTCAAGTATTTATGCCTAATCAATAACTAATATTAAAAAAAATAATAATAACTCACATGTTAACGGGATTCAAACTTATTATTTTATAATCATGGGAAGAATTGAAATTCTTGTTTAAGAAATTTATGAATTAATTAGACATGATATATTTGCATTCATTCAAATTTGTAAGTGAGCTAGACTATGACTATACTATGACCAAATGAAAACTTATTTGAATTAAAGTTGGGTTAGAGATTATTAAGCATATATTGGGCCTGACCAGTCCAATCACTATATCAAAGAGTTCAATTTAGTAGCCCATCAAACGGCCCACTGGACTAGAAGTTTTTCTGTTAATATTATTTTTGTGTGATGATTGATACAAAAGATTTAATGCAGGATACACACTTAAAAAGAAAAGGAGAATATTAGCAATAAAATTTAAATGATCATATTAAAGTATCATTAATTTATATAAAAGTGATTATAGTTTTTATTTCATCATCGTAATAATTTTCACATTTTCAGTAGTGACAATATATATATACTAAAATTATTGAAGAGGGCCTGTATGGTGTCCAAATTATTTGGTCTGCTATTTTTTAAAATAAATTAATTATTTTTAATTACTACACCCACCATAATCTTAATTATGCACATAATATGTGCTATATTTACTAGTTTGTATAAAAGTTGTAACGTAAATTATACTTATATATAGCCACACATTCACTTCTGGTCCCTAATGTTCATTTCTCATGATTTGGATCCCTAATATCTATAATATTTTGCACACTCGGTCTAACCGTTGAATTGGCCGTCAAAGCTAACCTCATTACATGATATAACAATCGGCCTATACTTACATTGTCTCAGCCAGAAACTGAGAAGAACACAGCATGTTCGTGCCATGACCATGAGATTACGGACATGAGTATAATTTTCAGAGACAAACAAAACAAAGATCGTTATATTTCAACCAAATCATACCTCAACACAAAAAAAAAAAAAATAAAAATTGCAATCGTAGCAAAAGCGATCTCTCTTGCTCCACTCACAACTTCATCTTCACCAACAAAAACCTAATTCTTTTCCAAATAGACTGTTTGTTTATCATTATCATCATGCTCCATGATAATTGTGATGGTGTGTTGGTAGACACTGAAAATGATGTCCATTGCATTTCTTTCAATGAAA
Source organism: Sesamum angolense (assembly GCA_034509725.1). Lineage (NCBI taxonomy): Eukaryota > Viridiplantae > Streptophyta > Magnoliopsida > Lamiales > Pedaliaceae > Sesamum > Sesamum angolense. Next base: position 9,234,655 of record JACGWL010000012.1, read on the forward strand.
CTTTTACGAAGCTTTACTTTTGTGGTTCCTCTATCTCTTTTTTCTATCTCTGTTTGTATTTTATTTCGTTTTTCTGTTATTAGGTATTTACGTGGTAATTCTTGTTCTATTTTTGCCTTTTGCTAATGTGAAGTCGGTCGCTTTTGTTTTGATGATTGAGTGAAAAATAATTATCTTTCTTTTAGCTATCTGTTTATTTGCGACTAGATGATTGAAGATATAGTGGCAACACGGTTGTGCTACTTTATACGGCCAGGACTTGTTCTTCACGGTCTGGTTGGGGCCAAATGTGCGCAAGGTCACGAGTTACACGATGTTTTTGTACTCTGTTAGTTTTAACAACTAATTTGACGACCACATTGAATCTGCGAAAATTTTTAAATATTAGGAGTCAAAATCTTGGTAGATGAATATTAGAGACCAGAAGTGAACAAATAGCTATTTATAGGGACAAAAAATGTAATCTACCCGAAGTTGTCACCAGCAATAATTGATAACAAAAAAGTTTATGCACGAAATTGTTAGGGTGAGCAATCAATTTGTACGTATAGTGATAATGGAGTAACGACATTAAATATAATTATAATTATATTATTTTATTATTAAATTATCATTATAAATATACCACTAATTATCTCTATATATATACTATTATAAAAGAAAACTTTTCGAGCGTACCAACTTTAAAATGTTCAAAATTACTCTTCCATTCTTTTTGTTCTTTTAAAAAAATTGACCATAGTAGTAATTTTAGTATTATATAAATAATTTTATAAGTATAATTTTTTACCCTCACAACCACTTTCTACCATTATCTCTTACATCCCTTCTCCATGATTATTTTTTTCCCAAAATCTCTCTTTTCATATACTTCATTCTCTCTCATTTTAATTGAGCATATATGACTGAATGCCAAGTGATCCAAACTTTTACATATTTTCATAATTATTCACATTGAACAATATTGATGTGTTTTTTTTATTTGTATTTTTAGGTATTTTTTTTATATTTGATTTTTTGGCTTGTGTGGACCACTTGCGGCAACTGCTAGTTATATATTATAAGTTATTAACTAATTTAAATTCCAATGATTGTGCGATATTAAAAATCATGATATATTAGTTCTAAAATTGAGTTATATAATTAATAATTTATGAATCTGCAAATTATGTGCACTTACATTGAAATTGTTCAATTTTATTTTGTTTACAAAAGAAAAAGAAAAATATACTTAATTTTATATTTATATTTCAAAATATTATGCTCGCGGGGACCGCGCGCGATGGATACTAGTTATAAAAAAAAAATTATTTGTCGTACCAACTTTAGAATGCTCAAATTTACCCTCGGTTCACTTTTTTCTTTAAAAAAAAATTGATTAGAATAGTAATTTTAATTTTTTAAATAATTTTACAATTACACATTTTTTCTCTCTCCCACTACTCTATTATTTCTCTCACATCAAACTTCTCCATATTTCTTTTTCTTATGGATTTATTTATTTTTATTAAATTGATAACTATAATACATTTTTTCTCTATTACCTCACGTTTCTTTCATCTAACATTCTTGGTGTTTATACGAAAAAAAATCTCTTAATCTCACATCATATTTTTGTTATATTCGCGAGAACTGCGTGCAGCGAAAACTAGTACATACAAAATAATTTCATGCATAATTCTTTTCACAAATAATTATATTGTGAGAAGATTAAAATTATTGTCATTCAATATGTATATTTAGAGATAACTTTAAATTTTCACTTAATATAAAGTCTAAGCCTCCCAAAGCAACTAATTTAATGAACAAAATATACACTTCCTAAGTTCCCCTCATACTTCATCTATAGGGAACACTTGTTTGGTGTCTCTCCTATTTCTGGTATACTTTTTTATATTTTTTTAAAATTTTCATCTAACTTCATGCCCTCATTATCTTTTGATAGTTATTTTTGTTTTTTTTTAATTCTTTCATGTTTTTTTGTCACCATATTTTTTTTTTACAAATTTAATATAAACTTATTATTTTATCTATACTTTATTAAATAATAAATATTTTATTTTAAATAATATTTATAAAGGTAGCATACACATAGAGTGTGCCATAAATTACTAGTATTGTTGTAAAGGAATGAAGTGATTAAAAAAATAAAACTTTCATCCTAAAATTTAGTTTATCATATAACTTCCCAATTCCATTTTCTTAGCCATTTTCTTGCTAAAAACTTCGACCTCTCGTTCACTTTCAACGTCTCTGCCATAATAAAAAACCTCTAAATCGATTGTGGTAATAGGATTATTTAATGCAAAACTCTTAAACATAAAACCATCCAATTAAAAAAAGCAATGAATCTTTCTCTCTTTATCTTTCACAAGGTTGGTATTGGTACCTTCTCTCTACAAGCAACTTAAAATCCCCCACGAAACCCTCTTCTTTGTTCTAACAGTATTTGCATGGGTTTGTATATATATAAATGGAACTAGTAAAATATATGCGTATTACGTATAAGGTGTATTTTCAAATTTTTTAATATTAATTCTTTTGTTCTTTTTGCATCCTTAAATAACTTATTGAAGTAATATATGAAAATATATATTTGTTTGGAATTTAGAGTTACAATAAGTATCCTGAAAAAAGAAAAGGAACAAATAAGTAAAAGATTTTAGTCAAAAGACTTTGATTGAATTGAAAATATTGATGTTGTTGATTACTAAATAAAATCCTTCCACATATTTAATATATATGCTCTCTTTAAGCGAACGGCAAATATTATTCTTAATCGTGTGGTGAGAAGCTCTAAAAAGTATTGCAAAAAAAGTTCTAAACTTATGTATAGAAGTTTTTAGAAAATTTCTCTCAAATTTTATATTTGTCTAAAACCTTGCAGCCACAAACTTTTATATTTATATAAAATATTCTTAAAAAGAAATCAACATTCTTAATATCATGTTGCATTTAGTTGTGTATTCTAAACTTTGCGTTCACAAACTTTCACATTCTTAATTTTCATATAATAAGATTGACTTGAGATCAAACTCAAAATATTTTGTTCACAATCTCGCAATCTTTTTCCCCTTTTTATATATATTTTTTATTTTTTAAATTATTTATATGTTTAACTTCATATTTAATATTATTTAATTTTAATTTATATTCAAAATTAACCATATATTATAATTATTAATCAATATCATATATTTTAATTTTATATAATAATAAATTATGGTACTTTTATTTATAGATTTTTATCTCTATTCGAAAGACAATTCTTAATCAATAATATAGTTAGTTTTAATTATCTCATTGCTAAAATCATGATAAATACTAATTAATTATTGTCAAAATTTAAGCTTTCATATTAATTATTTAATCGTGATTAATATTATTGATTGGATTAGTTGTATTTTTAGTTTTATAATTATAGTTATTTTACACTTTATTCCTATAACTAGTTATTGTTGTAAAATATTCTTTCGCCCTTTTTAATTTAACGATTTCACGGTAAATTGATCATAATTTCCAAAATTGGCCGGAAAGTAGCATATCCCGATTTAAAATTGGAAAGCACATCTTATTGTTTGGTTTTTGTTGATGTGGTAATTTATGCCACGACGCCCTATTATTTATATGTGTACATACATATATATATATAATATATATATATATATATTAGCCACCACATGCCACTTTCGCCCAATTTTGAAAATTTCGCCAAATTTATTCTAAAATTGCGAAACTAAAAAAGATGAATAACCAATTTACAACGCTAACAAGTTACATGATTAAAATAAAAAAGAAATATAATCACAACTAAAAATATAGTTAAACCTTATTAATTTATTATTATTTTTAAATAATACTCAATTATAACATAGAGAATAGTTTTTTTTTTTTTTTTTTTTTTTTTTAGTGAATGGACTCTGTCAAAGTTGAACTGAAAATGGATTTTGAATTTTGATCATTTTGGTTATAGAGTGTCCCAAAATAACTAAACAAAAGTACAATACGTTTTAATCTAGCCCATTTTAAAGTGGGACCTATATGGAATCCAATTATAGTGACAATTAGTTTTTTTTTTTTTTTCTCTAGTAATTCAAAATATCTATCATCACATAGTCCCCAACAAAATTATTGGCTCTCGAGTTCAAGTTCGAAATCATGAATTCAAGTCTCATTAGATGTATGGATATTTATTTTATTTTATATGAGTTATTTTAATTTATTGATTTTTTTAGTCATATTGATGTATTGTTTAATTTATTGAAATATTGATATAATTATATATGTACCACATAAAAAATAATTTTTTTTATAACTTATGAACTTATACAAGATATGTTTAAGTGTTCAATTGATGGGATATAAATTTATGGGATAATTACACTCTTCTCTCATGATGTTTGGTGTAATTACACATAAACTTTCTGTGGTTTGGAAATTACATCTAGCTCTTCTGAGATTTGCTTCTGGCTAACAAATAAGTTCATTCGTTAGTCAAAATTCTCTGAAATTGCTGGTATTAACAACAACAAAAAAAATCAGAAAAAAAATATATATTAAACCTTGGTTGATTTATTACTAGCTCATTACAGGTTAAATAAATCTTTTTATAACCAAATTATTCTCATACGCTCTTCGTGCATTAACGCATATGAAGAGATATATCTTCATCGGCATAAGGGTACTTTAGTCTAAAAAATTTATTTGACCTGCAATAAATTAATAATTAGTCAATCGATGGTAAATATCAATTTCATTCAGTTTTTTTTTTCTTGTTAATATCAACAAATTCAATGAATTTTGGCTAATAGAAAGACTTACTTGTTAGATGGAAGCAAACCTCAGAAGTGCTAGATGTAATTTTCCAAACTACATGAAATTTATGTGTAATTACACCAAATTTCAGGAGAGTATAATTATCCCTAAATTTATTTAAGTAAAATAAGACATAACGAACATATAAATTACTTAAAATGAACATTATAAAAGTACTCTTAAAAACCAAAGTAAGCATCTCTCAACATCAAAGCATATTATAAAATGGTATAAAGGTAAAATTCAAAGGTTGTTTGGTGAGTTTATAAAACTCCTTAAAATATCTTATATAAAAATTACGACGGTCAAAAGGCTATAAACCTATATTAGGATTGCTATGCTTTTTTTTTCCTTTAATTTAAATCTTGAAAATATTGTTTATATATATTTTTTATTATGTAATTTTGAATGTAAATTTATTATTTTTGGACGATAAATCATTTATTTGTTTGTATTTTATATATAAATATGTATTTTTAATAAATAAAAAACTAAAAACTCATCGCAAATTCTATGACAAAGCCCATCATAATATCCATTGCAATTTATCGTTACTTGTCGTAGCAAATAGTAATTAAATTATTTACAAAGCTTTATCGATTGGCAAATTCACCCATGTGTGAATTTGCGATGGCTTTTGTGTTCCAAAATACTCATTTCAATTTCGTTGACAAAAATCATTAGCCGACGTTGACGTAAATTCTCGACTAATTAGCGACGGAATTGGAATTTTCCTATAATAATGAAATGAACTTAGCGAAGGGACTATCGTCACAAACACTGTCGCAAGAACTCGTCCTTTTCTCACAAGAGTTTCCGTCACAAGACAACTCCCCTCACAAATGATGTTTTCTTAAAACAGAAAACTAATGCACTTCGCAACGGTGGTTGTCACATCCATCGCAAAACTTTGCGACATCCATCTTCCTTCCACTGTAAATCATCTCCGACAACCCTATTTCCTAGTTCCTTCCGTTCCTCCTAATTTTCATTTTGCGACGAACTTTTTCAAAAACCCATCGTAAATTTCCAATGATCCCAATTAACCATTTTTTTTTTCAATGGCAACCAAACATTTTCCATCAATAAGACAACTCAAACACATCACATACTCAGCCAGACACCTCTAATAATACAATCAAAAGAACCCTAATTATGCAAAATAAAATCTGCAGCAATATTCTCAAAATTTGGTAAGGGGCAAAGGGACCAATCTAAAGTTATTACATCTTACCAAACATAGGGCACCCAAACAAGGTAAAAGCCATACATGCAATAACCATTCTTGAACACACACAAAAACAAGAATGAGCTGTCTGTGCTAGATTTGCACCAACACACATATATTGTGGTCAGCTGCACTCTTGTCCATTATTTTTGGAGGAAGGAGAATGGAAACTTCCTCCTAGATTTAAACAAATAATTATGACTACTTATATGTGTAGCTGCCCTAGCAAATAATAATACCTTAGATTCTTGTCTCAATCTCATTTGTACATCAATTAGTGGGACTCCAATTATGAATTGCTTTTATGCAAAGTTACTTGTTTGTATGTATTGGAATGTAATCACATGCCCCCCAAATTATTTCATGGGGAATAATTTAATTAGGGCTAAGTCTATATATAGTCAAAGTAGCATTATTGTAGCTAGGGAAATTGATAGTAAGGCGTGTAGATTTTATTTTTCGTCCTGTAATAAGGTTCTGTATGTTCTAATCTCACACTTATGGGATTCTTGAAAACAGTCTCGTAATTTTATAAAGTTCTGAATTTCAATCCTCGTACCGACTTCCGTTCACGGAAAAAAATCATGTTCAATTCACTCAGTCGTTTCAATCTATTCTGAAAAGATAACAGCTACGTGGCTTGTATAGGATTTTTTCTGTTAATTTCCTGATGGAAGCTGGAAGGAGGACTGAAAATGAGCTTCTTTTTTTTTTTTTAAGTTAACGGACTAGTTTCAAGAATTCTGTAAATAATGGGGTTGAAATGTATTTGACCTAAATTATGGGATGAAAAAAAATAGAATTTTTCCTAATAAGCCCTTATGCTTTTTTATTGATTAATTAAAGTATTTGTTCATTGTATTGGATGAAGAAAAAGATACATCACAAAAGAGTAAGGGACTTGTTTTGGCTTGAAAGAGTGATGAGATGGGAAATTCAAGAATCATGAGATTTCTTACCAAGAATGATTGTGTGAATATTTTAATGTGGTCTAAATTAGAATATTATTACTTTATAAATTAAAAGTTGTGTTCAAGGAGGATTAATCGTGTCTGTGGAAATGACAAGGGGTAGATTTTTAGTGAGTTTGTCAGTGTTTGAGATTTGATTTTTTTTAGACTTTTGTGGATTTTAGCTTTACTCTTACAATTATTAAAATATTTTCTTTTTAGATAATGTCTTCATAATTTTTTTTTTAATTACGACAGTTGAAATATGTTGCTTATAATAAGACCATCATTTTAAAAATTTATTCCCGCGTGTTTTAAGTTTTAGAAATTAAAAAAAAATATGTAATATCATAAAATATTGAGAAAAATCTTGTTTCAATAGTAAGATCGAGACCTTACAATTGAAATACTTACATTACATATTCGCTTAATATTCTATATATATATATATATATATATATATATATATATATATATATATATTATAATAAAATATCAATATCATAATTATTATTATTTTAACAATTGAAATGATAAATCTAAATAAGATCAATTATCATTAACTGTAACTGTCGTGACAGGTTACAATACTTGTCATCATCTTCAGTACTGTCATCCGTATTGAATTATTCGAGGCCGGCTAGCCCCACGACAAGACATTTCTGAATTAATTTCATGCATCTAAGTTGGATAATCTTTTTTTTTTTTTCGAAGAAATTCACATCAATAATTGAAAGACATATAGATATATATATTGATAATAATAATAATTATTATAAAAACATGGTTAAAATAGACGAACAACCGTACCAAATTGGGGTTGACCAATTGAGGGTGCGGACAAAACGTACAACCATGGAGGACGCGGAATTGGGGTTGCAACTGTACAAGAATTGAAGCATGCATGCGGCCGTAATACGACAACGTATGCGGTTGGAGGGAAACACATGTGGGTCTCCCCCTCATTACCAGATATCCACCCCACCTTTTTGGATTTGGATTAGACTTTTATTTTATTTTTTAATTAAGTGTCGGAAATTATAGCTACTAGGTTTCATTATTCCTTTGTTTTTAGTATATGGTACAAGGTTTTAATTAATCCATAATTATGTGTTTCATTTTTAATGATGTCTTAGTGTAGTGGTTGATGATGAGGTCCCATAAATAAGTTTGCGATTACGGGTTCGAGTCTAGAGGTACCGATGATATCTTATTCTAGTGGTTAAGGTTGATGTACCATACTAATATAAAAAGGAAAGGGGTTCCACACTCACAAACGGCGGTTAGTGACACCGCCGCACCAATTTTTTGTAAAGTCAAAAATGCCCTTCAAGTAATAAGATGACTAACTCATTCCACTTTCTAAATTATACATTAACTAATAAATTAGTTTTCTTTTATAGTGTTATGTATTGATTTGTATATTTTGCTCTTATTTATAATATATTTAAAATATAAAAAATTATTTATTATATGCATGCAGGAACGGCGTGCCACCACGGCTAGTATATATATGAATCTCGTTAAGCTAATATTCAATATGATGATTATTGCAGTTCCACTAAAGCTGAAGTACCATGAATAAATTTAAAATCATGGGTTCCAGCCCCACGGATGTGTGGATGTTGTCTTACTTTATGTGAGTCTATTGTAATTTGTTACATAGTGTTTAGTTATATTGATGTATCAATCAAAACGATGAATTTGCTCAATTTTGCACTTTATTAAAATATTGATATAATTATATAATTATCGCTTTTATTATATATTATATATATATATATATATATATATATATATATATATATATATATGCAGCTCGTTAAGATAAAATTCGATGATTATAATAGTTAAATTTATTTATGGTGGACTGGACATTACTTCAGAACACAACAATCAAACATTATAACTCAACTTTTTCAGCAAATAAAACATTATAAATTGATCATTTTTCAATACACGAATATGAACTACCATCAGCCATAATGTAATCTTACAAACTAACGAGTTTTATTTTTAAATAAAATTTAAATTCATGATATTCATATGAAAAATCAATAATTTGACGATCAGACCATCGTACTTGTCAAATTAGCTTAGTAGTGGCCATCTTGCACCTACGAATTTATTAGCCGTACCATAAATCATCTTATAAGAAAATCGAAAAATTAATCATAATTAGATTACCATTTCATTAATTCGAAAAACAAGTAGCAAACTCGAGGTAATTAATTATTAATCAATAATTAGATTACCATTTCATTAAAATATAAACATATGTAATAATTTATTAGAGAAAAATAAATAAAAGATTATTCAAACAAATCATCGTACCATAAAAATCGTCATTTTTCATTTCCCAAAAGTGATTAAGGTTTTAGCTTAGGGGCAATGGTGCCTGCAAGGGAAGGGGTCGGTGGTTGTGGCCTACGGACGTAGACCGTGCGGCGGGCGGTCGGTGGAATAGTCAGCTCACAGCTGTAATGCAATCAACTGCCCAACTGCTTCCTAATTGCTCATTCTCCAATAATAACTCGCCACGTGGAACAACACCCCAAGATCCTGCCACGTCGGCGGGCACTGTAATAATCGCTCCATTTCGGACTGCACGAGCGTGTGATCTCTTAAATCGTCGTCCACAAAGCGCGTGCACCTAAATTGCTCTCTTCATTGGTTGTGTGAATTTACATCAGGGATTGGATAGGTGTTTATCTTATTTTTATATTGATTTATTTTAATTTATTATTTTATATATTTTAATTATATTAATTGTTCTCATTGATCAATATTTTGATCAATTTATTTAAATATTAATATAATTGTATAATTACTATTTTTATCTGAACAAAATAAAATAAAATTTAATCGCAATGTTCGAGAAAAATAAATAAATAAAAACAATCCAAAGGTCCTACGATAAAATAGAAATAAGAGGTGTAGTATTATTTTTGTATTTTGAGATAATTTTAATTATATTTTAAGTATGTTGTTATTAATTAATCTTGTTCATGTGGAATACTAATTGTGTTTTAATTTTGAGCAATAATCAACTGAAAATTGACATTACTTTTGATCTCGAGAAATTTTATTTTTTATTTAAAAAACATAAATATTTTTTTAACTGAAAATCGTCGTCCCTGATCGAGGCGGATGACCTTGCGGATAAAATGATGCCGCCCTAGCCCTTGATCATTTTTTGATAAACAACCTAGAATAAAATGGTCGGTTATTGGAGAACCCCCTAGAGAGGACACTAGCTCCATCGATCAAATTAGTTGGGTTTGGATATAAATAATTGGATCAATGGGTCATGAAGTATTGATGAACAACATACCTAATAAATAGTGTTGCCGATATATTTATAGTTAAGATTAATTTTACGCCCAATATGAGGAATCTGATAGGCGCCACATGTACATCCATCAACAGTGATGCTTAAAAATTATAATTGGGTTGAGTGGATCAATTGGACTAACTCTAGGTTCCATTTACTTTGATATATTAGTTTATATAAGAAAATTAGTATAGATCAGTATTATGTTTACTTTTTTGTATGGAGACCTGTACAAATCTAAAGCTCAGTACTATTTACTGTTTCACTGATATAAGTAATAAAGAGGTAGTATTAAATTAGTCCAAGGCTGCCCCTTTTTCCAATTCCCAAAATTAACCCTCAATTTGTGGTAAAAAAGTGACAGTAAGTACATTTTATTTCTTTCACCCATTTTCACATTATTGATAGTGGAAGTCTTCCAATTTTCCTTCTTCAAGCTTCGTCTATCTACCGTATGTAAGTTTCACATTCCTACCTCTCTTTTTTTTTTTCTTTTTCAAAAACTTGAACCCAAGCTGAAAAATGTAAGAAAGAAGTTTCGTTGAACTTTGAGGACCCATTTTTCCATATTTTTTTGGTGAACTCCATTTTATTTTTAAGTTATTTTTTTTTTAAATCAAAATAAATTTGAAAAAGATTCATTTTTGAAATTGAAGAACAACATTGAAAGCTTCAAAATTACAAATTCAAAACTGTCAAAAAAATTACACCTGGGTCTAGATGAAATCGGCAACTTTTGATTTGGACCTCTCCAGCAAAAAAATCTCCAACAATGGAAGATTAGTGTTAGGGCAAATTCTATAATTTGGGGTACGTAAATATTTTGCTTTCACTTTAAATTTGAAAAATAAGAACTAAAGTGTCATTTTGCCATAAAAAATGACAAGGAACCATCAAAGTAAACATAATATAAAAATAGCGAGTTACTCTTAATACAAATAAGTAAACATTTTACAAGTAATTCTGGACTTTTCAATCATTTATTTAGTAAAGAACAGTCATATCACTTATTTAATTCCATCCTCAAAATAAATGCAGCCTAATTTAATTTTAAACATTATAAAAAAGAGTAGACTAGAAGTTATTATTCATTCTAGTTGCTAGATAATATTTTCCAAAGGGATATCCGTTTTGATTTATGAGGACATTCTTACTTCAAGATTCTAAAAACCCAACTTTTAAAGAAAAGTTCAAAAATTATACCATGCTTTTTAAAGCCTTGAACTATTAAATAAATGATAACCAACGCTTTCTTGCTTCCTCACATTATGTTTTTTTACTAAAGTTAATTATTGTGGTTAAAGGACCAAAATCGTGGGTGATGCAAATTAATCACAATTTTATAAAAAAAATTGAATTTTCGCTACATTATAAATGGTCACAGTTTAAAAATTATTGTAAATTAATATTGTTAGCCATAATTAAATAAAATCAAAACAAAAACTTAGATTTTTATCACGAATATCAATATTCATTATGATCCATGGCTAATTGTCATTGTTAAAAATAAAAATAAAAAATCATAGCAAATAGTCTTTGACCACAACTGTGCAACGGTTGTTAGCCTTGATATGGGTGGTTAGAACATTTGCTATAACTAAAAATCATGAAAAATAACTTTTTTTTTAATGAAAATTTTATGTTTTTCCAATGGTTTTATTTAATCTGGTCAATATAACTTATTTACCACAATTTTTAATTCATAACTATTAAATTTGTAGACAATAGTCATTTTTTTTTCTAGTGAGCCAAAACATTTGTCATAATTTTGGCAATGACTAATGTTGGCCACACGTGCAGGAACAACGGTTAATGGTCGTGAAGTCATGGTTGATTTATATTTGCCACGATTTCTTCTTTCGACTATAGTAATTAACCGTATCAAAAAAATTATAGTATTAATTTACCATAATTATAATGTTAAGAAAAATTAATTTTGTAAAGAATAATATAGAAAAAAGAATATAGATATAGATTTGATTTTGTAGTTGATATAATATATTTGCAGCTCATTTCGCCCAATTAAGGGAAAGAAGAAGTTATGAAAAGGTATTAAAATTAGAGGGTAAGTAATAATAAAAGGCGCGGACACACACGCTCCGCAACGGCGAGTGGGCCCTGGGAAAGTCAAAGGCGATTCAAACTGGAAGCACGTGAGATTCTTACAGGCTGGGAGTGGGACCCATCCTACGTGGAGGCCGTTGAGGTCATCCTCAAACTGGTTAATTTTGATTTCCTGCCCCTTTCTCATCTCAGCCGTCGGATTCCAATCTACCCAGATCTGGGGCACAGCTGTACGCAGGATGCAAGGCATAGTCAAAAAGCGTGGCTCCCACTTGTCCCCGGTTTGGTTTTTGTTTTGTTGTGCGGTTCTGTACTGAAATCGCGTTTTGGTTGCTCAGAGCAGAGAGAGAAGAGGGCATGAGATAATGATGGTAAACAGCTCTCTCTTCACTGTCATGTTTTTAAACGCTCTCGCTTGGGTTCGGAATGATTGCGTGGAGTTATTTGTTTTCACCTTTTTGTTTTCTCGAGGGTTTCTTTTTCTTTCTCAAATCTCAGTTTTGCCCCTCCCCCCTACTACTTACACTAATTGTCAGTTTTTTTTTTTTTTTAAATACATTTTTTTTTTAAATTTGTTATAATTATAAATTTTTTTATTATTTAAAGTTTATAAATTTTTTATAGAATTAACGATAGTTAACTAATACCCTATATAGGGAAAATTTGTTAGACGGTCACTAATCATAGGGGTATGTGTAATTATAATTTTTTTAAAAAAATTTCGTTGTAATTTATCATTTTTTTAATAATTCTAGTTCAAAAATAAATATTTTAATCATTAAAATAATATAATATTATTTCCGTTCAAACTCCTTGAAGTTATTTTTGAGTTTGAGGGAAGAATTCGAATAAATGGACTTGAAATGCATAACTACTCAACAAAACATAGTTCAAATTCAAAGTTGAAGAATTTAAAATAATTAAATTTAAAATTATCTAAAGAATTTGTTATTAGAAATATGAAATCAATCAATTCAAATGTAGCATGAAATAATAAGTTAATTTAATTACAGCCTCAATTACAGATATGCAAATCAAGTTTCACAGTATAGCTATGCGTGTCTCGTAGTTCCAATATCCCAAATTTGGCAAAAAAGAATTCTTAAACGATTGCAATAGTTTGGACCAATTAATACATAAAGACGCGTTTGAACTGTGTATCCTCAATATCCCGACTTTAATTGTGCTACATCTCTCATTCAAAGGACCCATAGGACAATAAGATCAAACGTAGTGAAGCCCGGATCGGAGATCATCTTTGTTGTCCTTGCATTATCCGAATTAATGTACAAGGAAGATTGACATGTTGGTGTACGGACGCAGGACAGTATCTGAAGAATCCAGTCCAATGATTAAAACTTTGAATCTAGACAAAGGGGTGGTGTGATCAGTCATTAATTTCGCATTCAATGAATGTCGTGGAGGTTAATGTGAGGGGAAAAATCGGTGTTGGGAGATAATGTCCAAAAGCGTCAATTGGCGAATAACGACAAAGGCAGAACCAGTTATGACAATATCTGCAGGGGAGGAACAGAATCCCATATTTGTATTGCAAATGGGCAATGGGTGCCCATCTGCTACACTCATTCTAGTTACAAACCCCCCACCTACTTTACACACTGCAGTTTCCAAGAACCAACACCCACCCCCCACCCCCACCCCCCACCCTCTCCCTTTCTACTTTTGCCCTAAAATCGCTATACCCCAAATGCATGCACCCCTACCTCTATGTATGTATAGATTACTCCTGTATCTATATATATATTCTTGTTGGCCTCACTCGAACTCATCCCACTTGCTCTATTCTCTCAAGAACTCTCTCCCTCTGTTTGCAATTTTCTCTCTCTAAGATTCTTGAGTGAGAGGATTTTTTTTTGGAAAAATTATGGACATTTTTAATAGGTGTTCGTCGGGGAGTTCTTCTTCCTCGGATACATCGTCGGAGTCGTCTTCGTTGTCCGGGAGCAAGAATGTGCACAAGTCGGAGAGGATAAAGGGTCCGTGGAGTGCGGAGGAGGATAAGATCCTGACCCGGTTAGTGGAGCGATACGGGGCCCGAAACTGGTCCTTGATAAGCAAATACATAAAGGGTCGGTCGGGGAAATCTTGCCGGTTGAGATGGTGCAACCAGCTCAGCCCGAATGTGGAGCACCGCCCCTTCTCCGCGGCGGAGGACGAGACGATCTTGGCCGCGCATGAGAAGTACGGCAACAGGTGGGCCACCATTGCGCGGCTGTTGCCCGGCCGCACTGACAATGCCGTCAAGAACCACTGGAATTCCACTCTGAAGAGGAGGTATCAGCAGAAGCAGAGAATCGAAGAAGAACCCAAAGACATGGGAGGAGAGAACATGGCCTCCGGGTCTAGCGTGTCCCCGGCGAGTAGCAATAATTTCGACGATTATGATCCAATGACGACGTTGTCGCTGGCGCCGCCGGGGATGGGCGGAGCTGCGACGCCGGAGAGGAGGACGGAGACGATGCCGGCGGGGTTCTGGGATGTGATGAGGAATGTGATAGCGAGGGAGGTGAGGGAGTATGTTACGACGTCGTTCCCGGAGGCTTCCTCGGGGTTTCGTTTTATGAGAAAAATCACAAATGTTGTTTGTTGCGTAGTAGTTAATTAATACCTTAAACCGGTGATTAATTTGTTAAGCTTGATGTTAATATTAATTAATAATTTTTTTTAATTCAGAAATTCAGTCATTTCTCTCAATTAATAATTCAGTTTATGATTTTTTTTTATTTTAAAAAGGTTCGAAATTAATTTTCTAAATTTTCCCTAAACTCAAACCCGCGATTTATTTTTCGTAAAAAATAAGGGGATTTAATTTAATACCCACACTTATGATAAAAAATAATGATTTAAGTACATAATTTGATTTGTAATTATTAATTATGTATAAATAATTATTAAATGATCGAAATGATTGAAAATGCAGAATTTGGGAAGAGAAAAAAAGAAGTTGAGTGTAAATAAACTTTGAATTATTTACAAAAAGTACTAAAAACAGTTACAAACACCCTTTTCACATGAGAAAAGTAGAATCAAGAATTTATGAAAATGCCCCCAAACTTTTAAATAATTAAAGATCTACTCCTATTTTAATTAAGTCATACTGATTTGTCCTGACCCAAATTGAATCTGAGTATGCAAGAACTCATTATAATCGTACAATTATAATTCGATTGATAAGTCACACCAAATCGTATACTTTGATATATAATAAACTACTGACACATAACCCTGGTACAAAATACTATAAACTTTCGTACCTCTGGTACAATTAACTAAGCACTCTTACGACTTCTTACATCATAACAACTTGTCACTGTAAATATTCTTATGGCTTTTATATATCTTCATCTTACAATCTTAAAATAAACATCAGAGGGCTATAATCAGCCCACCTCAATTGGAAAGAAGGCACAAGAAATGAAGATGCTTAAAATTTTTAATCATCAGTACTAATTCTAATAATCACAATAATAAGTATTATACAACCAAAATTTCTAAACAATATATATATATGTGTGTGTGTGTGTTTTTATTTTTAAATATTAATGCCATGTATTAAATATGCCATATAAATAATTGATATTTGGAAAAATCAGTAAAATACACACGAATGCCCTTGCTTATGGTCTAAATACCATAATAGGACAATGGGTCCGCGCATTTTTGTAATGGACTGAGTTAGGTCGAGTCAGCCGAAATTTAGACTATTTATGGAACCACATGTGGCACAATTTTAAAAAGCCCAATAAGTACCATAAATTAGGGATTATTAATAAATAATGTCCTAAAAGAATATTCAAATGGACTTTTGATTGTTACTACTACTGTACCATTTTCGTTGATCTATACGAACATATGACCACTTTCAACTTAAACGCCTTAGTATATTTATTGCGGGCTATTTCAATACCTCTTGCGTGCATCCTGATCTCAATTTATTTCTAGCAGCATTCGAGATGCAACGACAACCCTTCGATCCTAACATATGGAATATTTGAACAATCACGAATATTTTAGTATAATTTTCATAAATAATACACTAAAAAGAAAATTCAAGAAATGGGCATGTTAGAAAAAACAGATTTTTTGCTTCTTTAACATGTGCCCATACATATTCATCAACTGAAATTGACAGATCAAAATCCCCAGGTGAGATGTGCAATGTATTTGCTCTGTGTTTGGTAGGCAAGGGAAGGGGAGGACCATATGAGTCCACATCACCTCAAATTCACTGAATTAGATGAATCATTATTAACATCATTGTACATATTGAAATTTTGGAATAAATTATCTAATTTAAAATTTAAATAAATCAACTAATAACTGAATTTTAAATTTAGCAATTTGCTCCCTGTAATATTGAAAATGAGCGAATTACTTACATATAAAATATAGCAATTTACTTTCTTGTCTAAGGAGGTAAATTGCTTCATTTTACAAAAATAATGAAGTAAACTGTTGTATTTTAAAAATATATGGAAGTAAAGTGGTATTTATTTTTTCATAGGGGTAATTTGCTCACTTGCATTATCACAGGGGGGTTGTTTGCATTTTTTTCCTTAAACTTTATAATAATTATTTTGAGTTTTATATATATCTAATATGAATAAGTCTGTAATAAGCCTGTATGTATCAAATTTGGGCCTTACGTATTTTGATGGATTAATTCAAAATATTTATTTTTTTTTGGATTGACTAATTAGGCTAAAGCGTGTTTAAGTACGACTCGTTAGGAGATTGATCCATATCAAAATTTGTGAAGGTCATGTTCAATAGAAACGAACTCAAGTTATTTAAGTATTGCTTATGCCTATGAAAAGGAACATCTACACATACCACGATGAGACTCTGCAATCGTAAGATTCAACTCCTTTCTTAGCATCAAACCTCAAGGTTTTCATACAATACTTCAGAATACCTCGTAATTTTCTCCACAAGTTTGGAGGAGATGATGCTTCTGCATCCAAAAATCACTTTCAGCCATTGGATCGGCACTAGGAGAGAAGAATCAGGGAAAAACCATTACTTTCAAAAATTGTAATTTTTTTATTTAAATTTATAGTAAATCCATTTGTCATATATTTTTAGATTCGTATTTTTTTTTTGACAAACTCAAAATTTATGTAAATAATCGTAATTTTACTATTTTCCTTTCATAGGAGGTGATGCGGATTGCGATTCGATTAGCGCTCCATTAAGCGAAATATTGTCCAATCTGACTCCGGATCATGAGCCTCACGGGTTTCTCCTGAAGAGGTGTTTTGTTGGGGAGAGGAGGCATTGGGGGCTTATTAGCTACAGATAAGAGGCTTGAACTGGCACATGGGCTCGTTCCCACAAACGGCGTCAAATAATGCAACTTTCAATTCGATCAGTGCTCCGTTGCGTGAGGTACTGTCTGCTCTGGCTTCGAAAGAACCTCAGGGGTTTGTCCTGAAAAGACGTCTTGTTAGGGAAAAAAGGTATTGGAGCTTATTAATCACTCAAACTCTTTGTCATTAACTAATATCGAACGTTTGCATACATCAAAAAAATAATTTACTCATTTAATTTACAATATTACAATACATCCAACCCAAATATATTCATTAAAAACCCAATAAATGAACATAACTATTAAATATGCAATATAAGTATAGAAACAATTCATCTCATTAATAAAACGTGCTACTTATGTGGAGTGATGGAGAAAAAACAAAAGTGGAGACGCAGGTGTTATGTGAGGGGACAAAAGCAAAAGCGTGTGCAGAATTACATTAAATTAGGGCAGCAGACATGTTGATGCTGTCTTTTCAGGTAGGAAACACGTGTTCTTTAAAGGGAATGTTCCCCATCATCCTCTATTATTTTTATGTGTAAATTTGTCGGCAGATGGATCGCGCTGTAAGATTTAAGACAATCAGCGTCCATGCAGTGCAGTCCAGTGCCGTGCCTTGTTTTCAACGTGCCTGCCTCACCCTCACACATACACTACTGCTGCCCTCACTCTGTAATTTCTGCGGCCACCACCTCCACGAGTTCGTAGTACCCGACGGGAGTTATCCATTCATATCTACCAATTTTTGTCTATTATCATTATGATGTGTGTGTTTTTATTTGTGTTGGATCGTGTCGAGGATTGGTTCTGTCGATTTATAGTCGGAGTTTTTTTTCTTTTTTTGGAAAATTAAGTGTGCATTTTTTAAAATTGGGGTTATTGTTATTATTATTTTTTTCAGCATTTTTTTATTTTTTGATGTTTTAAGATAATTTTGGTTTTAATTTTTTTATTATTTGGAATTCAATCATTTTTTTTTTTGGCAAGAATTTACTATTCTGACCGGTGGAGGTGAACTCCATCGAGAAAAGAATTGAAATAATAAAAATTAAAAGTTGTTGAATCAAAACGCTACTTAAAAAGTTAAAGGGTGAAAATATCAAACAAATTAAGTTACGGGACTAACATTGCGTTTAATCCTGCCGTGAACCTTGAATTTGTGACATATCTTTCATAGGAATAAGGTGTCATTATTACACTACTTGATCGTCCCCTGTCAACCCATTTTGACAATCATTGCCCACTTTTTTATGGTTCAGATGTGGCCAAGTGAATAATTTAGATATGTCTTGAAACATATACAAGACGACATGTAAATACTCGCAAGACAGTGTTCATTTACCATGTACATTTATACTCACTACTTCTCAATCAAACTCCACACTATTAAAAAATGGCTAAATAATTATGAAAAAATTTAGTACTGAAGAGCGTCAAACTCAAGTAAAAATTTTATTGCTAATCTACATTGTTTAATATATATTTCATATAATTTATTAGCAAGTAAATTTTCGTTGATATTACTAACAAATAAATTTTTGATATGAAATAATAAATATTAGAAACAAAAAATTTCACTTACTAATTAATTCAACGCACAATTTTTTTCATTGTTATTAAACCATTTTCTTATAGTGTCAGAGAATTCTTCATCAGCAGGGCTATAGAATGTTTGGATATGGATTGAACAAAAAATGAACGAAATTTTTTGTTCAATCCATATCCAAACATTCTATAGCACATTTTTGTTTTCTCTGTGTGTTAATTACAACCACGGAATGTGTCGTGTTATTCGATATGATACATTATTCATAGTTATTTCTCACATTTTACTTGCCTCATATGATTGTTTCTTGATTTTATCATTTTATAATTATTTTACATGGGTTAATTTCACTTAAATCTTCTTTGAAAATATGAAATTGTATTTTTTCTATTTATTTTTAAAAAAATTATAGTTAATAGCCCTTCAAAATTTCACTGTTTACATTTGAAACCCTTTCGCTAAGATTTGGAAGGAAAATTCAGACATCAATAAGAAAATTACATAAATATTTTGTATTTTACCTCTGATTCAACTTTTTCCCATAATTTCTTTTATACTTATAAAAGAGTAAATATAGTACATATAAAGTCAAAAGGGTGTAATTATAATAAAGTATTTATAACACGTACACCAATTATGAATATTTCTCCCATTATAATACCCGTTCCAAAAACAGCTAACCTATTCCAAACTATATATAACTCGTTAAAACAAAAAACTATTTTTTCAAGTGGTGTTTGTAAAATGTACGGATATGAAGACATTATATTACACTTACATTGTATGATAAAATGAATGTTAAAATATTTTATAATATAGTCAGATGTTTGCTTAGCATGAAATAAATTGGGATAAATTTTGATTTTACTAAAATGCCCACAAAATAAAACAAAATTGCATGAACAAAGATAAGAAAGGGGTAGAGGGAGTTCTTGAAGTCAACATCTTTGTCATATAGCCATTTTATTATTGGCCAACCCTTTATGATTTTTTCCCAATTGGGACGGATTCGGATCCAAAAACTCTGATCCATTGTCATTCCTAAATAATTTAGACAAAACCATCACAAATTATGGATAAAAAAGGCAAAAAATTTCTTTTATCCGCACATACATTGCGAAAGGATTGTTATCCGACCAAACCCCACCCCAATAGGCCGGACAGAAATCATCCGATTATCCCAATTTCAAGCATTTCATCCCCCACGGGAGTACCCCATCGCGGGAGAATATTAAAAGTAAATTCCTACAAAGATGGAATATTGGCCGTGATATCAGACCCAATCCATCCAAGTAACCAAGCTCCTAAAGTACACGTGTCTCCAAAATGTTCCTCATTTAAGACAAAGTGCTACAACATCAATTAATTTAAAAGATCTATACCATTTATTTTGCAAATAGTACGTACTAGTACATGCATAAACCTTACGGAAAGACATAGCCCACATCATAAAAGTACAAATACATCTCTCTTTATTTGTATTATTTAGGACAGAGAAAATAGATCATCAAAGTTTCAATATAGCAGCAGCAATAGATCATTGCTCAAATATTTATTCAGTATGTCTGAGTTTAATTTCATTTATTCTTTTACGGTGAACTTAATTGAACCAACGAGGCAAAGGAACAGCAAAGAACTTCATCAGCCCTCTTTTGCAGTCACTGCCGTCGCCTCCCACTGGCGAAATACTGAGGCCTCCACTGATTTAGCACGTAAGAGAAGCCGTTCCCGTCTGCCTCGTTCGGGTTCGATAACAGCCTCGCGCTGCTGAAATCGCATGTCGCGTAGCTGTAGAGATTCGGCAGCAGATACACACTGTGCGGCCGGCTCTCCTTGCTCGGAGGATCATACTTGAACACTGCAATATTCAATCACAATGTCAACTGGTTTATCATTTATATAGGGTGAAATTACTTTTCTAATCTGTTACGACAGATAATTCAATATTTTTAGTCATCTGCTTTATGAAACTTTTAAAATGATTTCAAAATTAGAAAAACTCGATATATTTAGTCAGACGACAAAGATATGTACAATTGCATGTCCTTCAGTTTTGTGAGCAACCAAACTAATGAACACGCACGTTGCACTTGTCCTTATAGTTTATTTTTCTATGAAAACATGAATGTAGGACTAAATGTATTGAGTTTTCTAAATTTTGGAACCATTTTAAAATTTCGTAAAGTAGAGAACTAAAAGTTTGATTTTGCCTCTATATAGTGATGAGATGTTAAATGATTGGGAAATTGCATTTTTCATGTCATAACTTAGGCTCATTGAAAATTTCTCATTTTAGTCATTAGCCAAGTTTCTTCAGAAAAAAATAAATAAATAGAAATTACGTGGTCGTTATCTTTTTTATAATGGATGAAAACAGCCACACGGCTTGGTTTTTTTCGTAAATTTCTAATAAAAATTAGTAGGGGGACTGAAAGTGAGAACTTTTTAATGTTATGAGATTATTTTTTAGAATCACATAAATAACGGAACTAAAAATATACATGACCTAAGTTATAGAACAAAAAATACAATTTTTCGATAATGATAATATTGAAGTGGTTATAGCTATATTGAACTTTGGTAGTAATCATATTTATGCAACATGTCCATGATCTAACAACCTTAGACATCGATTAATAAAACCTTCGTGGTTACCTAAAGTGTCGTTAATATAGAAGGGACCATGTTTGAGAGCCCAATCGGTGTAGTTGTAGCCGAAGCGCCACCCCTCTGACCCGCCAACGACCACCGTCTCAGCTAGGCCAGTCGCCACCACGGTGGCTATTACAAGGAGGAAAATTGCACTAATGTAATTGAAACCCATATTTTCCCCCCTTCTTTTGAAACAAATTACAAATATCAAATTAATTGCAAAGGGAAATGATGTGATGATGAAAATTAATGTAATATTCTCAGACTTATATAGACATTTGATTTTCTGGAAATTTTGAATCAGTCCTCAAAAAATAAAATGAAAGTCAAAATTGTGTAACTTAATTTAGTCATGCTTTGGTCTTCCACTATGGTTTTCTTGCAGGTTTTGTCAATGCCGTCGGAGGATTTAAGGTTCCCACCATCTCGTGGTGGGCGTAAATATTTTCTCTCACATATTCTTATTCATGTTATACACATACTGAATGTGATCTTACTTTTGAAGGTAAATTATAATCATCTTCACTAAGATTTGACATAATTATAAACACTTACTCGTTATTTGAAAAATTATAAGTATCCCTTGATGTTTGATGAAATTATGTAATTCTTGGATGGAGGTATAAAATTGTCAATTTTGCCCTTACTGTATTTATTTTAAAAAATAAAAAATAAAAACTTATGAAAAAATTCGACCATGATGGATGGAAAGTTTTTAAAAATTATAAAAAAATTACCCAGTTAGTCCATAAAAAAATAAAATAAGTTATAATTTTTAATCCACAAGAACATTTTGATCAATTTATTATAAAAAATGAATGGACAGTTAACGGATAGGGTTAATTGTTAGACGGACATTAAAATTAAGGGGGAATTGGTAGTTTTTCAAACAATGATGGAGTATTCGTAATTATGTCCAATCTTATGGGAGGTCATTGTAATTTACCTTATTTTTTAATTATAACTAGTCATCGTGACACATTATTTCTGCATGCATATAATAAGTAATCTTTCATGTTTTAAAATATATTGCAAAAAAGAATAAAATATATAAACTAAGAAAACATATTTCAATAAAGGAAAAAATACAGTTTACCTCATGTGATATGATAAACGAGCAAAACACTCATTTTGAAAAAATAAATAGCAAATTATCCCTCGTGTTTTGAAAAATGAAGCAAATTATTACCCCTATCTAAACCATCGATAGAGGGAAAATTTGCTTTATCTTTTTTAACACAAGGGGGTAATTTGTTAAAAAAAAAATTCATAGAGAGGTATTTGCTCATTTCATGTATCATAGGGCATAAACTGCATTTAACTCTTTCAAAAAAGAAAAAGCAACTTAAGGTATTACTGGCACCACAAAGGAATTTATGTAATGGTGTTAATATAGCGTAGAGGCAGAAAAAATAATAATTTTGAAAATATATATTAAGGGTATAATTGTCATATTTAAAAATTAGTGTGGTGGTGTCACTAACCGTCTTTTATGAGTGTAGAGAACTTTTTTTTATACTAGTAATTGTGGCACGTTGTTACAGCATACAATAAATAATTTTTATTTATTCAAATATATTATATAAGAATAAAATACATCAACCAATATATTACATTTAAAAACATAAAAAACTAATTTACCAGTTAATATAAAATTTTCAAAGTAGCACAAGTTAGTTATTTTATCAGTTGAAGAGCATTTTCAAGTTTAAAAAAAAATGATGCTGCAGTGTCATTAACCACTGTTTGTGAGTGTGGAAGGCAGACATATTTGTTGAGATATATTTAATTATATTATTGTAGTTCGGAAAAAAGTATGTGGGGATCACTTTTTTGTGTAATATGAAAGTACGACGAAAGATCCACGTCGATTATATTAGTGGAAATGGAGAGGGGCAAATATGTAAAATTGGAGCTTGACGAAGAAAGTTTTTAGAGAAGTTTGTTGGACTAAAAATATTGTGATATAAGCATAATAATTACATGTGTTGAAGTCAGTTGAGGCAACTCAAAATGGGGTTGATGAGATAGTTTGTTCACTGTAAAATCATCTAAATTGTAAATTTTGTACATATCCAACGTATCCCTCAAATAACTCTAAAGTTATGGGTTTGAACTTTACAGATGTATGAAATATTAGTAAAAATCATCTAAATTGTAAATTTTGTACATGTCCAACGTTTCCCTCAGATAACTCTAAAGTTATGGGTTTTAACTCTACCGATGTATGAAATATTAATTTTTAATAGTAGGTCTTGATATAGTTATTTGATATTGATAATTAGTATACGATCGATTGATATAATTGTTGTTTATTGTTATTTATAAATGTTTGATATTAGTTGATGATTACAATCAATTTATTAAAAAGAATAATATTTCATCACTTTCACTTCAAAAAACAAAAAGATTAAATGATAATTTTAATATTTTCACTAATTATGTGTATTTATTGCTAAGAATTTGTATTTATAACAATAATGGTGATGTTGATTAGCAATAATTAATGACTAAAAATAATTAATGACATATGCACGTGTACTCACGACCTATTGATAATTAATAATTTTTTTATATATTTGTATTATAATTTAATTGTCACTATAAATATATCATGAATTGTCAATGTAGACAATTTTATGTATAATTTTGTCACTGATAATTATATTATGAAAATTAAAATTATGTTAAGTTGATATTAAAGCAATAATTTTAAATTACCGCTTAATATTTGCTTACGAAATCATCTTTTATTGGAGTGAAAGATGTCGCAATTTCATTTATGCACGCACAATACATATATTTATATGAAATAATTGTCGATATCAAAATTTTAGAATAAATTATTAATTATAGGTGCAAATAAATTAGGTTGCAATTGAGTTTCAAATTAAAGTCTACATCAAATTTGAATTTTGCACATATTAAAAACAATAAATTCGCAATAAATTCATAATATGGGTCGTATGAATTTTGATGGATCGATCCAAAATAAAATATAAATTTTCACTATATTGGATTGACTGACTAATTGGGCGAAAACATGTAAAAGTACAAATCAATTAGAAGGTTAATCCATGTTCAAGCCCATAAAAAATAAACCCAAGTTACCTAAGCCTAATCATGCCTATAGCAAGAAGCCTCCACCAGACCAGCATATACTACGAATGACGCATAGCAAATTACCAAAAAGCAAGTCCAAAAAGCTTTTGCCATGACAAAACTCTGCAATTGTAAGATTCTACGTATTTCTTGACATTAAATTCTCAAAGAGACCTATAGTTTACTCTAAAAATTTAGAGGAACTTATGCAATTACATTCACGAACAAGCTTGTAAATTTTTTTTTTTTTCGTAAACTCAAAATATGTGTGTACAATAACGGTAGATTAAGTTTTGTATAGAAGATCATGGGTGTGAGTGTTGCTGTTATAGTAGTCTACATCTCTTGAGACCTATAAGTATATTTAGACTATGAAAAATAACTTGATAGGATTTGTATATGAATTGGGTTAAATGCAATTTATCTTTCATATGAAATTACATTGTTTATTCCTAGTATTTCTCCCTAGTATGTTCTTCTGAAATTAGATAATGGCCCCGAAACTTAGTTTAAATTAAACAATCACCCCACTTCCCCCCAAGCCGAAAGAAATCCTCTTCTCCACGATTCCAGAACCCAAAAGAAGGAAGATGAATTCAGCCCCAAAACATCCTCTTTTCTGCTTAAAATGGCCATGGGATCATCATCAAAATCAAAACAATACCCATAATCCCAAGAATAGTCCTTGTACACTGGATACTCCCTGGCTATTCAAGCCATTCAAGAATCTTGGCGTTGTAGCCTTTAATTTCATCAATTCTGCAGTGTCAGCGAAGTCCCACAACAGCCCTTTTCAATTGAACCAGAAGAGAAAGATTTTGAGCCCTGAAGAGCAAGGAGAGGCAGAGCAGAGGGCATTTGCTGCTGCTTTAGCGAGTGGGAAAGAGGCTACGGTTCTTGAGTTTTACTCACCAAAGTGTAGACTTTGCAATTCTTTACTCAGTTTTGTGATGGAAATTGAGAATAGGAACTCTGATTGGCTTAACATTGTTATGGCTGATGCTGAGAATGATAAGTGGTTGCCTGAGGTAACATTTCAAGAATCTTAATTTTTGCTATAAGAAAATTTTAGTGTTTTTGTTCTCCTATTAGTGTTTTTGATTTGAGGCTCTTGGCTGTTTTCACATTTGCTATTAGGTGAATCATGCTATGACCATTTTGTCAGGGTGGTTGTTTTATCACATTCATGTGGAAATTATTTTGGTTAAATGTTAATGGTCAAGTATCCTGCTGACTGGCATTCAAGTTGTATGGCTACTTCGTATTCATATGCTTAGAATAAGTACAGAAATGTGTGCATTTTGATATGGTTATTTGCCATTGATCGTACAGAAACTATCTAAAGTTTGGAAGGATGTCGACGTTTTCTCGACATAAACTAGATCTTATGCAATGTCAGTTCATTAGACCTGGTTAGACCTGCTTGAACTGTTCATAGTAGCCTCTTGTTTGTTATCCTAATGGCTGATGATCACTGATTTTAAGATCAGCCATGATTTTATCATTGACTTTCATTTTGATCTACATCCTGACCACTAAAAATAGTTGATCTCCATTCTGAATATGAGGGACCAATGTGCTGTCAGATGATAATATATGAACTCTGCAACTGAGATACCTTTGGAAGAAAAGTTTTTGTAAATTCATGTTCCTGGTAATGTATTCAAATCCAGAATGAGCTACTAATTATCCAAAGTATCCCCTTGAGGAAGGAAAATGGTTTCACTGAGACTATCTAAAGATCCACTGTTAATGCTGAACAGGAAAACCAGTCTTAATTGCTAGTAGTAAAAGCCGAATCTCATTCATCAAAAGGTATTTTAAGGCTCTATAGGAACATCTGTGTAATTGAGCTCTAGATTTTCAAATAGGATTTCAGCTTTTCCAAGCCCTTATGGTTGGTCTCTCGCGAAGAAAATCCATCACACGAGGGACCATCTTTCATGCCAACTTCCAATTTCCAGCGCTTGGGCTGAATCACAGATGCAAAGCAATTCCTTGAGGATAGTAGAGGATAATTGTTCTGCGAAGCTTTATCCTACCTGAGTTTTTTAGTCTTCGAAAATATGTGGTCTTGTCTTCTTAGGTTAGGTTCATGGAATTATAGTAAACCTTGATGCCCTTTTTCATTGTTGAAGTAGCTGAAAAGAAATTTTGGATGTTAATCTTTTTTGCATCATATAATCACTTCATTTTTATTTCTTAATTATCTGCCCGTTCCAGGACATAAAGCTGCCTTTCCTTTTCTAGTTTCTATGTTTGCGACTTTTGTGTATGTTATGATGGTAACTAAACCATTCTAAATTTTGTACGTGCAGCTCCTCCATTACGACATCAAGTACGTCCCATGCTTTGTCCTACTGGATAAATACGGGAGGGCACTTGCAAAAACCGGTGTCCCAAACAGTAGACTTCATGTAATAGCAGGCATGTCCCATCTTCTCAAAATCAAACGCCCTTAGAAAAATTAGAAAATACTCCACACGTTGTAACGGATCAACACGGAAGATAGCAAAAATATCAATGGGTAGAAGAGCATGCTTTGGACAGCAGCAGACTATTTATGAGCGAGTGGCTTTGCAGTTACATCGTAGAGCTCACTGTCAACAACTCAAAGCTGCTATTCTGCACTTGTTTGATTCCTGCAATTGGTATTCTGCTGCATTGTTTTTACTTTCACCTTTGTTTGGTCAGACTATGATATGTTAGAATGAATAGATATTTGTAATCGTCTTGGGACCTGCAGGCCATATAAGCTGTTTCATTTTTCATGTACAGAAATCAGAGTTCTGATGTAAGAATTGCTAGTTAGCGATATGATCTCAATGGTGATCTGGATTGTGAGCCTTTACACTGTTTTTACACGTATTAACAAGTCAAATATTCACAATGAGCTATAATTAGATTATCAAAGTTTAAATACATACCCAGTTTTGCTGAAGCACAAATACTTAGGAGTGGTGTAATTGTACGTATTTTGTGATTACCATGTCCCAGATTTATAAAACAAACATTTAAATCAGAACCTTCATCACTGACGGCCTTATCTGGAACAAACTCTCAGACACTTCTCAAGGGCTCAGACAGTTGAAAGGCAGAACAGCATCCGACCGATGAATGTTGGTACCCAGAAGTAGATATTCCTCTTAATGAATATACAAGGCTTGAACAAAGTGGCACTTTGACAGGCCTCAACAACATAAATCTGTATTTCCAGTGTCTCCAATGTATATTAAAGATATACACACAACAAGAAAGCATCACTGGACCTTGTCCCTAAATTAAATATTAGCTGCAATTACTCGAGCCCCTGAATAATGTTCCTAGCTTCCGCAAGCACATCTGTACGATTAACACTTGTAGCCCATACATTCGGCAATGGTGGGACTGCCATATCCAGCTCGGTCAATCGCTGTTCCAACCAGCTACCGGCTTCTGGATCCATGAGGCTACCAACAATAGTCTGAAAAGGTAACAGAAGTAGTCGGTCACTGCTTGAAAGAAAAAAGAAAGGCCAACTGGTTGGTTTTAGAGCGACGAGTTATGCCACGTACATGTTTGAAAATGGGAACATTGCCAAGGTTGCCAGTATAGAAAATATGCTTCAATGGTAATTAAATTGACCGTGTATCACAAGACAACCTTTCTATGCCAGGAGAGGAAGGGTATCAAGTTGATATCTTTGCTTACCCAAGATGAACTGAGAAAAGCTTTGGTAGTCAAGCTTCTAAGGATATCTTGTTCTGAACTGCTGATTGATCTTCCCGAGCCGACCGAGAATGCAAGGTCTTGACATGAAGAATCAAACATGGATCCAGAATTTTTCGCCACAACTCTGCCATGCTGCTCTAAGATTTTGTCTACATGGTTAACAGTGGAGTTGTATTGCTGCCCTCTACCTGCTTTAGATCTCCCAAAAGTTTCTGCAGTTTCTTCAATTAAAATTTCTTCAGATTCTAACCCCAGCAAGGCTGCAGCTCTCTCAGTGTCGGCCCAACAACAGCAGGAGGATGACCCATCATCTAAAGCACATTGAAACAGAGAAAGATGCATTGAGCAAGAAAAATGGACAATAGACATCTTGGTGTGCTATAGTGAAATAAAACACAAATTCATAAAAAATCAAAAGGAAAATGGAGAAACATCATTTTTGTGATGAAAATGATGTATTGAAAATGTTTTACACGGAACTTTGTTGAAACACACTCTTTCAGAAAATAAAGGGACGGTTTCAAGACTGAAAAAAAATTGGTAAACAAATAGTCGTTAAATGAAATACTTTATGTCCTTAGAGAAGTAGGAATTTGGATTCTTAACACGTTCAAATTCTCAGTGGATTCACAGACAGAAGTTTCATATATTTTTTCCCTTTCTCAAAATAATAGAATGGGTCAGAACAACTTAAATTTCCATCAAACAGGTGCAATAGCTTCTAATCTCAGCTGCATAAGAGGCTAGAGCTCTAAAGAATGTGTTTGAACTTTCACTTGTGACCATGCACTCTAACTACCATGCAGAACTGACAGAACAGAACAAGTACCCATGACAAAACCAGCAAATGGGATCTCAATAGCAGATAGTATGGAGCATCCACATGATTGAGAAACTGCAGTTGCTGTAGCCTTCTGCACAACAAGTATATAAAGAGCAACAACCTGTCTCATGAAACAAATAGTAGATGAAGGACAAGGAAAAAGTTTATAATCAAAGACTGAAAAGTGATTTACACAAGAAATGAACAAGGAACAGGATGAAAACAAGAACTCCAACCAAAATGTAGGGTATGACCTCTAGATACTTAGCATAAATTACCCTGCAACGAAATTGCGTCGGTTTAAGCTCTGATAATTGCAATGCATCAGATATTAGGACTGGAGGAACAGTGCTTTGAGAAGTATTGCTACGTAAGCCTACAGTTCCATGCGCATGATTGAATTCATCAGCGAGATGTCCATTCATCAAGCTTGTCTCGTCGATCGTGATGAAAGATACAGGAGTCATCATATGCTTGTTCTGCCGGCTGCAAAAGGAAACATTTTTTATAATACTCAATTAAACATGTTCTTCAACCTTTCTTGCATTTTGTAGAATTAACAAAGTAAAACCGAGCAGGAATTCTATGCACTAGGACTTGCGTGTAATGCCATTATTAGTTAGCTCTGGTACATGAGAAACATAGAAGGTCCATTAACTAGCGACTTGAAAAGCAAGCAAATAAAGTGGCACCATATTATCATCTTCCATGAAAAACTTGCCAGAAATCAAAGTTAAAAAGAAGCATTTTGATTTTTGCTTACAGTGATGTTATTCTATGATACAAAAAATTAGACCGAATTACATCAGTACTGTACTAATGTTTTGCAGTTCCAAATTAATCCATCTACAGGAATATGATACCATCAAGAAAATACAGAAGCATCACCTTGACACAGATTATTCTGCAATATGGTCCAGACATGACCCTTTAAGCCACGAAGTCCATGCCTTTCAGGACAACCATCGTTATAAAAATATTTATTGAAAGAAAAGGGGAAAAAAAAAAAAAACTGGAAAACTAAAAAAAGAAAAATATACTGAACTAGAAAAAGAAAAACAAAACAAAAACAAAGAAAAGAACATGATAAAAGGACTCGTTGAACAAAATTAACACTAAATGCATAATTGATGATTACATACCTAAGTACAAGGAGTCGATGAAAGGTTGCATAGACATCTCCTCCTAATCCAATAGGGTATGTTTGTTTTTTTAGATCAAAGAAGACTCTGACCTGAATCAAAGAATTATAAATTAAGAAGATGAAAAGTTTGTAAATATTAAGCTAAGCAGGTTGGTTCAGGAAATACTATTTGATTGTCCACCAAAACATGGACACAGACACCACCAGTTCCTCGGAGAAACGGCAGATAACCTTCACCAGGTATTGGCGTTGGTTGTGCAGGAAATGCCTCACTACTACAATCATGAAGAGCCACTACAAGCCCACGCAAAGTTATAAGGTTCCCCTCAGGCAAACAGTAATCAGTCCATGAATTTCCTGAAGACTGGGTAGATGCATTGACCATGGACCCACCACGGCCATGGATGTCTGATTCTTCCTCAAAACCATCTCTGGACTCAGGAGAACCACCATCCAGTTTCCCAATAACATTCTCCAGTAAATTTAGAGCACTGGAAGGAACAAATACTCTAACGTCTGTATAAATCTCATTGTATATAGCATTGCCAGTCAGACATGGAATTTCAAGTTGCCGGTATCCTTTGGATATTTCCTCATCACTGTTAGTGTGTATACTGCAATTTTGCAACGCATCAGAGTCATCAGAACCTTGGAGACTCTCGATAGATGAGAACGTAAGACACCAAAGCTTGGTACTAGTACTAATGAATACTTTAACACGACCGACTGGGTAGCATAGAATATCTTCCTCCTTATGTTGAACAAGGTAACAACGACCAATTTTCAATACCTACATGTTTGTAAGATCTTCATACGTCATGAATAAACAAAAAATATAGAAATTCCTTTATAGATAACAAAATCAACAATATATACCTCATACGTGCAAAAGCTATCAGGACTGAATTCCAGCAATACCTCCCTCCTTGGCAGTACGCAGCCAGAAACAATCTTAGCTCGTTCAATAGTGCAACACAGCATACCCAAGCAATGACAATTTACACCTTTACTGGCAACCAAACATGGCAGTTCTAACAGCTGATTTGGAAAACATGTATCTCCTATATACAAGTTTCTGTCAGCGCTACAGGAACCACTGAACTGACAATTCAATCCATCTCCTGAATCATTCAAACCATAATTGGAAGCCTCAGCCAAAGCTTGCTCAATTTTACATCTCTTATGAGTAAGATGGTTCTCTTGTCTGGTAAAAGTTTCCAGGAGATCCTTCCAATGGCCTGCAGAAACCATATCCATAACTGCATCTTTGTCTTTCCCAGCAACAAGCAAATCCCAAGGCAACACTCTGGCTTGAGCAAACATGTTGGACCTCTTCGCTTGATCTCCTTGAAACTGAAACAATGAAATGAGTAAAGTAAAAAATTGGAGAAAGTATGACATTTATGTCATCACTTATGGTTGCATTACTGCATACCTTTTGCTGAATGGGATATTTATGTGTTAACATAAGCAAGTGAAATTTTCCACTGTCAAGCTCCTGCGAATTTCCTTTCCAATCGAAGAAAAGAGAATGACTTCTAGAATCATCAGTTGGCCAGTGGTGAAGATAAATCGATATCTTCATTGTTCTTAATGGTTGAGCATTACTAAAGATACTTCGGCAAGATAAAGGCGGACATATGGTCGAATCCGCGTCAACCATATCCGGGGGTATGCCTTCCATAATTAACGTAAAGTCCTTTGCCTAGAAAAGGTGAACATAAAGTACATAATTCTGTAAGGAAATAAATGCATAATTATACCTCACAATTCTATCATTTAAAGAACCTGAATAATATATACAAACAAGCTCAACAACAGGACCACCTCAAAAATCTTGTCAAAGTTCCAAGTTGCTGGAAGGTCTAGCATGATATCAACAGCACCAGTTGCGTCAACAAGTTGCAGTCTTCCAGAATATAGAGAAGTCTGGGTAAATAAGCACCAAAAACAAGTTAAAGAGTAGACAAATCGGAATTTCAAGTGATGCAAAGGTAAACTAATATATCTATTTGTGCTGACCAATACTTAGGCAGAGATTGAATGTGCTTCTGTTCATTTAATTATTGCTGAACTAGAACTAAGAAGCAAAACCTCCACTGAATAGTGTATTGTTTCTATATATACATCAAGTTCATTAGCTCTATGAAATTAACCAAATGGCACGCATGTGCAGTTCATGAAAATAGAAAACGAATGAGGCGATTTCAAGGATAGTGCAGTTTGTCCAGACCTTCAGAGTTCCCAGTACGAGAATACCAATTTCCTCAGTGCGCAAGACTCTTCTGATTGATTGCACATAAGATCTCCCTCCACAGGATACAGGCTTTTTCTGATTGATGTCACCCACAAAATCAGAAAAGTTCTCTCGGTTGACAAGAATTTTCTTCCATGAAATCTCACAATAACTAATTAAATTAGCAATAGGTAGCACCTGAAGTCAGATAAACATCAATTAAGCATTGCTCAGCTAGAGCTTCAACAAGCCAGCACATCACTGGATTTTGATGTGGATAAGGTCAAATATACAATTCAGGAGATTAACTCAGAAAATAACACCCACTCTAGACTCACTAATCTCAAGTGAAAATATTGTTCTTCCTTGCCAACAGAACAAGAATCATGTCTGCAGAATTCCACCAGGACTCCGTGCTGCCAAATAGGTATTCACAAGTGAAGGTGGCAACCAAATTGGAAAAACTCGTCCAATGTCACTTTAACCAACTCAAAGTTTACCCGAAACTGAAAAGCTGATAGTGGCAAATGCGAACTAGCATACTCTTGAGCCAGTCCTTCCTTCTGGGATTGTTGAAATCAACTCAGAATAACTATAATGTAGGAAAAAAAGATGCATTTATGAAATAGTTCAACCAAATCAAATAATGTAACCACGTATATTACATGTTTTGATCCGAAGATCGCTTTCTCAGGTAAAACCCCAGCAAACTTTTTCCTAAAACATGAGACGACAAGTAACGCCCTGGAGCACAAGAATGGGTAAGAAGAGACAAACAGAAACAATTAGAAGTGAATGAATTATCCATGTATTTTGTACCATAATCTGGCTGCAAAAGTCAATGAATTAATGAACTTCTGAAGAAGGGTCTGGGTCCTCTGGGAGTGTGATTTCAAATGACACCTGCATATATCCAATCACAAATAAGTACTGGATACATATGGATTCAATTTTCAGTAGTCTTGAAAACGTGGATAGAAGCATTAACCTTGTCTCCAATGGGGAGAATGACTCCACATACACGCTAGTTCTACAGCAAGCACCAAGTATCAACATTTTTGCCCAAGGGAATTTTGGATCAACAAAATGAACATTTTCCAGAGTCACCTAAAAGTACCATACATTAGAATATGTTAAAAAGTAGAATGCAGTAGATTTCTAAGCTGCCAAGAACTTGTAAATCTCCAACCTTTGTCAAGTAAATATAGAAATAATCTCTATGTGAAATTTACAGAATAGCAAAAGGTGGTTCATTAACATACAATTGCACCAACTCTGGCACAATGAGGCACAATGAGATGCTGATCGGTTAATAATAATATCACGTCTTGATCCAACTCGACAACCATCCCCTGCATGTAAGTACCAGTAATGACACCAGTGTAGCTACCAATTTCACCTTTCCCTTTTATATCGGTACTGCGACTTAAACCTTGTTCCTTGGACAACTTAGCAACACGTAATGATGCTTCATCTGTTGTGACAAACATCAATTTAGATTCTTCCTTTGTAATAAAAACCAACTTTTTCTTCAACCCTGTTAGCAAAATTACATTACTGATGAATCTTGAGATGACAGGATGCCACGACGACGTTGATCCAGAAAAGTACACAATCGCCCTTTTTGTAAAACTATGGTTTTTGACTTTTTCCTCAGTCAAATCTCTCAGTTCTGATTCCAGAAATTTTGAAACGCAGAATTTACATTGACAAACAAGAACATCTACAAGAAACCCACTAATATTGCGGGAACCACTTTCCCCACCTACACAAGGAACAACAAATACAGGGCTTACGGATTCTACGACACCAAAAATCAAACTGGAATTGGAATTATCTTTAACATCACATACACCTAAGCTCAAACAAAAAGAACTGAAATCCGAAAAAGAACAAACATCCCCTCTACAAGCTTGGAGAGGTTCCCAGCTAATGATCTCCAAGAACCCATCTTTTACGCCCCCATTCCCACATGTTAAAGGAATAAAATTCCAAGCCAGAATCCGAATCTTGAGACCAATCATTTTCGGATCAAAATCCAAAATGTCACAACAAATGGTAGCGGAATCATCAGAAAACTGGAAGCAACTGCATTTAATTGATGAATTGCAGTTAGCGAAAGAAGGCAGGGCAAGAGTTCCAACAAGGAACGTTGGGCAATTCAGGGGTTTAAGGGTCTGAAGAGTAGGGTTTTGAAAGGTACTAAAAGATGCTTCTTGGCGGTGGTTTCCACCGGGATTCTTGTGGGGCTTTAAGGTAGAGACCGGACTTCTAGGAACGCTGCATCCGGCGGCGGTAAGGGGGCAAGCACGCTGAATGAGGTGGAAAATAGTGAGGATAACAGTTCTTTCTTCTTCCATTACACATGTATATTGCACTGGACAGGGAGCTCCTGTTTCACTTTGTGCCTGCACAGAGAGAGAGAGAGAGAGAGCAGTGTGCAGAGCAAGCTAACATAAGGGACTGCGCGGGAAGGCAGAAGTACTCGGAGGAAACATGTAAATAGGGAAAAATTACGAGTTGCCCCACAATTAAGGATAATATAACAAATGGCCCCAAACTCACCAATTTTATACATTTCAGCCCCCAATCGCCTAACCTTCCGTTAACCTGATTTTTTCCATTAAGTGGCAGTCGTATGTGAAAATTGGAGAAAAGGGATAGTTTATAAAAGTTGTATAACATGTAATTATGATTAATGCGAGTAAAAAAGCTCCAATTTATAATTCGAATGACCTTTTTCGGCTTTTTGCAAACTTCATGGACTAACCTATTGGTCCATTTTTTGGGGCATTAGTAATAAAAATTGAAGTCATCTAAATCTTACACGTTGTTATTTAAAAATATTTTGTGTATTAATTTATCATCTCAAATTTATAAAATTTTGCACCTTGTCATTTTTAACTGTTTGAATCAAATCTTCCACCACATGTAATACACATGTGATATTTAAGAGTTATGTAGTATAATAATTTTCATACATGTACAGCATGTAATATTCTTCCAACAAAAAAATCGACAAAAAGGTCATATAAGTAAATTTCACAAAGTTAACAAAGGAAAAAAAATGATGATAAAGTGTAAAAACTAATATAGTTCGAACGACAAATCATAATTTACTTATAATATTGTTGTTGCTGCTATAATTTTATAATCCATTAAACATATATGTAGCAAATCTCTTGCCATTGTTACTCAAGTTTTGGGGAAAACATGCATAAAAGAATTTGGGTGAAGAATGAAAAACTTGGATGAAGATCATTGTAATTAACCAATCTAAGTTCAAAAAAAGATACTGAAAAATACATAAAAAGGAAGCAAAAAGGTAAGACGTGGAAGTAGTATGGATTATTGGGATTATGGCATATTTTGGTTTCTAACTTTTCATTATTCAAATTAATTTCAAAATAATTTTTATCTTTTCAATTGATTTCAGATTAGTTCCTCCAATAAATTCCCATCAAATCTACCTGAAAATATACATCAAGTGTACTTGGGACGGGGCAAATCTAGAACCCCATGTGCTTATCTAATTTTTCCTTTTAAAAAAAAATATCCGTATTTGTATATTACGCGTAGGGATTAACGTTTAGGACTTGAATAAAAAAAAGATTAAAAAAAAATAAGCATAACACAACCAGTTTAACAGTTAAACCTCTTCGAGTGAGTTCAAAGTCAAGGAAACGAGTTGTAACTAACATCGATCGGTCCTCATACCCTATACAATTGACAAACCTTCGTGCTTTAAGCAATATCAGTAGTTCAATCCTACATATTCCAGCAGCAGCAGATTTGTATATAGTCACACCCAAAGAGAACTGTAAGGATAGTCGCTCGCGTTTTCCATTTCTGTTCTCTCCATGAAGAACAAAAGGCTACTGAAGTGATTCTACTCTCTATGGTATATAGATATACGTCTCAGTGCTACGAATGATGGAACATGAAATACAGACAGCAAACACCTTGTGAACAAGTAAGCTGAAGAGACTTAACCAGATAATTAGTGATGAACTGTGCAGGAGAACTGTCATATACATGCTGCTGCTACTACAAAAAAAAGTGAAAAATGCAGTTCTCTGTGCATTTAAGCTGTGTTGGAACTTAGAATTTAACAAATTGTGCACCCCATATGGTCAGCGTACTATCTGCTTGCAGCTACCTGGATGATTTATCTAATTACGGCTCTGTAAAGCACACCTCCGCCACTGAATCATAAAGCACAAAATGTATATATTCGATATGCATCTAATATATTGATATGTACAACGTACTTTGATTTATAAGACTGAAAGATTACAGCAAAGTCAAACTCTTCTTTAAATATATCACATGCTGAGAGTTGAAAGCTCCAGCAATAATAATCATTTTCAGATGGAAGATCAAGTCCTGTACATGTTTCCAGTAAAACAAGGAATTTTACACATACCAACAACATCCAAGAAAGCATTCATAAATGAATATATTCACTCACATTGGGACAGAGTTAATTATGCTGGACGCAAGGCACCACGACCAGGAGCAGTTGCCAAGACTCCACCATCAGACATGTAGAAACAGTTATAGTTAATTCGAGTAACAAGGGCTGCCAAGTGAGGAAATTGCCCTACATTGAGCTTGACAGAGAGAATCTGCAATGCCAAATATAGCAAAGATAAGCAAAACCCCATTCTGTGAATTCCCAGTAATGCTTGTTTTTGTCTATGCTAGTGGATGGAAATGAAAGATCTTCTAGTTAAGATTTTGTTTGCTTTCAGGTAACTTTAGCTGACTGCACCAGAAAAAGAAAAAGGACGTAAAACGGTCCACCCTTGATATTTGTTGAGGTGGAGGAGGAGAAGCAAAAGTTTTTATCAGAAACAATACTAGGGTGCATTTCGATTGATGGATTTGGAGAAAAAGTTTCAAAGGACTCAATTTTTTAAAAGAATTTGAAATCATCAATATTCAACAAAACATAGTTCAAGGAATGATTTAAAATCCTTTTAATTTAGAACCATCCAAACAAAGTCATAAAATTTGTTACTAAGGATTTGAAATTCATAATGCAACCTTAGAAAAATATGGATTCTTTGACTTACTGCAATAGGTTATTCAAAACTATCATTGCTAAATGATCTAATCCAAAAAGGCAAACAAGGATGGCCATTTTAGGACCAGCAACAAATGCTTAATCCAAGCATTATTAGCACAGTGGGGTACTGAAGTTCTGGTGGACAAGGCATTGTGCACTCAATGTTAAAAGAACAAGAGAGAAGCCTTAGTCAACTTTTTGGGAAACCAATATGGCTGAGAATAGGAAATTAGAAATATATCAGAATTTATTATTGTAACATACTTTTGTTTGTCAGGAAATATTTTCTAAAAGCAACCTATTTCCAAAAACCCCTATTGTTTCAAAATCTCAACCCCCATTTTCAGAAAACACTCTTTATTTTACATATTAAGAAACAAGTAAAGCAACATGTTTCTCAAAATGACAAAATGAAATGTAAACCTGTCAACTCATATTGTCAATCTTTTCAACTCACCCATCCAAACACATTTTCATTTTACATATTCACAGAGGGAACCTTCTCAAAAAAGTTTCAGAAAACATTTCCCCAAAATCCTGGTGAAAATGAATGCAAACATAGTCTCTTTGAAGAAGGTTGTAAGTGCTGTAAGGAAGTGGGGTTGAGTACTGTAGAAGGGAAACAAATAGAAAATGCCTTAGCTCAAAAGTGAATCGTGACAAAAGAATACCCTGAGAAGAAATGCCATGCAGTCATCGAATTGTTTCTCTATTCGCTCCACTTCCTTCCCGCATCTTGCTTTGACTGCAGAAATTGCCCCACCGTTGCTTAGGGTCTGTTGTATGGAATAGAAGTCCAGAGCTAGCCCAAGGATATTATTTATACGGCTAGCGATCAAACCCCACTGTAAGTTAAAAGGAACTGTCAATAAACCACTCACAATTTCCAGGTTTGTCCAATAAAAGTTTGCATGGGTAATAGCAAATATTAGAAGAGCAAAGGGACATGGAAAAGACCAGCTTGTCTGGAACCACAAAACATTGTCGCTGAATTGACAACAAGTAGGCTTCATGTACTTCAATGGCTTCATCCAGAGTTCCAGCTGCCGCAACACCCTCACAAAGTTCACGCCATGCGTTATGATAAACCTGTTCATCATATCCAGGTGGGTCATAGTCTGCAAGGAGCAGAAGTAGCTACTAGACAGATCTTATTAGTCTACTATTGTCAGACACAAGGGCAAAGTTTAATACTGTACCATGATATGAGAAGAAATTACATTCAAAACAAAAGTCAACTAAAGAGTCCATGCATTACAAGAAAAAAGAAAAGTAAAGAATTCATGAGCCTAACAGCCTCAACCTTTTATAACCATAAGCAAACCAGTGACCCTCACAAGTTAGAGCATATTCAAAATACAATGAGCTACTAATTAATCCTAATGAAACTCAAACCAGATAGTCTAGAGCACAAGGAAGCTTCAAATGAGTCCTAACCAAGCTAAAAGACTTGAAGAAGTTAATAGAACAAGAACTGATAGAAGGACCCAGTATCATCTTCTGGAATCTAATTTCAGGTTTTACTCTCATGATAACTTCAAAGGACACAGGTACCAATTCCATTCAGATCTACGGACATGTGCCTCAACTCTCCAAAAACTTATGCAAATCAAAGTACAACATATCGGAAAAATCATCCATCTCAAGCTCTAGAAAAAGACGCTGGTAGACAAACTTTATTGTTCATACACATCCTCATTATTCAATACATAGTAATAGAAGTGCACGAAGAAACTCAACTTAAAATTATCCATGTTTAAGAAATAAGAAGAAAGAATTCACATTACCCTATCCATGACATATTGGTGAAAGGCATCCACAAAATGGAGCAGTTTTTGCTCCAGCAACCAGTGGCGTTTCTGTTTCGTCGTTACAGTGCCTCTACCCTGAAAGATGCAAAACAACATCATCAAGGATCTGAATAACATTACATGAGATAGAAATCACAGTTTGCATAAGATGTGCGACTATGCTCACGGAATCAATAAATTCCAGAACTGCAATTCGGCATCCCAATTTGAAACAAAATACAGGCTGATGCAAGCACAAAGTACCTTCCACATCCACCTCCGAGCCTTATCAAGCACAAATTTTGCACGTTTGACCTTTAATAAGAAACTCATCACCTAGATAAAATACAGATAGAATCATCAAGTACAAAACAAGATGTGCCATTCAAATAACAAACATCAAAATGCTACCTGATTATATTTCTTCATTGCTTCCAGATTGGCAATAAGTTCAAGTGGCCAAGAGACCTATTTGCATTAGATACAAATATGAAATCCAGTTCAAATTACAGTTTCCGACTAAACAAAAAGGCTGAACGAAAGAGGTCCAAACTGCATGCCTTATATGTGAACGTCAGAGAGTCAAGGACATCCATTCCAGAGCTCTGTCCTCTTCCTTTGCGAGGAGTTGAGACAGAAATAGATGGACTGTATTGTTCATCTTCATTGAAACCTAGATTTTTGGCTACTGATACAACTAATGAGTCGGGTGTACTTAGCAGCACATTATCAGCAGAATTCCTGATTGACTCCTGAAGCAAACCAAACTCTGGAGTTAATACACTCCAGCTGATATCCCGAAAAGGATGAAACAAATATATTTCAAAAGAAGGGAGTATCAAAATTTATCAAATTGCCATTTCATTCAAGAATAAATTTGAAGGAGCTTTTCAGTATTTCTAAACAAATAGACTTTCCAAATTGGGTGGAGATATCTTATTCATGTAAAAATTATCTACTTGAGCCTTCTAAATGCGTGCTTTACGTGACACAGGATTAATTTCTCAATGACCATATGGTTGAATTCAGTATATGCAGACATCTTATTCATTTCCTGAAATTATCCATTGAGGTTTCTAAATGCTATAATTAACATGACAGATAATTAATTAAAAAATAATTAGTTGTTGGAAATTTTAAGTCGCAAAAGATATTAACACATCAGCATATCATCCACAAAATGTAGATACATACTGTGATTAACAAGTGTGAAATGAATACGATGGATTTAAGCTAACCTTTGATTTCCCAAAATTATCCACTTGAGGTTTTAGATGCTATTAACATGACAGAATTAATTTAACAATCATTATATTATTGGAAATTTTCGTTCACAAAAAATATTTACATATCTGTATATCATCCATAATAGATAGATATATAAAAGCACTGGCATTTTTTAAAATTGTGATTAACAAGTGTGACATGAATTGGGTGGATTTAAGTTAACCTATGCCACAAAATACTGTGAAACTGAGGAAAATGAACACGTACCTTAACATATTAAAAAAAAAATGAACAAAGAGATACTCTTTCCACAAGTACAAGTAGATGATAAGCTCATGAAAGAATGAGATTTTTTTTAGAGCTGATTTAAGCAATCATCTAGTAACATGAAAAAGTTAAAATAAAATGTCACCAGTTCATAAAACGACACTACTTTCATGAAGAATGCAGTTAATTCATTATCCTGCAATACGAGAGAAACAAAAAGAGAGCTCCAGCAGCTTTGTCACTATGCATATAGAAAAAGTCATACCGCTGGTTTCAGTAGAAAAAGAACCATTATAAGCACATTTTTTCCAGAGGAAAAGCAACGATCAAAAACGAAGATTTTCCACAATGCTCAGGCTAGAGCAATTTGCTTAAAGGAGACAAGAAATTAGAACTTAATGGGATAAATCAACCGAAATAACTAAGAGTTATTCAATATGAAAAGAC
Organism: Sesamum angolense; assembly: GCA_034509725.1. Taxonomy (NCBI): domain Eukaryota; kingdom Viridiplantae; phylum Streptophyta; class Magnoliopsida; order Lamiales; family Pedaliaceae; genus Sesamum; species Sesamum angolense. The sequence goes on from JACGWL010000012.1 coordinate 9,276,397, forward strand.
ATTGTATTAAGTCTTCAGCGAATGTGGATTATAAGCAAACACGATCCACTTGACAGTGACAACAGGGATCCCCATCAAAAGCTATAAAGATACTAACCTTAGTGACAGTTTAAGTGAAATAACTGACCTGCAATATTGTGTTCAACTCAAAATCGTCATCTAAGGATTCCCCTTTGTCTAGCTTATTGAATATCACTGACAAGAAGTGCTGCAAAAGATCACCTATATAGGGCAAGATCTAGCCCAATAAGAGAGAATCGATAAATACGAGGAACATCACATGCAAAAATCTGGATCGCAGATACCTGATCCTAACAAATATATAGCACGCAACACTGCCAACTCATCTAGCAATCTCCAATCATTCAGTAATTTTGACAACATAGTCCTGCCAATATAATCAGCCTGCATATGGAATCCAAAAATTGTAGCATTTGCGCATTGATATAATTATAACGAAGTGCAATAAGCAATTGCTCATCATGAACCTGCTTCTTAATGTAGAAGATAAGGCATTCTTGAAGAATCACTGCAGGAGGTGGAGTACTTTTAGGCTCAACATTTTGAATCCAGCTAAGAATTCTTGATGGAAGAGTGCAATTATTTTGGAAGGGTAAAACCTCCGACATCTGAAGGTCCTCCTGTCAGATAATTGAACAAAGTTCTAAATCCTAGCAAAAAGAATAGTTACAATCAACTCCCAGTCAAGCAAAGACAGAATGCCATACCTGGAAAGATGGAAGAAGAGTTGGAAAGGGAAGCAAAACTTCAAGCATTTTTGCATCTTCGCGGAACCTCAAATTTTCCAATTCACTATGAAAACCGGATGTATAATCTGTGTTCTTGACTGTTAACCCATGTGCACATTTATCACTGAATATAGCCTGCCTTAGCCACTCATCATTTAAAGGGGGAAGATAAAAGGCTTGAGAAATATTCAATGAGCTCCAAGCATCTCTGTTCTCCTGAAGAATTCCATGACAAACATTAATAGCTGGATTTTCGGGACAATGTTTCCGGTGAACTATGTCTATTTCATCTGAATAAATTTCCCTTCCCTTCAGATTATGGTAATTAATTGCACCTTCTTGTAAGTAAGATACAAAACCGCTATCTCTCTTTTGGGCTAATGTATCATCCAATAACTTCTGCCAGAATAGTTTTGGCTGTTTGTTAGCTGCTACATCAATGTCCTCCTGCTCCTGACATTCCTTGATGGATCCAAGTAAATATCTGTCATTTTTCCACAAATACTCAGCAACATGATCACCATGGCCAATAAGCGCAGTTAGTGACACGCAAAAGACCTCCGACAAGGTTAACCCAGCTATGCTATACCCATTCTCAACATCATCTGTGGAATCTGCTGAAAGAGATGTTATAGGAGCATGACGGATCAGCTGCAATGATTTTCCAGCAGAAATGATTGCTTTAGCAATGTCCTTGATGAAGAATGGACAAACTTGAAAGTCTCTTTTATATTCTTCTTTCCCGCCGGGAAAACTAGACAAAGATATGGACACTCTACCAATCACATCCTTTTTCTCTTTAGCTGAAGGTAGAAAACCTGGGCAAAATCTGCAAAATTTAATTTTTCAGGCATAGCTGATCTCAGCTGATAGCTTTTCTCCCAAAATTCAGCCTCATCTATTGCAATTTTCTTGTTTGCAACAAAAAACATCTGCAGAAAAGCACAAAGACCATAGGAGTTGCTCTTTAATAAATGACACAAAAGGAAGGGAGTAGCTGTTAACAACTATCCATCAAAAACAGAGTACAACATCAGATTCTTCATCTAGAAAACTAATTAGTGCATGAAGAGATTTCAAGTATTGTAAACAAAGGTAAACATAGAGACGTTTATCGCCAGCGACTAATCAAAGTTGGAAACCAGATAGGACAGCAAGTACAACACAAAATGTCTATAGACAAAAATTAGCAAAATAGAAGTTGGAGATTTTTTCTTACAGGTAAATCCTTGTTCTGATAGAATGAAAAACCTTGGAAACCTAGAGAAGTTGCGTGCAAAAACATTTACTAAAATCTTGCATCCTAAAACATATGAACAACACAAGAAGAATGATTACAGTTACTTAGATCAGTTCGTATAAATAAACCCTCTTATCTTATCTTCAGGTTAACAAATCTCCATACAAGAGAATGCAAATTAATCTCAATGGAAAAATGAAAAGGAATACCTCGTCGAAAGGATCATCCAGAGTTCCTTGGAAAAGCCAACAATCAAGGCTCTCAATATATGGCAGCAAGCTTCCCACGAGTATATATAGTAGCATCCGGTATGCATCCTCCTGATATCAGCATACTATTCTGATTAATAATCAAGATCAAAGATATATCACAGATGAGTACAATATCTCAGTAGCAAAGATATTTGACAACCTCTCCCCCTTGCACAAGACAAACTTCATTCAGCTTCACATAAAGATGATTCAGAATGTGAACGGCAATATCCGCAGCAGGAAAATATGACTCAAGTTCAAAATATAATTGAGGGATGGCTCCATGCACTATTTGAAACAAATATTCAGCTCCTGAGCAAAGCCTGTATAAGAGAAACAATTAGGAACCATGGAAGGAAGCAAAAAATATGTAAGCAAGCTCCTAGTCAAGGTCTTCAAAGAGTATGCTGACGTAGATAAAATAAAGGTAATATATAAAAACTCAAGCCATGTTAGCTTGGAGCAGGATTAGAATAAAGTGGGCAGAAGAAAGATGTTGAAGACACCAAAATTTCCATTGAAAAATGCTAGGCAGCTCCTAAATAAATAATTCATACTTCTCAGTATCAAAACAGGAAAGCAAAACCAAGGAAGATTGTCTTGTTGCTGGATTTTGACATATAATCTGTTCTTATAAGTATGAATGGGTCAGAGGGGTTAATAATTTGAATACACACTATTAATGATACTAATTTACAAAGAATGAGACATGCAGCACCGTGAATCAGTACATTAATCCCCCAACAGCGAAAGAAAAAGATAGAAAGAATACGAATTTGTATCAACCGCCATTCAGATTTGCGACAATACTTTTAGATAAATAAACAAAAAATGAACCCCAAAAGGGCCAAAACCCAGTAAAAGCAGGCAAACCTTGATAAAGAACTTGACAAACCCAAGATAGATGGAGTGGTACTACCATTTGAGCTATTTACTTTGACCTCTTCTTTTAAAGCAACATCCCGTATCCTCTGTAACAACAAAAGATTACAAACAATTAAAAAAAATTGTAATCAAACATTTTGAAAATGGAAAGCAGATATCATATCAAAAAGGAAATTTTGGCAAATGTCAATGGACATACTCTAAGCCATGTACTGACGGAGCAAGCAAATGCTTTTAAAGTAGGTGGAGGCAAGCTCTTGGAATTTTCAATTTTGTTCATCACAATATCAACCAATTGTAAACATGTTGCAGCATATGAAAACTGATCAAGTATGCGATACAAACTTGTCTGCGAAAGATGAGTCACATAAATCCCGCTTTTGAAGTGAAAACATTGTGCCCTGTCATCCCAATAAAATAGGGAACTCGATAAACCCTGCAGCATTTGCAACACTCCTCGGACCTTCAAAAATAAAAACAAGAAAATAATTCAAACCACGCAATTAGAAAGAAAATAAAGAGTAACAAAACCCACCAAGTTCAATAATAATTAATCAAAATATATGTACCAGGTCGAGTTCATTTGTCCTCAAAGATGAAACTGGAGTTGCAAAATGTATACCGCCACCGGTGAAGGAACTATGAATTTTATGAATCAAACTTTCCGCCACTTCCATCTCTGAGCAACGAACTCAATTAATAGTCATGAAAGATATCAGAAAGAGAAAGAAAACACTGGCCTAGGCAATTTATCAAACACTACGACTGCAGGCCAAGAATGTTAAGCGACAAATCCCAGAACATTTCTTCTGGGATCATACTTGTTCCGGGGGTAAACCATTACACCAGCATCTCCAGATTCTGCGGGATTTCTAATTTTTGCAAATTGGAACTGAGCTTTAAACCCTTTCCCTTTTGGGCCAATGCAGTCAAGAAATGTCAGGGGCGTATATAGTAAGAAGGGAAATTTCAGAAATGCAATATCACTGGATTACTGACTACGCCGGACAATCGTTTCTTCTTTCCCTTCTTTCTTGTGAAACAGCAGAGTGAAGTAAAGCTCTGGTTTGAACTACTGAGTTCTCAACTGAGAAAAAGAAGAGGTATGATGAATTCTTTTTGAAGTTTTATTTCTGTGCTCTCTCAATTTCTAGCAATAGTTTCTTCGAATTCCAAAACATTGACGTTTTAATTTAATTTAAATTACTCTGAGCAAAAATAATTTGAAAAAAGTATAATTGATTAATATCTGACAGATCAAATACTTCAATAAAAGATATGATTAATTACAGTTTGACCCCTCAAAAAATAAAATGACATCTTCCCGCAAGAAAGTTTCAAAGTTAAACTTACAATCTTTTCAAATATTCGCTATTTACACTTGACATTTTTCCTTAGGATTTGGAAAAAAAAAAATTAGTTTAAAAATACGACGATTTATAAATAATAATAATTAGGACAAACTACGATGAGTTTTCCTAAAATTTGATATAATTACAAATACCTTAATACTAACTTATCATTAGAATGTATGTATTAAAGTATTTACAATTTCAGAGAGTGTGAAAATGTAATGTAGCTAAAAGTGAAACCAACTAAAATAGATTGGAAACTTGGTACAAAAATAAGATATTTAAGACATTATTAGTACAAGTGGTTTTATAAATAAAACTAGCAAACCTTTTCTATGTACACACTTCAGTGAAGTTACACTACAAAGAATGTCTCGTACATACAACATAGAGTAGTCCTAGTTGGTTCTGCAATCAAGAATATGTTTTCAGACTACTTAGTCAAAGCTGAGTCAGAAAAGAATACATGCTGCTGCCCTTAATACCAGCACCAGCAAATACAATGTAAGCCAACAAATGTTACAAATCCAAGTAGGATCTATGTCCAGAATCAAATTTCATTGCTGATTTGTTTCTTCTTGTGCATTGCAGCTCTGTTTTTTCCTTTCTGGCATCAGTAGGGTGAGATTTCCCTTGCAGGAGAAGCTGTACACACTGTTGTTCACAGCTCTTAGGAGCAAATTGTTCTGGACATTTGAAGGGCTGATGTTGTTTGAACTGCGGTTGCGCTCTGGTGAAGATATACGAGGAAGGGCTTCAAGTGTAGAACGAGGAGAGTGATGGGACGCTGCCACCAAGTCTGGTGATTCTGGGCATGACTGTCGACTTGTTTCACTGGAGACGGAACAAGTTCATTGTGTACAAACGATGTTATTAGGGAAGAACGGTTTCAACTGGTTATTGTAGTTTGATTCAAAGAAAATGGATAGAAAAATGTACCCGTTGTGTAGTGGGGTTTTTCCTTGCTGGATTCTTGTGACTGATGAGAGTGGCGTCACATCGTTGTTCGGGCGACTCCAGACATTTGGAGACTCTACATCCTGAAAGGCAGTTTAAGAGCTTCATTGGAGAAAATGACACAGAACGCTTTGTATTTTTATATTAGTGAAAGATAAATAAAGATAAAGACATATTGAACTGTGTGCTTTGTAGTCTGTAGAGCCATGGCAAACATTCAAGATGCTTTCGATGTCTTCTGGATAGGGAAAATCTGAAAACGAACACTGGGATTTGCATGATCAAGGTGGTTTGTTCTGAAACTCACGTGTAGTTTTATTCCAGAGAAGTCTTGCACAAAACCAGCAAGATTTTGATCTTGTGAACTTCGTAGGAAAGGATGCTCGAGCAGCTTAGCGGCTGAAGGTCGATCCGCCGGCCGTCTCTGAAAGCACCAGTGAAGGAAGTCCTTTCCTTCAGCAGACAATGTTTCTGGTATAGGCGGCGCTCTGTTTAATATGTTGAACATTGCTTGCACCTATCTCCATCACCAGAAGAAAAGTCATGATTTAATAGCAATAAGCATCACTTGTGTGGTGTAGTGAAATGCTTAGAATTAAGTCAGTACGTTGTGAAGTGATGATATTAATTTGTTGATTAATTACATATTACTGGAGTTGCCGTAATTACAGATTATAACTATCCTTTTGGAATTACAAAAATCCTCCTCTTTTCTGCATTAAAGAAAACACGAAAATACCTTTTTTCTAGGATTAGATACTGATAATTTACATCTCTATAGTTCCAGAAATAAAACACCAAAATTCCATGAAATTTCTAAAAGTACTTTTTGAAATGGAATGGGATGATACATATAAACACACACATATAAAGGTTATAAACTTGGAGTCAAGGTTTTGGTATTTTCAAACGCATAAGAAGGGTATCATCAATAATTGTGCTCGCTCCATACGGATGTCGGTATAATTAGGGTCACGGTTTAGAAACATTCGCGATTCCTAGAACCGAAGATATCTTCATACGAGGTAGTAAGTAAATAGTGGACTTAAGAAACATAAGGGCATTGATGAAAAAGAATACACTCAAACAGCAACAGGCAGGTTTAAGAAACTCAACACAAATGCATCAATAGTATCTCATGTTGTGAATACTTACCCCATTATACTCACTCCAAGGAGGTCTCCCCGTCAGCATCTCAATAACCGTGCAACCAAGACTCCATATGTCCACACCATAGGCCATCTCTGGGTTACCATCTTTTCGCATCGCAGCCTGCAATACCTGCAGAAAACGGAAAATCCATCAAAAAACTAACCGGCTGGCAAGTTATGAGAGCAGGAATTTAGATTACCTCTGGAGCCATCCAATGTGGAGTACCCTTCAAGGAAAGATCAATATCATGTCCCATAAGCTGGAGGAGGAACAAAAAGATGAAGCAGGTTATTGAAATGCATAAAGCATGAAAACGGCACAAAGGAATCCAAACCGTCTTCATTATAATATCATAATTGGAGGGTATTTGATGTCAGAGAAAAGGAAAAAAGGAAATTACAATTGTAAGAGCATATATTAGTAGTCTCCGTTTATGTGATGTGAGATTTAAATGCAACTTTTCCTAGCCTGAACACAATTTTTCATTTGATAAACCTTCAAGTATGGTGGAGCTTGGCTCAATCAGTGAAAGAATGATAAAGTATTTATAAAGAAACCAAGCTACTCGAACTCAATTCACGTTCAACACAATTAAGACTTATTCGAGCTTGATTTGGTAATAATCAAAGCGAGCTCTACCACAACTTTTGAAGCTTGATGATATAATCCAAACAAGTTTGAATAGTAATATGTTGGCTCTACTCAATTTGTTTACTTCCCTAATCAGGTTACTTTGGACTCTGATATGAGAAATTGGAAGTATTTTGGTGTTTCATAAGAAAGAAAAAGCACCCCAGAGCTAAAGCACATTTAAATCACCAGATATAGTGGAAGATCATTAAAATGACATATTGGTTTTCAAGCTTAGAAAAGCTTACATGTTTTGCTAATCCAAAGTCAGCTAGCTTGACAACACCAGATGCATCGACAAGTAAATTAGCCCCTTTAATGTCCCTGAAATAAGGAACCACCAAAACTTAGTCTCAGCAGAAACTTCAGAGCTACTCAAGCACCAAATAATTATGCCAACTCTGTTTATTACTCAACCATTAGGAAATTTCCATATCAGAGTCAGTCAGCTGATACCTCTGTGTTTTCCTATTAATAATTAGAATACCTAAGCTAAAACCACAGCCAAAATGAGATAAGAAACAGAAATCTCCAGTCAAGTAGGATGTTTACCTGTGTATTGTCTTTGAGCTATGTAAGTAAGCCAAACCCGACACAATATGACGGGTGAAATTGCGAACAATACACTCTGTCATAGCTCCACAGTGTTCAAGGATGTACTTAGCAATTGATCCAGGATGCACATACTCCAAATATATGCAAAACCGATCCTCAATCTGCAGAAAATAATGTTCTATACATCAATTTGTTTCTAATGGATTGATAACAGGACCAATACGATGTTCCAGATAATGGTGCTAGAAAGAAAAAGATTGGCTGATAGATGACAGAATGAAACAAAAGATACACTTACAATATCGTAGCCATAGTACTGTACAATGTTTGGATGCTTCAACTCTCTGAGAAATTTGATCTCCTAAACAGCAAAACAAGAAGAGATCGTATGAAAACCTGGACTAATTTCATTGTTCGTACTCAAAGTATACCCGTTTTTCAGTTTTAGTACCCTAGGTTTTCAAATCATTAGACTTGATACCCAAAGTTTTAAATTTTCATCCGCCTGAGTACCCTTCGTTAGATTGACCGCTAAAATAAACGTTCAACCCAATTTTGGAGGAAAAATTAGGCGGGATCTTGTCTATATAAGGACATGTTTGGCTGTAATTTTATTCAACACAACAAAATTTTTTATTTTGATTTTAATTTTATAATTGAGGACAATAATGTAAAAAGTTGTTTAACCCTATTTCTATTTTGAAAAATACTAATTTAAATTGTTATGGGAATACCAATTCAAATATTTCATCTCAATTAAAATCATAATAGAAATAAAAATGCATACATAATTTAAGAAAACTTTCAGAGCCTTATGTCCAATCACTACTAACATTGTTCGGGAAAAATAAATCCAAAAAAATTAAATAAGCCACTCAAAGGGTGTCAATGTACTTTTAAGTCAAATAAAATTACATATCCATACTTTGATATATTCTACCGTTGTTTGTGCACAAAATAAAAAATACATTTCAATTATTGTTTTTGGCTGAGAAAATTTTGTTTATAAATTTATTAAAACTTTCTAATTCACTAGTCACAAAAAAAGCGGGAAAAAGAAAAACATTTGTTAAAATAGTTAAAAAAGAAAAGTATGAAAAATTATGGCATAAACCCTCGATTAATAGAATATGACAACATTTGCGTCAAGGCCAAGCAAAAAGAAGAAAGAAAAGAAAGCGTTTTTCTTCAGTAAAATTAGTTTTTTTTTTTAATAGAAATTGGATTAAATATGTAATGTTTTTAAATTATTGTCCTCAATGATGAAAATGAAATCGAAAAGAATTAAAATAGAATTTTTTTTGTGTGTTGAATAAACTGAAAACCAAATATGCCCTTACAAAGACAAAATCCCGCTAAATTATCCCTCCAAAATTGGGTTGACTGTTAGTTTTGACGGTCAACTTAATGGAGAGTACTCAGGTGGATCATGTGGATAAAAACTAAAAACTTTTTTACCAAGTCTGATAATTTGGAAACCTGGGGTACTAAAATTGATAAAAGGGTATATTTTGGGTATGAACAGTGAAATAATTACTTAAAACCTCATATATATTATTAGTTGTATTTCTTATAATCGGCTAAAGGAAAAAAGTGCATGGATACACAATACGTGGAGAATGTTTAATTTCTCTTCTCAATGAGGTTGCTACAACTCAAGGGAAATACTAAACACTCCCTTTTTGAGGCAAAAGAGGTGGATGAAATTATAGTAATTGTTTCCTCGAAAAACTTATTCAAGTTACAGAAAGATAGCAACTTGAAACAGTATGGGGCAACAATTAGGCATACAATGAGAATCTGAGACCTTTATTTTTCAAACTGCACTCTAGCCTATGAACATAATTAGGATAAAATGCAAATAGTGTACATATAACCACATCAAAGGACCTCAGGATAACCTGTTTCAACTGCTTTATACATTCTGCACATTTAGGGTCATCAGGAATCATCTCAACTTCCTTCATCGCACAAGTAGCTCCAGTTTCACTACATAAGAAGAATCTATGTAAGAATCAAAATATATGAATCAAAATAACATAGCGAAGAGGCCTCAAGTACTTTCACATACCGGTGAGTTGCTATATAAACACTTCCATAAGTTCCTCGCCCTATCGGTCTTCCCCTCTGCCATTGACCTTTAACTGATGAAATATCTGATTTATCAAAGGAGTACCGGATAGCAGGCGATGGCCTAGAAATTGTTGGTGGCCGCGGCAATGGATGTACGTTTGCATTATTAGCATCAGGCCCTGCAGCAGAACTTTCTGGCAGAGACTTATTACGAGAATGTATAGAGCCACAATTACAATTCCTGGAAGTTCCGTGTTTAGAAGGACTTTGTGACATTGGGCTATAAAGTGGAGAGTGTTCAGGAGTAGGTATCGGCGGAATTTGGTGAGACTTCGATATTCTATCTGAAGTCGGAAATTCCAAAGCCGATGAGACTTGAAACGAGGGGTGGAAAAGATCCACAGTGCTATATCTTTGTGGGCTAAGCAGTGGGCTGGAGTAACCACTGCTTGGAGCACTCCTCGCAGGAAAATGCAGACGAAAGTCGTTGTCTGCAGTGTCGACATTTAGGTCTCGAGGGAATCCTCTGCGCCAGTACGTGGGAGATATATGTCTTTTTTGGACAATATCATCAGTGGTCTTCCCGAACTTGTGATCAGAAATATTTCTGCAATTTGAACACCGTAGGATATGTTCGTGTTTACCCATCAATATTAGTTGAAATATTCTGAATTTAAGGCATACTGCAGCTTGTGAACTATAACTTCGAGCCTATAACTAGAGGGATACAAGAGGGATTGGGGCTTCCTCTCATAATGAGAGGAAAATGAAGCACAAAAACATATTTAAACATCTGATTTGCAACAGATGTTGCTGACATATTACCTCACAGGCTTAAAATCAAGATTCAATCTCAAGATAATAATTTTTAATCCAAGAGCAACAGTCATCCTTATCCCATGTTTATTAAAAAATCCATAGTCAGAATCATGCTAATACCTCAACTTCAAGACTTTCATTTCAATTGAAGTTTAAAAGAATATTCAAACCAGAAAACCAAACCTTGTAACTGCGGAGCCGGGAGGATCCACCACCCCGGCTCTCGGGCCATGCGAACCATCAAACTGCCCAAGCTGATAATTCATTCCAGGCCGGGGCAGAGGCAGGGGCACCGCCGACTTTGACCAGTGGCAGCCGCCAGCGTGGTGGGGTGTCCGAGGCCCGGACACAGTCCCCAAACCAGAATCAGGGGAAACGGGCCAAGACTCCGACCCATCACGAATAACAGCGGACTTCAGACCCAATTCATCATCGGTCGCATACCTCAGCTTCCTCTGCCGGGTCAGCTTCCTCTTCTGCTCCTTACTGCCCGTGCTCGTGAAAATATCGTTCGAGCTCTTGCTCTTGCCCTTTAATGGCCGCTTAGCACTGGACGACGACGAAGAAGAAGAAGAAAGCGCACTCCAGAGAAAAGGCATAAGTATAACCACTCGAGCAAACCACAGAGCCCACCAAGAAACCTTCCGAAAATTCAGCAGAAAAACACGCCAACACAACTACACCGAGATGGTGGGCGGCATTGAAACCGGTGGTTCGTTGTTGAAGAAAAACAAAAGGGGTCAAATTTCTCACTTTAGAATGGTCATCACAACTGATCCCCACCTGCTTGCTCTTTTTTTACATGCATAGCAAAGACCTTTGGAGTTACAGATACGTACAGATTCAAATATATTTATTTGAACCTTTGCTCCCCCAAAGTCAATGGCTGAGAATGTGAGAAGATGGAAAACATTTTTCAATGTAATTTCTTGAGCGGGAGGTCAAGGTTGACATGATCTCTCCGTGTGGGAACTGCAAAATTCTGGAGAAGAGTAATTTTTGGTGTATTTTGATTGTACGGTCGTCTCACTGCGTAGATTAGACTGAGTAAACTGCTACTGTTTTCGTACACGGAATTGGGCGTATAGCCTCTGATGTCTGAATATACTAATTCATAAATGCCCCCAAATTCTATTAGGGCTCTGGTTTGGTTTAATTAGTCCACTGAGAACCCAATTCAAGTGGATTGTTCAAATGACAAGTCATCTTAGTAGCATTTACAATAACATTATGAATTGGGATAGTTACACACCTCTCAAGTAACATTCGGCATAATTATACGTAAATTTATTATGGTTTATAAAATTATGTTTAGTAAAATTTGTTTTTGTTTAATCAAAATTTATTGTATTTGGTAATATTTGTAAAATAATTGAAAGAAAATTTATATTTATCCCAATTAATTTATTGTTAATTTATTACAAATCAAACAAATAATATTTTTGATCAAACTATACTTATACATCTTCAATCGCTAATGCTTGTCAACGGGTATATCTTCATGTATAAGAGTAGTTTGATAAAAAAGACTAGATTGATCTGTAATATATTTGTAATAAGTTAACTGAAGATAAATATGAATCGTTCAATTATTTTGTTAATATCAGAAAATTCAATGATGTTTGACTAATGGATGGATCTATTTGTTAGACAGAAACAAACGCAAGTGTACTAATTGTTATTTTTTAAACCACTGAAAGTTTACGTATAATTACACTAAACATCATAGGTGGGCAATGTAATTATCATTTATGAATTTCAATCATAAAAAATCAATATGTCAATAATCAATATCATCTATATATAATTAACTAACAACATCTATTATAGTAGATTAATAACTACTATTAAAATATACAGATACCCGTATATTAGGAGGACTCGAATCTATGACTTCTTGATAACTGGGCAGCTTCCATCGTTTGAATTTTATTTATTTTGGTTATGATGATTCTAGATTGATTACGAGGTTGACCTTTCAAGTCATTTTTGAACTAATTTTGGCTTGAGTTTTTAGGTTTAAGGTAAATTCCAACAATAATCCTTTAATATATTTAAATCAGTCAAGTGATTCTAATATATTAAATATATAGTGTCCAAAAATCACACCTATCCACTTGAGTGTTTGAGTTGTATTACAAAGGGTAGTTCACATAGATTAATCATATAAAATAACACGGAATATTGAACTTTGTAGATAAAAAAAAAATAGATTATAAATTTCAGATAAGAGACGACAATATTTAGATCAGATCGACCCAAATTGATTAATGTATAAATTATACTAAAAAAATCATAATTAGACATGTAAAATTATATTTGTAATATAATTGAAACATTTTTCCTAAAGTAGTAAACACACACACACATATAATATATATATATATATATATATATATGATGATAAGTGTAGTTTATCAAATTTAAATAAATAATGCTCTCTCCTTCCATGAATGTTGGTATTTGTTTGAAAATTCTTTCTGATCTTGAGAAAGAAGAATTTTTGTTTTTAAAATTTCAATTTTGTTTTTTAAACTTATTTGAGTAGAATGAATTTTGAATTGGTACAATATTGAATTGGGCTGGTGAATATTTAGATTTGACTAATTAAAAAAGTCTAGTAATATGGTCTTATTTTAGTAGTCAATCATGTGATATTGAAAATATACACTTTTTTAAGTATGGTTTATGCCATTTTTTTTATAAGTTAGAAATATGGAAAGGTAATTTACAATAAATAAGTATAAAGTTTAGTTTCCTTATTTTATGGGGTATGGTACGATGGCAAAGTATGTGGTATCGAATTGGATTTTCTATTGCAATTTTTATTTTGTTTTATATATGCACGTCGCGTGCATAAATAATTTGTATTGATAAAATTGATGAAGTAATTTTTATACAAATGATGTGTATATATGAAGTGGAATAGAAATTGCAATAGGATATGCAGTCCGATTCAATACTATCTCACTATGGATAAGGAGCTCGTCTTTATAAACATGTATTATGGGATGACGATAGTTAGCCTATAATACTTGATCTAATGAAAGTTGAGCTTTTTCAAAGTAGGAATGCGCTTCATTTCTTAAGGGTTGTCCGTTAAAAGTGGAGCTACAATCAGTAAATTGAGTAGTGTTTTAACGAGTTATGGGAAAAGAAATATTTCATGGCAGCTAGATTCACTTGGTTGGCATATGGGATTGTTATATAATCATGAAATTGGGGTGTGATCATATTAGCACTAATGCACCGAATTCCATAAAAATTATAAATTTAAGTGTATTTGAGCGAGAGTGATACTAGGAGGGAAATAGAATAGTAATAGGATGAATAATCCTTTGAAAAGTTCTCATTTTGCACTCTTTTAAAATAGGAGAGTTGGGCCATTTGGTCCGAGCTACTTGGGTACTTGTTCAAGAAGAAAAAAATTTCAATAAGTTCAACACTTTAGAGGGTAAATGACTAAATTCTCAATCAATTTACCATTTAATACAAACCCTTAATCTTAGGGTTAAAATCAATTTACCCAAAAAAAAATTAAAAAGTTTAAAAAACCAAATTAAAAAATTAAAAAAAAACAAAAACAAAAACAAAAATTCCCCAATATTTGAAAATGATGCACTTTGCCTCCCTGTACATCGGGGTATTTTGCATTTTTTTTTTAAATATCAGAGGAAATTTTTGTATCTTGTTTTTTTATATTTTTGAATTTTATAGGAGGATAAATTGCATTTAACCCCTTGGGAAGTGTGATGTATAATGAAGGCACGAGCTGCTTTGATTTTAAAGACCAAACTTTTATAATGTATTACATTTTCTCGAAGCTAACAATAATTTAGACTTGAAACGAGAATTAATCACACTAAATTAGATCTTGCAGATACAATGAAAGCGCATAATTATCTTGTAAGATAGGTGTGAATTATGATTATGCATTGCTATGTGAGAGCAAAAGAATCATGTTTATACGTATAGTACTCGTATTCATATTATATATTAAGAAAGAATATTCTTTTGATATTTTTTTTTATTTTTTCTTTAATATTTAAATTTTTAAATTTTTTAACTTCTTACTTTTTCACTATCTTTAGATGGTTATTTCTTTTTTATGTATTTTTAATTTTTTTGTCACCACTTTCTAATAAATAGTATTAACTTATTAATATTTGTAGATATTTATTAAATAATAAAAAGTTTTATAAATTACTAGATATATAGAATGTGTCACAATTACTAGTTGATTATTAAGTAAGCGGATATTGTATTATCCAATCAATTACATCAACGCTCTTTAAAATCAGATTCAAAATAATCTTTACTATTGAATAAAAATATTAAGTAAGCGGATATTGTTTCACATTTTTTTTTTGTTTTTACGTATATTGAATTTTAAAATATATATATATATATATAAACTATTCAATACAATTTAAAATATTACATCAACATATATATATATACACCTTTTAAAATATGCAAATCTTTAATATACTCTCTCTATAATTTTTTAGTAATTATATGATGTAATTTAATTATGCGTACATATAATTGAATAAAAATTTATAAATTATATAACATATTTTCTTCTATGCATGATGTATTTACACATATTTTCATGTATTCTTTACATAAGTAATTGATTTTGTAAAACATATTTGTATATATTGAGCTTGTAAATATTATTTGCATTAATAATTTATAAAACAACTTTAGATTTTCAATTAAAATTTGAGTAAAATCTAAATCACTAAAAGTAGTTTTGGAGGAGATTTTTTAATAAAACATACTTAAGGAAGTAAAATGAAAAGTATAAAGGAGGGCTGTTGATAGAGGGAAAAAAATCACATTAATAAATGGAAAGATTGTCCAAACAAGGAAAGAAAAATGTCGCCTCAAAAATGAAAAGTTTAAAAACAAACTTACCAAATTATTGTAATTCGACAGATTACGAAAATACCCCCAATAAACAAATCATAGCGCATACAAGGGATGGATAAAGGACAAAATGGTATTTTGCCTTTACCTACCCTAAATAGCATAATTTCGTAGTAGTATAAATACCCACCTTCATTTGAGAAGGAAAGGAGATTTTCTGTAAAAAAAACTCTAGTGACGGCGTGTTGAATCACGTCTCTATAATATAAATTTAGTCGATCTTTTTTTAGCGACAACAAGTATAAATGCAATCATTCAAATATATCTACGTATTGTGTAGTCTAGAATACGCGTAAATATAAAAATATTTTTCCATTTATTTATTCAAATATATGTGTGCTTATGAACATAGTACAAATCTTAATAATATAATCACCGACGTATTTTAATACATTAAATTTTTGTAAGGTACAAAAGATTCTTATGTATATCTTTGTACGAAAGGATTTAATAATATATATAGACAAAGATTTGAGTACTTCGAAGGTTCCACGTAGAATTTTATGTATTTGAGAAAATTTATACGAATTCAAACTTGTACAGTTACAATTTTTTTTTAAGAATAGTACGGTTGTACGTACCTTACTTGCTTATATTAGTATAAAATACATATTTATATTTAACGTAGAATTTAAGTGCGAGTGTAGGAAAACAACTCAGCTACTTCATTGCGAGAAAATTTTGTTTCTGTCAAATAAATAAATACCATATGTGAAAATAGTAAAGAATGAATATATTGTAATATATCATTTCATCGATAAAATAAAATTTTAATTATAATCGTAGTTATTAATTAGTTATGTATATTTAAAATTAGTAATTGACGTATATTAATTACTAATGATTGACACTCATAATGTATTTTGTGTCTAAAAATGATAATTGATACCCTACTTATACATAAAAATAAATTCCACACCCGCACTTGATTTATTTTTTCATATTTATTCCTATACCCTATTCAATGGATAGGAAACCCTACCTTACGTACCCTACCCTAATCTAGACTCGGTGAAATAAAATGAGTGAGTACGAAACAAATTTTTAAACTCTAAAATACCCGTGAGTATGTAAAGTTTTAGTACTAAAAATACCTTGGATATTGGGATATCTAAAACTACAAAATCTCTATTTACCCACATTAATTTAAAATAATTGAATTTATAAATATTTACTAAATTAATCGACTAGGTTTTTAATATCTAAAAATTCTTAAATTTGTATAATTATATATTTATTATATATTTTTACTTATTGATATTTAGCCAATTTATCAATTATTTCCATATTTGTCTTTGTTGTACATCTAATTAAATTAACTTTTTAATAAAATTAATTAAAACTATATAACCTCGATAGTTTAGAAAATAAAAAACATGAATAACATTTAGATTATTAATTAAACTCGACTAGTATATAGAATATACAAAATTAGTTTAAACATAAGTCGTAAAAAAAATAATCAAATCAAAGTTGAACACAAATTTAAATGGATTAAATTAAAAACGTAAGTAAAAAATTAAATATATTTTTATATTCTTCATTCTCGACGCTTTGGAACAACACTCTGTTCTGAATATTGACAATCAAGCTCACCCCTTTAAATCGAATTTCTAATTTAGTTATTTTTTTTTTATTGCATCATCAGTTATGTTAATTTTATTTATTTTT
The DNA here is from genome assembly GCA_034509725.1 of Sesamum angolense. Taxonomy (NCBI): domain Eukaryota; kingdom Viridiplantae; phylum Streptophyta; class Magnoliopsida; order Lamiales; family Pedaliaceae; genus Sesamum; species Sesamum angolense. The sequence continues at coordinate 9,293,666 of JACGWL010000012.1, forward strand.
GGGTATTTGATTATAATTATTCATAATCATAATTATCAATATCTATACTATTTAGTAAGGAGGAGATCCTCAAAGTTCTTACAATGATTGGCAAAATGTGAGTTACCAAAAATGTGTAATATATCTATTCATTTCACAATTATTATTTTTTATTAATTAATATTATTAATATGTCTAATTCATATACATTTATTAGTTAACTCATTTTATTAGCGTTGATCAATTATTTATTTTATTTTTATATACAATTAAATAAAGGGATAACTACACTATTTTTTCTTGAGATTTGGTGTAATTATATATAAATTCTTTGTATTTAAAAACTACATTTAGTACAATTGATGTTTGTTTCTATCTAACAAATAAGTCCATCCGCTAGTCAAAATTAACTGAATTTGATGATATTAAACAAAAGGCTGAATCAAAATTCATTTTTGTTATATGTTGACTTATTAATGATTTATTGCAGATCAAATTATTCTTATACATATTCACACATTAATACATGTGATGAGGTATATTTTCACCGTTATAAGGTCGTTTAGTTGGAAAAAAATTTATTTGACATGCAATAAGTTAGTAATAATCAATAAAGGAAAAATATCAATTTTTATTAAGATATTTTTGTTAAATATCAGCAAATTTGATGAATTTGACCAATGGAGGGACATATTTGTTATACGGTAACAAACCTTAAGGTACTAAATATAATTTTTCAAACCACATGCAAGTTACGTGTAATTACACCGATCCTTATGAGATGGGAGTTTAATTATCCCTATTAACAAATATTTATATATGTATATATGGCATAGATATTAATACATATATTTTGTCTTTATTTAAGTTATTTTACTTTTTCTTTTTTTATCATGAATAGTATGTTTTTATTTTTTTGGTATTTTCTACCATCTTTTTTTCAATATTTATAAACCCAGTATTAATAACTTATATTAATAGTCAAGTCCACGCAAGGAATATATTTCATTTAGTATTTTTTTTAATATAATAAAAGTGTAGGACAATATCAATTCATCATTAAAGTATTAGTTTGAATTTAATTTATATATTAAAATTTGATTGCAAAAATGTATACTTAATTTCAAGAGTTCAAATTTTTGGAATTTAAAATACAAATTAAATTTATATGAGGTTGCAATGAATTTTGAAATTTGCTTTTAATATAACTAATTACTAAGTAATTATCTTGTAAAATTGATAAATAAAAATAATGAAAAATAATATTATCAGGTAAAAGAAATTGACGTAGAAATAAAAATGATTTAAATAAAGAAAATATATATTAATTGAAAATTTTATGCAAAAATATTTATACTATTTTATTTATATTATTTTAATATCTAAAGTAAAACGCCAATTACATAAAAAAATAATAAAAAATATAAAAATTAATTGGATGCCAAAAAGACATTAATGTGAAATTCGAGTGCTAATTTTATCATTTATAATTATTCGGATGCTAACTTTTCATTAATAGCACTCTAGGACACAAATATAAATATTTTTACATTATTTTTGTTCGATGTTCATGTATTCAGTGGCGAAGTCAGAGACTTGGCTTAGTCATATCAAAGTTTAATAATCATTACAAATTTATAAAAAAATAAATTAATATATTCATCATTGTAAGTTAAATACATGTCATGACGTAAATACAACTAATTCTTGTAATTGTTACTCCGATAATAAGCGGTGATGTGAACTCTATGAGTCTGCATGCTTTGAAAAATATTGAAAACACTTCATCATTGATATCAACAAATATCTCCTACTCAGTATAGCAAATTATCAAATTATTCACTCATTCATCACCTATCTTATTTCGCAATTTGATTTTGACCATATACATTGCTGTAAAAGCCCTTTTTCTATAGATATTGTTGCCATAGATAAATAACGCTAGTTCAATAAGACACCACATTAATGCAAAATCACTCAACAATCTTGAAAAAGACATGAAACTCATGGCAACTTGAAAACTCATAACTTCGCATCATATTGAAAATATATGTTTCGAATTAACTATTTAATAAAAAATAATATAATGAGAAGATATATCATCAGAATGAATCTTAGCAAGACGCATATGTAAGTTCCCCAGTTTCTAAATAACAAAATATATCAATTCCCTTAAAATTAAAACCTTCATTATATAACCAAAAATTTCACAATCAATTTTTATATTTTAAAAAAAATATTTATTAATTTGTCCACTTGAATAAATATACGAAGAAACAAAAAATTAATTTATATCATAAATAAAAAAATTACAAAACTAAAAAAGAACAAGTCACTCAATGCCTAAAATCACAACCACAAAAAAAAAAAATAAAAATAAAAATATTAATCATGGGCTAATAGCCCTTTGTCTTGGGCCAAGCCCTGTTGGCTACATGGGCTTGACAGGGCTTAGGACACCTGCATACATTGTTTCACTTTATGTAATTTTATTATCAAAATTTTATAATTATCAAACGACATAATTAAAATTATTAATTAATAGTCTAAAACGACAACATAATTATAAATTATAAAAAATAAAATTTTTATTCACTGCACTAACATTGATGAAATTATCGTGGCTCATCAGAGAGAAAAATGAATTTTTATTTATTTTTTATTCAAGAATATATGTGTAAAAATAAATAAATTTCATGAATTCACTCGTATTTGTTACTGAACGATTAACCTATTCGTTAAAATGAAAGGGGGTTCAACACAAAACTGGCTCTACAACCATGAAAAGAAAATTTTTAGATCCTAGCGAAGAGGACTAACTTTTCTGCCCGAGAGTTCTTCTCCCTTTGATCGAGTTGGAGGGGTTTTCTATTTAATATGAGAGAGAATTAGAGCTCAACGAGTCTATAAGAAGTAATTCCATTTTTTTCATCGGGTCTGGGTAGAGATCAAAGATTTTGAGCGATCGATCCGGCAGAACAACTCAAAGATAAAGAAGTATCGTTAATTTCTTTATGCTCGTTCCAAGTTCGAAGCCGATGTCGTAGGTTCAAATCCTACAGAGCGTGATTTTTTCTTCGTAGATCAAATTAGACTGAAATGGATTCAGTCACTTGCACGACAATTAGCATTTGACCTCCGAGAAGGAAGATCAGAAGTAGAGATTGATAGAAAAACAAGAACATGGGCTCGCGTGAGCGACGGATTTTCCTCTTATAAATTTTATTGTTGCCGGTATTGAACATCTTAATGAAAATTATAGTAGTAAATAATAATTAAGTTTAAAAATTATATACAATAACAAGCTTGTATATTCATATTTATACTATTTATTAAAGGGGATTCCTATAATAATCACCACAGTTAACAAAATATGACTTGATTAAAATGTCCTAACTATATTTATTTCTTTCAGTGGTCATTTTTATTAGTTAATTTTATTGATGATTTTTTTTTATATATTTAAAATTAATTTATTTTATTAGCTTCTGATCAATTATTTCCTTTATTATTTAATTAAATAAGGATTAATTATATTTAGACTGCCCCTAAAAATATAAAATTATATTTTTTTCTGTAAAAAATTTTAAAATTACACGTACGCCCCCTCCAAAAATTCTTTGTTTACACTTGATCCACTTTCATTAGAATTCGGACAAAGAATGCTGATGTTAACAAAAAAAGAATTACATATATTTTTTTATCTATCCCTCATTTAATATTTTTATATATATTTTGATATTTGTAAGGGCATAAATAATATATATATATATATATATATATATATATATATATATATATATATAGAGAGAGAGAGAGAGAGAGAGAGAGAGAGAGAGAGAGAAGAGAGAGGAGAGAGAGAGAGAGAAGAATTGATTGGTGTTAACGTTATTATACTTTTTTTTTCCTTGACAAGTACGAAATTATTATACGATAATGTTAAACGAGGAACAATACTAAAAAATATATAATTTCTTTTGTTAACGTCAATATTTTTTGTTTGAACCATATCAAAAAGGAGGTCAGATGTAAAATGGTGAATTTTTATAGTGAGTGTAAGTGTAATTTTAATTTTTTTAAAAAAATGTAATTTTGTAAAAATATAATTACCTTTTTTAATTACATAAATACAATAAATTTTTAATTATGCAAACGCATCAAGCGTGCGTCAAACGGTAAATGATTGAAGCTCTGATTTTAGAGGCCGTTGGATCTTAAACAAGATAGCCCAAGTCCTAACCAACGGTTTTGATTAGACGGTCCAGAAAACAGGCCCAAACATCGCCTGCAGATGAACTCAAGCAATGGTACTTGGCATTAATCCCCAACGTAAAAGAGCTTAACCTAAAACATGGAACAAACCCGCCAAAGCTTCCCAATTGAGCTCCAGATTTTCATGGGGGCTGCCCGTCTTCTTCTGCCCCGATTCAAGAACGCCGCCTCAGAATCTGCCCGCCTTTTCTCGTCTTCCGCCGCCCTGATACGGCAGCCCTGCACCCTCTTCTCGGACGGCGAAAGGTCTGTCTACAGGCGCGCTCTCAAGTTCCAGCGGCCTACCACCGTCAGATATCAGGACATTTTGCCCAACTCTGTGAGCTTAATTGGTAGAGTAGTACTCCCTCTGAAAGCATGCAAGTCCCCCAAAGTCGGCTTCCACACTGTGCTTGACGTTAAGGCATCCAGCGGGGCTTACCCCTGTTTTAGGTCAGTGATCCCTTAGTAATTGTTTGTTCTATTTACGATTTAGTTATTCAGTGTTTTGTTTTCATATGTACATACAGTGTATTGCTGAAATTTTGGGGCGAAATGGCGGAGATATCGGTACAGCATCTGAAGCTAAATGATTTAATATATGTTTCGGGTCGTCTAGGATCGTACAGGAAGGTGGATGCAAATGGGAAATTGATGCATAAGTATGAGGTTTGGATTGTTACTTTTATTTTAACTTTGGGTGGGTTAGTTTTCTTTAACGCGTGAAACCATTATTGTTCTCAATCTCTATATATATATACTAATATACAAAGAAAGGCGCTCTATACTTACAAATGGCGGTTAATAACACCGTTGTACCAATTTTAAGTAAAAAATGCCCTTCAACTAATAACATAACTACTTATTCAACTTTTCAAATTATACATTAACTAATAAATTAGTTTTCTTTTTGTTTTTTTCAATATAATGTATTGATTTGTATATTTTGCTTTTATTTATATATATTTTAATGCGTAAAAAATTATTATTTATTATATGCATGTAGGAATTACGTGCACAATGACTAGTTTATTATATGTACACATGCTAGTTAGTTCATATTTTTCGTAATCTTTAGTGTCCATTTTTTATGAAAGCACCCAAAATCTAAATTTTGTATTTTGTATTCACTAATGTTTGTATTTCATTATCTTTTATTAAACTAATTAATATAAAAATAACAATAATAATATTAAAAAATTCAATAGTAAAATAAAAATGTTTAGGCAAAGCTCCTTGTTTTTAATTGTTTTTACAAGAAATTTTATTAATAAACCATTAATAATATATCCCAACAAGGGGTGCAATCTAGAAATGTATTCCGATAAGGGTATGAATGTTTTCTCACAATAGGAATAAACACTTAAGAGATTCTCCCTATTTTATATTTAATTATAAGTTGCACTTATTAGTATTGTCAAAATGATACGTTTATTATATTATGAGAAAAATTAAATCTGAAAATAATTATCTACTGTTAATATTAAAATAAAATTAATTAGTCGAAAGTCACTTGATTTAAATTTTTCAACGACACTTTTAATTTAAATAATTGAGGATATTTATTCAATATTATATTCTTATTTTTGAAGTTTGGATTAGTATTTACATGTTACTCATATATTATTCAATTAATTTACTATGCCCTAGTAAATTATTTTTTTATAAATATTTAGGTATTTCCTAGCAAATTAAGAGTGTTAAAATATTATTTGCCTATTTATCTTTTAGTTAGATATATCATTTATCTTTTAAATAGTTTAGAGGAATTAGAAATACCATATATTTTCTTCTTTGTTAGAATTAAATATTATAGTTGATCCATTAAGTTTTCACTTAGATTAACTTTAGTTCCGCAAGTTCATTTCTTGACATTAACATTACTAAATTTTAGCTTTGTCTCAAATTGATCCCTCTGACCATATTATAATGAGGGTAAAACGATCAATTTAGCTTTTTCCCCCCTCATTTTAGTTCCTAAGTTTGTGTAAGTTATCAACTTGGAGTTAGTGTCGCTTCAAACAAGGAAAATTAGATTCATAGAATGATGATTTGTTAAGATTTAAGAACTCAAATTTGTATATATGTACAAAAAAGGTTTTATTTAAATCAGGTTGGATCAAATACAACAGATCATAATAAATATGGTATATTTGACATATCATTGATCACTCTTCTTAAATTGTACACCAATCACATGAGAAATGTATTATGATTGCTATATAATTGGTTCATGTTTAATGAAACTTGATTTAAGCTATAATTTTTTCTATGCACAACACTCCTCATGATACATTGTGATTGGGTTAATTCCGTGGAATGTATCTTTCAAGGGTAAAATTGTTACTTCATGTTATATATTTTTTTAATTGACGGATTCTACTATCTATATATTTTAGGTTATTTGTTTCCTTGATGAGAAGTTGAAAACTAATATATGTCAATAATGAGTAAAATTTTGTAGTATGATAGTAAATATATATTATGTGAAATATGACATAATATTGATGCAGTTATGTGTTCACTAATATATATATATATATATATATATATATATAATAATGAAAGTATCAAAATCGAAAGGAATACCCCTGTACAAATGGTACAAATGCTAATATAAAATTGAAAAACTTTCAATTTATGGGATGTAACATGAGAAAATCGGAACACATGGAACCGAATTAAAAAAAAATTCCCAATAATTAACAAAAAATGCTAACGATTCCTTTCATTATTGGGCAAAAAATGCACATGAGAGCTAAAATTAAGAAAATTTTCAACTTACAGGATACAATATGAGAAAACCCTAACAAATAGGGTTAAATTAAAAAAGATCCTAACATATAGGGCCAAAATATAATTTTTTCTAAAGTCAATTAGATAGAAGCTACCCATTTTAGATCGTTCAAAAGCATTTCAAATTTAATAATGTTGATATTTTTTATTTAATATTTCGTGATATCTATTCTTATATATATGTATATTTAATTAGTTTTTGAAATTTATATTAGTATTTTTATATTATTCTAATGCTATTTATTTTAAATTTTATTGTCCCTAATAAATTAATATTTTTAATATTTAATAATTCCAATAAATTAATAACGTAGAAATATTATTTGTCTATTTTTACTTTTTTTAGTTGCATATATTTTTTTAAGGACTCTTAAGTAGCCTTCTTTTGATAGAATTTTATCTCGTAGAACTAATTTTGATTATTATTTTTAAAGATTACTTAAGGATATAAATCTTTTCACAATAGGAACAAACACATGGGAGATTCATACTTCTATATATAGTATAGATATAGATATAGATATAGATTAGCTCATTCTCCATTTTACTATGTTCACTTTTTCTCAAGTTCTTTGGGCAGCTCAAGTTCTTTTTTTCTCACAGTTTATGCTTCACTTGCACCTTTTGTACCATGTCAGCTGACTACTTGTTCCCTGGGATGAATTTGGGGTCTTGAGGATTGAGACATTCAAGCAAATTAAGATAAATGTTGGTGCAAATTTTGAGTTTCAGGGGCGAAATCCACATTACTACGTTCTCCAAATGAAGATATGAATAGAAGTTACAATCTGTTTTGTTATTTTTCTATGAGTTAAACATGGTGCATCTGAATAGAATGGCTATGCTTGAGTGTTGTTCCCTCTGCTGCATGAGTTAGATCGAGTAAATTAGTTTAGAGTGTGACAAAATAATGCATCAATTGTATTCTCTGAGCTAAATGTAAAACTAAAAATTGTGTCACTATGTTTTATAAAGATGAATTGTTGTTAGCATACAACAATCCTTTTTTACAATGTCACTCATGCAGCTAAATGTCTCCTATATGTTGTTCCATCCATATGATGAATTTTATATCTTTGTATAATTAATTTTCATTTGTAGGTAGTTGTTACAGAGATAAATTTTGTTGCACAACATGGTCTCGGGCCAGTTTACCAGAGCCTCACGAACTTGGAACCTGCAGGTATGATTCCTTTTACCTTTTCTTGGTAATTTTAGGCAGTCGGCAGTTCCATTTGAGTTTACTTTCATCATCTTCTTTAAGTTGTAGGATAGTTTAAAGTGTTCAAAGAACTAGGATCATTTGAAAATATAAAATAGTGAATTAAGCATTTTTCCCTTGATCTACTGACCTAACGATATAGTTTCAGAAAGTGATTAAGTCTGAATACAGCGAAAAGTCAGGTGTAAGTATATCATTTCTTTCTTTTTCCTTTTCAATTTGGTCTTCCCGACTCAGCAGCATCTGGTCATATTTCTACCTTTACCTTTTCCCTGGGTGGGGTTCATTTTCTTTTCCTTTTTTGTGCGCGCGTGTGTGTTGATGATGGGGGTAGTGGGGTTTTCTAAACTGAATTCTCATCCATTTTCTCTTATCTGTTTCATAAATAAGGCTGTCACTATCTCCAATTATATCCAGCAATTCAACACTTCCTATTTTGTGTACTCTATTCGTTATTTCAGTAATCCCATCCTTATTTGCATCCATTGACAGTTTCAGCTGAGGATATCATGCAGAAGCGTAGAAACCGTCTTCATTTGTGGCACATATTCTTTGCCAACCCATACGAGTGGCGGGATAATAGAAACTGTAAATTGAACCCAAAGGCTCCAGACTTTAGGCACAAAGATACCGGTGAGGTTCTCTGGCTCCAAAACTATGATCCTCCATGGATCAAGAAACAACTCCAATTGCTTGATTCAAGATTGAGCAAACAAAGCCAACGCAGAAATGCTTGGTCACATCTGTCCCCTTTGGTCTATTCTGACACATGAGAAACATCGAAACTCAATGAGCTCAAAAGGTGAACTTAACATTGCTCATTGTTGCAATTGTTCCAACCCAGAATACTCAGTTGCTTTTGGATCTTGAAACGCTATACGGGATGAGAAGACAGCTGCCGACTTTCAGATGTTGGTTTGGTCTGAAAGCAAGTAGTTTTGAACTCTAAGCTGTTAGAAACAAAGCTGAAGTTTGTGGATATATACTGTATAGAACTCGTTCTGGAAACAAAACTTACGTTGGCTAGTTACATGCGCCTGTTCTACCTCACCAAGATCGGTTCTAGTAATTACGATTCATTCAAGAATATGGTGGGAGGAGGAGGGGAATTAGCAGCATTGGTCGAAAACATGGAACCAAGCATCCGGCAAGGATCAAGGGGGATCTCGTTGTTGCATAGCTCGCGCGCGCGCACGAGTAGTCCATCAGGAAAATGGGCTACCCCCGAACAAAAGGCCTGTATCCTACATTAGTTATTACAAACATTTTCTGAAACCTGGAACCTGTATCTTGCAGTGGTATCACAATTTTCTCTATGATTTGTAAAATCAATTTTCTTAATATTCTCACATGTTCCACAGTTGAATACCGCGCATTGCTTGGAAGATAAATTTTAGGTTACATTTTAGATGGATGGATTTGAAATCATAGATCAAATATCTAAGTAAAAAATTTCTTAGATTTGTTTGGACAATTGGGGAACAATGCACTCCTGGAAGCTGTATATAAATTGGAGGATAATTACACCTTTTTTCATGAAATTTTTTGTAACCACACGTAAATTCAATATGATTTGAAAATTATATATAATATTTTTTTAATAATCTAACATATAGATTATTTCGGCAATCAAAATTTTGAATTTGATGATATTTGCAAAATAAAAAAATGAATGAAAGTTCATATTTGACTTCGATTAATTTACTATTAACTTATTGTAGGTCAAATAATTTTTTTTTTATCAAACTATCCTCATAAGAGTGATGATGTACTTTTCACATGCATTAGTGCGTGCGAAGATATGTAAGCATTGTTTGATTAAAAAAGATTTATTTTATATGCAATAAATTAATTGTAAGTCAATTGGAGTATATTCGGATTTTTCATTCATTTTTTTTTCTTTGGCTAATTTTTTGAATTTTGACCTATTTGCTGGAATGGAACAAATGTCAGGACACTAGATGATTTCCCACCATAAGGAATTCATAAATAATTACGCTAAATTTTAGAAGAAATATTGCAATTATCCTAAATTGTACATACACATGCTCTGGAGTTTGGTGACTATTCCTATTTGAGGGTTTAACGTTCGTTTAACAACGAACTTATTCCATTAGCATCCATTAAAATTTTATTCAATATTTGTGGTGATCTGTTCAAAATATTCTTAATTTTTTTTATATTTTTTCAAATATTTGGAAAAAAATCAACAAAGGTAAAATAGTAACTTCCATTTCACCATTTAGAATTTCATAATTATTTTATATTTAAAGAGATATTTATAATTTTTTAAATAATAAAATATATTTATAATCATAACAAATTTAGAAAAAGATCATCCTAATTTACCCATTTAAATATGAGAATGATGGGTCAACTGCACAGACTAATTCACAATTTCACACCTCTTAAAGATATTGTTCTGTTCACTATGTATGGAGAGGATTTTGTTCTGTCTTTTTAAGACAACAAAACTCCTGGCATCAACTTTTCTACTTTGCTTTCAATATTTAAATGGGTAAATTACATTCACACCTTTTGAAAATTTCACCTAATTACAGACAAATATTTGCTAAACTGAAAATTATAATGATCCCATTTAAAGTTTACTCACTCTTAAATGCAAATCCATTTGATTGGGTTCATATGAATCTTATATGTCATACTTCAATATTTCTGCTCATAAAATTTTTACTGTAATTTGACTATTTGTTGGGACTATGATTCCCTTTAAATCGAATCTCAGGCAAGATATTTTTAGATATTTTGTCGGTTTCACACGATGTGAAAATTATTGCAGACAGAGAAGCGAAAAAATTGCTATACATGACGAAAACATAAGGAAAACTGTACAGAGATACGATGAAAAGAAATATGTCGAATGCCATATATATGATTTATTTTGAACAATTTTCTCATTTCGCCATATTTAATATTTTTTTCTTTTACATTTTTTTTTTTGATTTGGTTAGTAATACTTCACAAATATAAAGAAAAGTAATTCTAATTTTTGATTGAACAAAAATATATGCGTAATTAGATATAATTTCAAAAAGTTTGGACGTCGCTTGTCCTTTTAAAACAAACGACAATAATTCCAACTCACCTTATATTCTTTTAAATACCCAGGAGACTATATATATTTTTTTAAAAAAAAAGCAAAATTAACAGTTGACTAAAGGGCATTACAGTCATTTACTCCGTCAACGAGCAAAGGCTATGCAACCCCGTTTGTCTTGTCTCAAAGCCACTCCACAAACACACAGTGTAACACACACAAGTGAGGTGGTTGACTGAGAGATTGGCGGGTCTAATACGAAATATAAGGGCGGCTCTCCGCCACACAAGGGGTGGCTCCACCACCTCCTCCGGATAAGCTCTCATTTTTTGTGCACTATCAATAACATTAACTCCTAGAATTGACATATATGCTAAGTTCATTGAATTTTATTACATTATGGAAAATCGTTGTCATGCTGCCCAAATCATGTCCCAACCATTTCACATCCCTTTTATGTTGATGGGCTTTGTTGCAATTCACATTTGCCTTTTTTTTTTTTTAATAAATATATTATTTATAAGATTTTATTTATAGCTGTATTATTGAGTATATTTGAACTCATATACGAATATATCAATATTTCTAAATTAACTAATGTATCCAAAAGAAATAGAACGCAATATACCTTCGTCCGTAGGATTGGACTGGCGGCCTATTGATTGTGAAATCTCAACCTTACCACTCAAATAAGGCCCCGGTGGCACACACAATTGGGGAAGGTTGCTTATTTTTTTTTTATTTTAGGGTTAAATTATAACGGGCTCATCTGATATTTGTGATAATTACAAATAACTTCTTATTGTTTAAAAAATTACAAATATCACAATAAAATTGCAAATACTTTAACAAATACCCCCTTGTAACAACTCATTATAGGAGGGTATTTACAATTTCAGGGGGGTATTTATAACTTTTTAAACAACGAGGAGGCATTTGTAATTAAAACAAACCTTAAAGAACTCATTGTAATTTACCCTTATTTTTAACAAAGTGATGAAATGTATAATTCATATGTGATGATACCCCCTCAACCATTTCTCCTAAAATCTAAAACAGAGGAAGTGGGCTCGCTCTCACTGAGCTAGCTAACTCATGTGGCTTTCAAACGGTATATCACACGCTGCAACCACCTCCGAACAGTCAGCCTATAAATAAAGGTCATTGTGCAGCCATAATGGTAACAAGGAGCAATCACACTCACATATTCTTTTCTCTCAATTTTCAGTCAGTTTCTTGAATATTTTTGCACTCCGCACGATCATTATATCAATATTTTATTAATTCACTTAATAATTACTCCATTGTTCTTACATCATCGTTAGTTTTCCCAATTATTTATTCAGTAATTTAAGCATCAATATAAATATCAGAATACTAATTTCTATTTTATAGGTTAGCCCTTTTTTAATTTTAAATTTTTTAAAAAATCCTTCGATCATTGTAACGCTGCTCGATTCCGATACAATTCATATAAATTTCAATTGTGATGTGTTGGATGCCAATTTTAGCATTAGAGTGAAACATCATTAGCATTTTGGTATAATCATCGTTGTTGAGTTGTACTTATGAATAGAAAGGACAGAGTTTCGAGCAGATTTTGTCGAATTCAAAATCTGCCCCATTTAATTAATTTTAACAGCATCCCAAAATCCAAAATCTGCTCCAATTTGCTCCTACAACGGTCTCGCCAAATCTAATTCCTAAAATTCGATTATTTACTTTTCGATTTATTAATGTCATTTTCTTAAAAAGTATATATAATATATATATATATATAATATATATCATAAATATCAAATAATCTATTATTATATTGAGAGTATAATATTACTTTCAAATATAAATTAATCGGAAATTAAATTTTGTCAAAAATTAAATATATTTATAAAAATCATTCACAGAAAATCCAAACTTACTTTGTGGACAGACCGGATTCTATTCGAATCATTTGCCATCTATACTTGTGAATGAACTCGTCACTAGTTATCCATATCATGAATCATCGGATCTTGCAAAGTTTATCATTTTATGTTGGGATAAATACAATTTACTCTTATGATATGAAAAATGAGCAAAAAATCTCCTATAAAAAACAAAGATAATTATACTTTTCTCCCGAAATTCGATGTAATTGCACATAGCCCCCTCTTGTTTGGAATATTATATCTAGCACCCACGATGTTTGTGTCTGTCTAACAAATAAGTTTATTCATTAATCAAAATTCACCTAACTTGCTTATACTGACAAAAAAAAAAAAAAAAAATATGTATTTACCCACAGATGATTTATTAATAATTTATTGCAAATTAAATAATTTTTTTATCATCAAATCACCCTCATACGCCTTCACACGTTAATGCATGTGAGGAGGTATATTTTCATCGTTATAATGGTTTAATCAGAAAAAAATTATTTGACATGCTATAAGTCAGTAATAAGTCAATCGAAGTAAATATCAATTTTCATTCAGTTTTTTTTGTTAATATCAACAAATTCAGTGTATTTTAACTAATTGAGGGACTTATTTGATAGATAAAAGTAAACTTTAGGGGTGCTAGATGTAATTTCTCAAACCTAGGGGTCTACGTGTAATTATCCAAACCTCAGGGGATGAGAATGTAATTATTTCAAAATAAAATAGCAAATTACCCTGTATTTTTAAAAAATAAAGCAAATTACCCCATATCTAAATCATTGATAGGTGTAATTTGCTTTATTTTTTTAAATACAGGAATAATTTGCTAATTCTTTTTTCACAGAGAGGTATTTGCTCATTTTACATATCACATGAGGTAATTTGCATTTAACCTTTATGGGTGCATTATAAGCTAGCATAACATTTGATCCATAGAGAATTCAACTTAAATCTGGTTGGGTTACAATTGTCGGATTAGATAGTTCGATGAAAAAATATTTTATGATGGTTATATTCCTGATTAAAATTATCAAATATTTATGCTTTTATTATTCCTCGAATCCCATATTTTAAAATATCAAAAATTTAAACTTTATCACTAGAATAATACTTTATAACAAAATTGAAATCGTGTGCAAGTTGATGAGCAAAAAAGATTAAAAAAAAAAGAAGAAGAATAATTGTCATCTAGAAAGTTCAGTTTCAAAACCATGCACTTATATCACTTTCTTCATTTTAATTTTATTGCGAGTTATGATTTGATTAATCAATTAAAGTTGTTAACATAATAAAACATTGATCAAATCACGTCTTTTGGAAGGAATATTTGATGAGATTGCGACTTCAATTTGGAACTTAGGAGTCCGACTTTTGATTCCTTGACTGATTAATCTTTGAATAAAATAGTGAATTTCCAAAATAATATATTTCAAAGAGTTTTTATTTATTATTTCTATTATTAACAATATTTGATTATTTTTGTCGCATTTAAATAATACTATGGCTGCTATTACCTAATCTTTGATGTTATTATAAACTATGTATCTAATCTATAATCTATGGTGTTAATTATGTGGGGTGGGATTTATTTTTTCGATAGAACAACCATTATACGATCATATCGATGTTTCAATAATTTGATCAAAACATCAATATATTAATGTAGCTAAAAACTGTGATATAAATTACAATAAATATTCAAAAAATGAGACAAACACTCACGCAGCCAGAGAAACTCCAGTCCATGACTTTTTATTAATTGAAATAAATCGATTACAAGTACAATCATGTCAACGTCAATGTGTAACAAAGACTATTACAATAATTATATTCTACTCAAAATCGCATACTATTACAGCAGACAACAACTCCTACTATGCAGTAGACCAACTCCTGTTCTACAGCAAACAACATCCCACACATCTAGCGGAGTTCGAACCCATAACCTCTAAGACAATTTTGATTAGTTAATAAAGATTTAAATTTTGTGCGCGTATCGAGCGTGCTTCGATTACTAAAATATGAGTATACTACTCTTTGATGTATTTTTTTTTTATAATACAGCTAAAGTATTTTATTAAAAATAAATTAATTCATTAAATTATAAAAACGCTTAATCATGAATCCATCGAGAATTGAATTTTAAATCATTAAAAGACAAATACAAATAAATTCACTTTTTGTAAGAATTTAATATAATAAATTTTAATTTAATAATTTTGGATCTGATCACAATATGCAATTATACAAAGTTAGTGGGGAAAAGTGAGTATAGTCAATGAGCCGCCTCCGTGGGGCATTTCTCTTTAAACCTTTTATCAATCACATCTTGACAATATTAATATTAATTATAGGATAAAAGAATTCCATTTGCCCCCATTTCACAAGATCCATTGTGCAAAATTGCTAAGAACCCCTCCACTTCTTCCTAATTGAGGAACTTTAGTCCACAATTTCCAAGTTTTTACACAATACCACCTCCGATGAGACAAAATTGGGAATAAGTTTGTAGTAAGTCGTCAATTAGGGAGGAATTTATTTATTGGATAGAAATAAACGTTAAAAGTATTAGATATAATTTTTTAGTTATAAAGGATTTGTATGTAATTACTGTAAACTTTAGGGAGGGACGTTGTAATAATCCCTTAAATTTTTATATAAATGTCATGGACAAAACAGGTAGAAAAACGTGGGGTATGGCTAAGTGTTTAACAATTTCATCTAATCTTTTGATTTTTTATTAATTGATTGAAATTGATGGGTGACATTTACCATAAAAGATATTGACAGGTACCACTACCCACCAAGGGGCTTATTTATTTATTTTTTTATTATAAAAATTATAATAAAGATATTATTTTTAGAAAAACATAACATTTTTGTAACAAGTCGTGGACAGATTTGAAGATTTTTGTTTTATAAAAAAAACCCTTAGTTGCGGACAGAATCAATTTTTTTATTTTTAATATTAATATATTATTATTATATGTTATAATAATTTAATTATAAATTTAAATATTTTTTCAATTATAATTATTATTAAAAAATTACAATTAATTGTTATACGATGTTTTTTAAAAAAAAGTTTTCTTCAAATTGTGGACATTGTCCACGACTTGTAATAAAACTATTAGTTTTTAAAAATATATATTCTATTATAATCTATACTATCTATAAAAGAGAAGGCTATTTTGTATCTAAATAGCAATTATTAATTATATATATATATATATATATATATATATATATATTACTAATTTACCCGTTGCTTTTGCATAATATACCTTTGTTGATTTCTTTCTATAATTGTAATGAATAATTTATAGAGGACAAAAAAAATAAATTTAAGGTCTTATTGGTAGTTCTCATTTCAATTTTTTGAACTACCAATTATACCCTCTTAGAATACCAACTCACGTTCTTAAACGAGTCTTTTTCAAATACTCTATATATACAAATGTTCATATATGTATATATATAAATCAAAAATGAAAAATATGTAAATTTTTAAATAATTATATAAACAACTTGACGGTTGTAAGCCAATTTTCGTCCCATAAAGTAGGACTTTTTTTTTTTTTTTTTGGGCCCATTAGTTATAGGGTTTTCATTTTTTATCCCATAATTTTTAAAAAACAACACTCTAGGTCCCATCCATGGTACTTCTTCGTCATATATTTTAACATAAAATAGCACATGCTTAACACATAAAAGTTAGGGCCTTTACACTTTTGGCATACTTATAAAATTATCACTTTGGTCCCATGCACTTAATAACCGTATCGTTTCAGTTAAATATCTAATAGAGAGATGCTATGGAATCAAAAGTACCACATTTTGAAAGTTACAAGACCAAAAGTGAAAATATCATAATTAATGGGACCAAAAATAAAAAAAAAACTATAAATTACAAGACAATATCAATGCTAATTATGAAACTGTAAATTTTGAATAAGATTTGTCGGTAAATAAAATTTTTATAATAATTCAAATTGTCTCATAGGGAATGATTGTAACATATTTTAGAGAGGTAAATAATAATAACATTTTCGTTATAAAAATATGGTCAATGTTATGAGGGTAAATTTTGTTAGATTTTATATTTTAGGGGGTCAAATAGAATATAGGCATACTTTAGGGGTGAAAGTGTAATTAACCCGATTATTAATGGTGACATGCAAAATAAAAATTATTTTTGTAAAATTTTGATATACAAATGTCTCCAGGGGTAGTTTTGTCATTTTGAGTACAAAGAAACGTCATTTCGGTTTGTCTCCCCCACGACCTTAAAATTACACCTCCGTCCCAGAAGTTCCCTCTACTGGACTGGAACGGCCACTAGTTTTCTCTCAAACGCCGCCGCGAACATGGCGGTAACAGACTTCTTCGCCGGCGAGATAGCCACCGAGCTACTGAAACAGCTCATCACCATCTCCAGGAAATCCGCGAGCTGCCGCTCAAGTGCGGAGCAGCTGATCGTGTACATACGGGAGCTCCTCCCCATCATCCAAGAAATCAAGCTCACCGGCAACGAGCTTCCCCAGCACCGCCAGCGCCAGCTTGACAGCTTCTCCCAGGCACTCTCCGGCGGCCTGGAACTGGCCAACAAAGTCCTCAACTCTCCCCGTTGGAATGTCTACCGGAACATACGATTAGCGCGGAAAATGGAGAAGCTGGAGAAGACCATCTCAAGATTCATGGACGGACCCGTCCAGGTTCGATACTCATACATAAAGATCTTTTCTTTTCTAAGTACTTTTCTCAACCATGATTTCTCATCCAATGTCACTGCCGCAGGCGCACGTGCTGGCTGATGTTCATCACGTGAGGGTGGACATGGAGCAGAGGTTTGATCGGCTGGAGTGGCAGTTGGGGGCCATGAAGATTGGTGGATGGGGGGTTGTTGGAGCTGCGGTGAAGAGGGTGGAGGAGGAGCAGAGGTGGTGCGAGGATAATTTGGTAAATTTGGGTGGCACTGGATTGGAGCTTGGGAAGATGAAGTTGAAGCAGATGCTGCTGACCGAGGAATTCACTGTTGTTGGGATTCATGGGATTGGTGGAATTGGCAAAACCACTCTCGCTAGAGAAATTTGCAAAGATGAAGAGATCAAGGTATGTTTTTCTATCCCTCATGTTGGATTCGGGATAACCTTAA
This sequence comes from Sesamum angolense, assembly GCA_034509725.1. Taxonomy (NCBI): domain Eukaryota; kingdom Viridiplantae; phylum Streptophyta; class Magnoliopsida; order Lamiales; family Pedaliaceae; genus Sesamum; species Sesamum angolense. The sequence goes on from JACGWL010000012.1 coordinate 9,312,046, forward strand.
AGTGGAAACTATTGATTCTGTTATTGTCAGGTTATTTCAACAATAGAGTCTTCTTTCTGACAGTATCTCAATCTCCAAATGTGGAGCAATTAGGTCAAGAATATGGGGAATGGTAACAGGGAACACCATTGTGGGTCATGGAGATAGATCTCCAGCAGTGAATCTACGGTATGATGTGGGAGCTTCGGCGCGAGTTCTTCTGGTTCTTGATGATGTTTGGACACAGTCAGTTCTTGAACAACTACTGATAAAGATTCCTGGTTGCAAAATATTGGTAGTTTCGAGGTTGAAGTTCCCTCCATCGGTTGTCGATTGCTCCTATGAATTGGATTTGTTGACTGAGAATGAGGCAGTATCCTTGTTCTGCCACTTTGCTTTCGGACAAATGTCGATACCACTTGATGCTGATAAGGAGCTGGTTAAGCAGGTAGCAATAAGATTATAACTAGTTCTGTAAAATCTGCCTTTTCTTGGCAAGTTGTGTATTAAATCGATGCTTGATCAATAGGTTGTGGATGAATGCAAGAGACTTCCATTGGCTCTAAAGGTGATTGGAGCTTCACTAAAGGGCCAGTCGGAGATGTTCTGGACGAGCGCCAAGAACCGGTTATCACGGGGACAACCTCTGTGCGAGTCCCATGAAGTTCAGTTACTCGAACGAATGAAACTGAGCATTGATTATCTGTCTGAGAGGGAGAGGGAATGTTTCTTGGACTTGGGTGCCTTCCCAGAAGACAAGAGAATCCCACTCGATATACTCATCAACATGTGGGTGGAGCTACACGATATCGATGAACAAGAAGCTTTTGCTGTCCTCGTTCAGCTTTCAGACAAAAATCTCCTCACCCTTGTGAAAGATGCAAGGTGTGTTGTCTTAGATTTGGAAATTTGAATAAGTACCATGTCTCATAATCTTGTCTGTCTCAATAATATGATTATGTACAGTTGATTCAGCTGACTGGAGAATGTTCTGACAGTTCTTCATATTCATTTTGCAGAGCTGGAGATAAGTACAGCAGTTACTATGAGATTTCAGTTTATCAGCATGATGTATTGAGATCTTGCAATACATCTAAGTAATGTGGGCAGTGTAAATCAAAGGAGGAGATTACTCATGCCAAGAAGAGAAGCAGGGCTCCCAAAAGACTGGAGAGACACGCGGACGAGCCCTTCAATGCCCGAGTTATCTCGATACATACAGGTGCTTCCTTTGTTCTCTGTGGAAATTTCCATCTTAGAGGGTTAAAGCTATATGTTCAACTTAGAAGCTTCATGTGTTACAATTCTCCATTGCAGGTGAAATGAGTGAGATGGACTGGTTAAGAATGGACTGTCCGAAAACTGAGGTCCTGGTACTAAATTTTGCATCAGACGGATACTTTCTGCCTCCATTCCTTGACAACATGCCCAAGCTCAGGGCCCTGATACTGATAAACTGCAGCACTTCCAACGCCGTCCTCCACAACACCACCGTTTTCAGCAGCTTAACTAATTTGAGAAGCCTCTGGTTTGAAAAGATCTCTCTCCCTCTACTACCCGACACCACGATTCCCCTCAAGAACCTGCAGAAAGTCTCGCTCGTCCTATGCGATATAAGTAAAAGCATTAATCGTTCAGCTGTCGATCTCCCTCACCTCTTCCCCCGTCTGTCAGAGCTCACAATGGATCACTGCATCAACTTAACCGAGCTGCCTTCAAGCATCTGCCAAATGCAGACACTCAAGAGCCTGAGTGTCACAAATTGCGACAGTCTCCAAGAACTGCCATCCGAGTTGGGCAAACTTAGCTTCCTCCGAATCCTAAGACTATCAGCCTGTCCGAATCTGAGGCGGCTTCCACCGGGAGTTGGCAACCTCATTCAGCTCCAATACCTTGACATTTCACAATGCGTTAACATGGGATGCCTGCCCGAGGGAATTGGTGGATGTGCAAGCCTGGAGAGAGATTGATATGAGAGAGTGCCCACAGATGAGGAGTTTGCCGGTTTCGGTGGCGTCGCTGCCGTCTCTCCGCCGTGTTGTTTGTGATGAAGAGGTTTCTTGGCTGTGGAAAGACATGGAGAAGGGCCGACCAGGTCTTTGTCAGGTCCCACAGGAGTGTTTTACGTTGGACTGGCTGGCTGAGTAGTCCATTTCCAGTTGTTTGTTTCTTTAGCAGGTTGCCCGGAATCTAACCCCTGTTCTTGGGAGAGTAGGCTGTAAATATGTATAATCTCATCTCAATAAGAATCAGTGAGGTATCTTCCTCACTGCTTTGATTTTACTCTCACAATTGGAGGGATATTCTAATCCGAACGGGCTCGGTTAAATTTGGACCAATCAAATAACAAGTTCAATGCACTTGTCGTGTAATTGGTGTACAATTCAGAAAGTGACCAATCACATACCAAGTATATAATTGTTCTTTGAGTTGATTTGATTCAGCCAAACCTGATTCGAATAAGAATTTTACCGCAACTAAATTAGCTCATTAAATCATAATACCTACATAATACCTAAACTACCCCGAATACGTATATATATATTTATTTGGATAAAATTGACGATGAACATTTCATACACAACAGCAAATCCAATTTGTGTATAATTACATTTGTCATGTAATTTGCGTATAATTTTAAAAGATTTTTACAAAATTTATATATTAAGTACAATAATACTTTGATTATAATAAATTTAATATGATTATTTTCCAATGAAGATAAAATCCGCAGTGAATTGGATCTGAATGAATTAAAGAAAATAAGCGGAGAAAAAAGACAGGCATGTGGACCTTCTGGATCCGCTTTAGGGAAATTTCAAATTTGGATTTTGTTTTTATGAAAATGTGAAATTATATTTTTAATTTTCTTGTTTTGAAAATTGAATTAACATTTTCTTAAAAAATTCAATGTTTACATATAATCTCATTTTGTTAGGATTTGAACAAAAATTTCTGACTTTAGCAGAAACAAATATATAAAATTTAATTTTATACATAAGAATGTTAAACAAGGGACAAAATTAAAAATTTATGAATTTTTTTTACTTACAGCATTTTTCGTTCAAATTTTAACAAAAGGAGATATATATAAATCGAAAATTTTCAAAAATAGTGTAAGTATAATTTTATTTATTTTTTTGAAGAAAAATATAATGTAATATTTTGAAAGGAATTTAGGAGTAACTAACTTTTGGGTAGCAAGCTGGAAGCTCCCATGTCCCATCCTTCATCGTATTACAAAGTCGCAGGAATTTTGGGACAAGAATTGAGTCTTGTAATAAGAGGAAAAAGAATTCTATTACGCTATAATGGTATGGTATAGCTGATGTGACGCATGTTTTTCCCACCAATCAAACCTTCTTCTTACCCAAGATATTTCTCGCAATCTCATGCTCTTGTTTTTATAAAGATACTTCAACAGACATGAATGATTGTATATAGGGGAATTACAATTATTTTTTTGAAAGTCTGTGATAATTATATATATTTTTGTTATTAAAAAGTTATAAATACTTATTTTACTTTAACTGCGGTCTCACTAGTTAATTTTATTAGCTTTCATTCAATTTATACGGCGAATTAATCCAAATATTTGTATACATTTTTTAGATTTTGCTAGAATATTTTATGGACTATTATATTTCCCTGATTATTCATTTTACCCATACTCAATTTTGTTTTTTTATATTTTTTGAATACTTTTTTTATTTTTTTAAAAGTTTCAATAAGGGTAAAACAACAATGTCTACCTCACCATATAGAGCCATAATTCAATCTTTCATTTCTTTTTTAAAAAAAAAAATCAATAAGAGCAAAATTGAAAAATTCCGAACCTTCATTCGAGAATTACGTAATTTCATCAAACATAAAGAGTATTATTAAATTTTCAAATAACAAAAAATATTAATAATTATGTCAAATTTAAAAAAAAAAAATCGATGTAATTATCCTACTTTAAAATAAAAAATCTCATCTCATCACAAGCAATCACACCCGCACATTCTAGACTTGAGCTCAATCAACAACTAGGCTTGTAAAATGGTTACAAAAATTTTCTGATCAGCCAACAGAAGGCAGAGCTCTTTCCCCAATGCCCATTGTAATGAAATCAAAGTATACAAGAAAATAAGGAAACTGAAGTTCATTCATACATCCTTAGTACCTCACTAACTTAAACTCTGGAGAATGTACAAGCATACAACTAATCAGAGGAACCTGGTCGGGATATACTCGTTTATTCTCAGAGGGAAGCTGTAAAATTCCTCGTTTCTGCTGTCTCCCTTCCGACGTTGGAACGGGACCAACCACGGAAGCCCTCTGTCATCAACAGTGTGCCTGGCTTCGAGCGTGTTGTCCAGAATCGTCCCGACTATCAGCGCCACAGTAGGTGAAAAATAATGTATTCAATATGTCATTGAACTGCAAAAGGATAACAAGATCAGTTGTCAGCGTGTAATGAAAAACATATGTCCTGTATGTGTTTTGATTTCAAGAAAATTAAGGAAAGCAGACAGGTTTGTCCTTATTACCCATCCTCCGTTTGTTCTGACAGGTCCATGCCCAGCCACATCTGTGTTCATGATATTGGGTATTGATATGCCTAAGAAGAGGGAGACGCCCAATACGTAGATGTTTCGCATGGAATTGTTGTTTGTGAACTGTACGAATGAAATCCCAATAGCGGCTGTAGAAAGAAAGGGAAGAACTAGTAACTTCTCTAGTAAAAAGAAATGAGAAACGAGAAGTACCAGTTTCGGCGGTCAGGAAAACTGCTTACCAACAATGCCATATAAGATGCAGTATATGGCAGCAAATATTGGCAACGGAATTGATGCAAAAAAGGCTCCGAACTTTCCTGCAAAGCAAGAGATCTTGAGCATAAATTTACAGAGAAATAGTACAACTGGTTCTGCCGTTCTCATCTTCTCTCCTGCTATCATAACCAGCCAATGCACCAGAAAGGTAAAGAATATAGAGTGGGCAAGTTGACGAACCAAATATCGAGAAAAAGATCATGAAAGCAGTGGATATCTGAACCACTCTTCTGCTCCCAACACGAGTTAGTCCCAGAAGGCCTACATTTTCCCTGCAGGAATGAAGAACCAGAACAATCACGGACGAATTTATGGTGAGGTTTGTAATGCAAGAAAGATAAGAACCTTCTATGTAAGAACCACTCGACGTGCATATGTATGTATCACATATAAAGACATGTTGGCCGGTCCAATTATAGTAGAAAAGGCATCAAACAATCATCATGTTTAGATATCCTGAGTTATAAATCTCTGTAACTATGAAATGAAAAGTTCAGTTGTATTATACACTAAAAATTGCACTGGACCTTCTTGCATGCTGCATGACAAGATCACAAAGAACGCAAGTACCATTAAAACAAAACAGATCTAAGAATTCGAATGTTTCAAACACAAGGCACCACCCAGGTTCTTACACAGAAGCAGTAGAGCCAACGGCAGCACCAAATATCCCTTCAAGCAGCTGGCCGATACCCTGAAACAGAACGTGATAATGCCATGAATTATTTGAAAAGAAGCATGTCAGTTATCAAAATAGTAAATTGTAAACATCACAGACCTGCAGACCAATGCTCCTGGTCAGCACATGCCCAGGAGGTGAAGTAGCACCAGCAAGTCGTGCAGCAGCATAAAATGTTCCAGTGGACTGCAGTATGAAATTTTTATGGCATCTAAATACCCGTTCACAATCAAAGTAGTATTGTAGTAATACAATCAACTTGTCCCAATGAGATTGAAGAAATATACGATCATCAGGTACAATAAATAAAAGGGTTAACATCCCCCAAAAGTTAGTTATGTTTGAAATAACAAAAAACCATTTCCGTTGTCAAAAACCCAAAATAACAGATGCGAAGATGCCAAATTATACTTGAAATTAACAAACTAAAAAAGATACATCAAATAAAATGTTTTCCCTTGAAACTGAGCAATAAGCATAATAATTTGCAATCCACCCTTTTAAACTTACGGAAATCTTATTTCCAAATTACGATGAGGGCAAGTAATAGTAAGGTTTTAGATATATTGGAATGTCGTTACTGTTCCTTTAAAAAAAATTGTCTAATGAGATGTCCTTTTGAAATCATGGGATCAGTACTATGTTAATGTCATGTCTACTTGTGTTAAATAGAGCTTAGAATTTTCTTTCTTGTAATGTTTCCAAGAAGTAGATCCAACTATGAAATCGACAAAAGTTACATTGCAAATGAGGGTCTGTTATATCATTCTCTAAAAATCATAATGAAAATTTTAATACTAAAAGATTACCCCAATAAATTAACTAGTCCAATTTAAGCTAAATTACAAACTTTAGCCTTCTCATATAATTTCATGACATTGTTTCAGATAGTTCATTAGTTTTCATATGCAAAGTATGGAAATATAAACAGGAAATAGAAAAAAATGATAATATAAGACTAAATGTGACATGCAACAGAACGACACATAATATAGACAATATTATGACCATTGACCCCCTTGAAATTATTTATTCACTAGGAAAACGCCCCTTTAAGTATGACAAATTTCTAATGATAAATTGAAAAAATCAATTAAAATTTACGTGATCTCGTTATTCTCCATCCAAAACCCTAACGGAAAACCAGAATCAACATAACCACACAAGCTTATAAAATAGTCAAACGCTGGAAATCAATGGCAATTTGCAGGAAGCAAAAAATAATCGAACCTCAGCAGAAGAAACAAGTGCAGCACCCATCATCCCAAATACATGACTTGCTCTGAATATAGGAGTACCCCATTGAAAAGGATATGGAATCTTGATCCTGCAATGAAGCAAATGAGCAATGGTGCCAATTTCAGGAGACAATCCTAAAAATTCAGAACATACCATGGAGCGGATGACATGAGAAAAGAGCGATCTGTACGGCAGCTTAATTTGGTCTGCTCCCGGACATTGTTGTAAGCACCAGCAACAGTAAGAATTGCAGCAAAAGCCCAGACAAACCCAATGCAAACAAGCAAAGCAAATCTCTCAAGCATGGGTCGGGCAACTGGATGGATGTGTTGCAAGTACTGCATGTAGTGCATGTTTATTAATAAACCTCCATTAAAGAAGAGAACAAAGACACCAAAATGGACCACCAAAATGATTCTTACTTGTTGCGAAATAACCAGCAGTATCAACATGGGTAAGCCAATTTCCACGCAATTACCAAGCTGTAGAGGAAGTAGCAGATAAGTGTAACCAAAGAGATATACTCATACTTAGGATTGACGTCGTTGGGTGAAGCTTTAAGGAAAACAAAGAATACCTGCGGGAAGCCTCTAGCAAATAAGCCAAGACCCACTACACAGACAGCTGGCACTAGAACTACTGGACTCATGAACCTGTCAAAAGTAAAACCTAATTAATGAAGGAGATGGTGAAAATGACGGAACCAGCTTGAAACTGCCTGAAGTTGTTGCTCCGAAGAGGAAGAAGAATAGAGAAAAAATCATTTAAGTCGAGTGCAGACGACAAACTGAAGTCTACATACATGCATTTACCTTGTAAGGTTTCTCCAGGCATTGCCGTATCCAAGTATAATGTTCACAAATGAAGATACTATCAGTGACCCTTGAATGGCTCTCATGGTGTGAGTGAATCTCTACAAAGCACCAGTGGAGATTAAGAATAAGATCCCAAGTCAAACAAAAGGAACATAATTATATACTTAAGGTAGCATGACTTCTATTAACTAAAGGTAAGAGAACTAGAGGTGGAAGTCTGTAATGAGCACTTGAAATAACGCAAAATTCACCTGTAACTATTTCAATGTTTTGATTAAGAACGCAAAAAGATAATTTTTTGTTAACTGCAAGATAAAGTGAGAATGCATATACGGAGGAGTTATTACAAAAACCCGACGGTAGGTTACTTCTATGTTTCGGATATATTTGGCACAAAATTTAGCGATTACATTTAAGAAGTTAGAAAAAGAGAATAAGGGCTAACTAAGAATGTTGGATGGACGTACCAATTCCATCTTTTGGCCTGAATGTATAGGAAATGAACAAGCAAAGGAAAAAATATTTATGAACTCCAAGCCATTTTGGAACAAAATGTGAAAGGTGATACCGTCAAGTTCAAAAGAAGAATTAAACATAGTACCAAATGAGTTTTTACAAGTCAACTATAAGAGCAAATCAAACAACCACCAATTTACTTCCAGTACAACATTATTAATTTGAAGTAATCGAGAAGAAATATTTTATATTTAGGCCTATTAGGGATCAAGAAAGCCAGAGTAGAAGTATGTTACTATGTTATTAAATGTAACACATAGATATCGCAAATTCTAGATCACACAGCCAGGAAAGGAAGGAATCTAATCCACAAAAACGACGAGGTTACCCTCTTATGACACGTGCGATACAAAATATCGACTCGATTACAGTAATTCCATGAATACAGTCAATTTAAACAACCACATTTGCATACGTCTACCAGAGTAGAAGTATGTTACCATATTATTTAATGTTGCAGATAGTATGTTACCATATTATTTAGTGCTTCAGATAGATTCTAGATCAAACAGCCAGGAAAAGGAAGGAATCTAATCCACAAAAGCGAAAGAGTGATGTTACCCTCTTATGACACGTGTGATACAATATATCGACTTGATTAAAGTAATTCTATGATTACAGTCAATTTAAACAACCACATTTGCATACGTCTACCAGGGTAAAAGTATGTTACCATATTATTTAATGCTTAGATAGATATCGCAAATTCTAGATCACACAGCCAGGAAATGGAAGGAATCTAATCCACAAAAACGAACGAGTGATGTTACCCTCTTATGACACGTGCGATACAATATATCGACTTGATTAAAGTAATTCCATGATCACAGTCAATTTAAACAACCACATTTGCATTCGTCTACCAGGGTATAAGTATGTTACCATATTATTTAATGCTTAGATAGATATCGCAAATTCTAGATCACACAGCCAGGAAATGGAAGGAATCTAATCCACAAAAACGAACAAGTGATGTTACCCTCTTATGACACGTGCCATTCAAAATATCGACTAGATCACAGTAATGTCCATGATTACAGTCAATTAAACAACCACAACTGCATACCTCATGCTCGCTTTGAAAATCACTATCAGATAAATCATTGATGATTGCCAAGACCGATATAACATAAGCAAATGATGGGCCCATCACTGTCGGAAGTCGAGTGCCAAACCATGTCTGCAGAAGAGTATTCACTCCCGACATAAAGAGCAATGCTTGGATCACTCGAGCTTTGTCGCCCTGTTCATAAGACATGGTAAAGCTTCAGCTACCATATAATACGGAATAAATTACTACAGTTAATTTCTCTGCGTTTAACAAGCTTTCCAGAATGTCAATGGACTTACAGGGCCACCACCCATCCGAGGCACAAGCATGGAGGCAATCATAACCGTTGTCCCAAGCATAACAATGTAATGTTGGAAACCCAAAAACGCTGTTTGTACTGCAATAAGTACAAGACATCAACAGCTATCAACAAGATTACCATACATAAGTACACATACATTCAAAACTACGCGTCTGCACAACTAAGCCTACATAACAGTCTGTGAGGAGAACATGAATACACAAAGAGGTCCTAATTCCAATTCCATTTCTATTTTAAGAACTCCCCTTTCTCATGTACAGACACTTTCTTGGAAGAAAAATTTTCAATGGGCCATAATTCAGCAAAATAATGTACTTTGATCTGTAAGTAAATTAAGAGAAAAGGTCCCCACAGGAGCCAATTTATCAAATATCAAGGGCCACCAAATACAACCCAAGTAAACATGCAAGCCGTAAAAGGTTGTCAGTGAAAAAGGGATATGCCTTTTCAGACAAAAAGTAAATCAGCATATACTTTCTTAATTCTCTTTGACCAGTTTCAAAAATTAAAAGTAATCGTTCCCAACAAATCTTTGAGCACCAATACAGCAAACCCCAGAAGCAAAAACAAATCCAACCAAACCGATCACAGACCAAAGATGAGTAATTTGAGTGCAAGAACATGAGTTTTTATATACGCAGCCGCCCGTCAAGAGAACGATTACCGACCCCAAGAAGGGTTGGAGTGGATGCAGTAGTGGAGCTGAAGGAGCTGCTCCGCGGGAGGGAAAAGAGGCCCTCTGGCAGCACCCAGCGGCGGTACAACGGCAGGCGGCGGAGCCGCCTGACTCGGCGGCGTCTGGTGGTTGTGATTCGCTGTCTCCACCATTTTTTCTCTTCTTCTACACTTGAACTACAAATCCTTCTCTTCCTTTTCCGGATTTTTCCTTCTGCCCCAAGAACTCAGAACCCCACCACCACCGTACTTAATCACCGACACCTGAACAAGATTTTTCTCCAGCACATGTACACAACCCTGCAGAGCTTTTACTGTAAAATCTAGATTTTCTTGAAAAGGCAAAAAAATTCAAATAAGATGCAAGAAACTTTGTAGCGGAAAAAAAAATATTGTACAGATCATGAGTGCTGGATGGTATTAAAAGCCAATTATTATACTAGTTGATTTCTGACATATGATGAGAGAAAGAGAAAGAGAAAGAGAAGAAATAACGCTGAATTGCTTTCAACGAGTGAGTGATTGATGAGCGAGAAGAAGAGAGAGGAGAGAGAGAGAGAGGGAGAGAGGAGGAAAGGAGGTTGGATTACGTTAAGGTTTTGTCCCTTTCCAGGAACATAACGCATGGGTGTACCGAGAACTTCGATGTCTGAGTTTCCAAGAATACCCCTCACTCCTGTCTCTATCACTCTTTTACCCTCATTCTTACATTCATGATACATACATTTCAGACCATGTCTAATTCTGGTACATATATTCTATTTTCTAACTTTCCTTTTTGCCTTTCATCAATTCTTTAGATTCCAAAATTCCAAAAAGAAAAATATAAAATGTCTTCATTGGGTTATACATAAGATATAATATTCAATTTTTTTATTACACATGAATATATGGAATAATATAATATAAGGTAAATTGCATTGATACTATATGAATTAAGGTCAAATATATAAATATTTTCTATTTTTTTTTGTAAAATAACAGTTACACTTCTTGAGGTTATATTTGTAATTAAAATGATATCCCTTATTCAGATGTAAAGTTTATACAAACACCCCTAAAAAAATTATACTAATATCCATTAGGTGGTGTGTATTAATTTTATAAAACAGAGGTATGTGTATATTTTAGCCTAACCTTAAAAGATGGCGATGAAATTTACCCTAATAATAAATTATATTCACATAAAAAAAGATGTAAAAGGCTACTTACATGAATTGTGTTACTTATTTTATCATGATATTCGATTATGAATTTATGTGTAATTATTTTAGAGAAATTTCATCTGACTGCATTGAAGGAAAGCCGGATGATTAGAATAAAGCCTAAACTACTGATTCAGTCCATGGTGAAAACTGTTAGCCGTAAGAAAAGAATTAAATCATGATAGAAATGAAATTACACCGCTGAAAATTGAAATATACTATGCTCGAGTTTGTAAGTACTCCTAAAGTAGTTATAGTAAAGAACTCAACTGAAACTTCGACAATAAAATCATATATATTGATATTTGAGCACAATTGTGACATTTCTCAATCTAAAAAAAAAAAAAGAATTGAAGGAGTTTGAACAGCTTATAAGTTTTACGACTTTTTCTCTCTAGCAAGACATTTTCTAAATAAAATCATGCAACTCTGACCATAACGGATTACACCTTGCAGCTCAAGACACTACTTGCGGTGCATGCTGCACCATTTTGTATTGTTTATGAGAGTAAGACTATATGCTCGTTCCAAACCTCTTGTCTGGTGGTAGAAAAGTGGCTTGTTTGACTTAAGGACCAATGCATCTTTGTCCTAACAGAACACCTTTTTCAAAACAAAAAATACGTAGATCTAATCATAGGCTAAAATACATAAAACCCCCCTATGTTTTAAAAAATCCGCTGAAAACCCCCCTCTGTTTTAAAAATAGGCTAAAAGCCCCCCTGTGTTTTCTTAAATATAACTCAATCGCCCCTTTCCGTTAAATATAACTAACGGCGTTAACATTTTTATAAAATGACCGTTATACCCTTATTTAATAAATATTACCTCTTATTTTAGTAACCGTTGGATTTTTTTGATCAAATAATGATCGTTAGATCTAATCAATTAATCTCAACCGTTAGATTTTAAAAGAAATGAAAGGTTAAGATTTAGCAAATTATTTAACTAATATATTTAATTTAAATTATAAAAAATTATTATTATTATATATAAAAAAAGTAAAAAAAACTTTACTACCCCCACCCAACCCCTGCTGCCTACCCCCACCGCCACAACCGCCGCCTCCCTCCTCCTCCCCGCCTCCCTCTTCCCCCCGCCAACCCCGCCCGGCCCGGCCCCCCCCCCCGCAGATAGGGGCGACGCTCGTCGCCCCCAAATCCGGGCGACGTCGCGTCGCCCAAATCAGATCTGGCCGACGCGACGTCGCCCAGAAAATTACTACCGTCGCCATGGTTTGGCGGCGTCGCGGTCGCGCCTGCTGTACGGGGCGGCGGACGTCGCCGTCCCCTTTTTATTATTATTTTTCTTAATTAATTTTTTATTAATTAAATATATATTAGTTAATTAAGAATAATTTAATAATAATTAATATATTTTAATTAAAATAATTTAAAATTATTATTGTACTTCAATTAATTTAAATATGTATTTTGGTTAATTAAGAATAATATTAAATATATAATTCATTAAGGATAATTTTAAATAATTTTTTTAATTTTTAAATTTGAATTTTAAAATAACTAAAAAAATATATTAATTAAAAAAAATAATTCATTGGAATACTTTTAAATTTAATTAAAGTGAAGTTTTAAATTTCAGTTTTAATAATTATAAAAATTATTTTAAATTTAAATATAAAAATATTATTTTTAATTAAATTTAATTTGAATTATTAATATTATATAATGGCAAAAAAAAAAAAAGAAAGTTTCACACTGTTTTTGGGGAGAAATGAAAAAAAAAAGACAAATAAGTAAAAATGTCCTTATAAGGTTACATAGACTCATAAGGGTATTTTAGTCCAAAATAATAAAAAATATAGACCTAAATCGCAGAAAAACACGCCCAAACGCACCCGCGCATTTCCCCCACTCTCCGTTAATTGTTAACAGAATGGGGTTTTTTGCTGACTTTCACAAACACAATGGGGTTTTAGCCTATTTTCAAAACACAGGGGTTTTTAGCTTTTTCAAACAAAACACAGGGGGGTAAAATGCATTTTAGCCCTAATCATAATAGGTAATATTTCATGCAATGAGTCACCAACCATTTGTATACTACATGACATATATATATATATATACACATATATATGTATATATATGTGTGTATGTTTTTAATTTCGACAAAAAAATCAAAATGTGTACATAATGTATTCCATAAACTACCACTACCATAAACCATAACATGGAAAGCACACTTTAATGTTATCCTAAAAAAGGAGTGGAGGAGGAAAAAATGCAGCATCCCCTTGTGTATTGTAAATTAGTAAATTATCCTTTTGTGGAAAATAAATAGTAATTTATATTTCTGTATTTTTTAAAATAAAGTATTTTACCTCTTCATATTTTTTAAATGAAGCAATTTTACCTTTTTATACGGGGGGATAAATTGCTTCATTTTAAAAAATTTAGGAGGATAAATTATTATATTTTTTTTCATAATAATTTGCTCATTTTCAATATTAGACGAGGTAAATTGATATTCACCCAAAGGAATAGTGTCAGTCCTAGACTAAATTTCATCACCTCTTACAATTTTGAGAAAGTGTTCTTCGCCTAATCTCTCCGTTTTCCAAGAGTAGGGGTATTCATTTTGAAATTGAACCGAATTAAAATTTCGACTAATTAAAATTTCAGTATACTAAAATAATGTATCAAATACTAAATTGAAATAGTTTGTTCAATTAAATAAAATTCAAATTTATTTCGATTAGATTCGAATCTGATCGAATAGGGTAGGATAGTTTTGTGCTAAATTAACCAATATTTTTTTAATATATATATAATATATATATATATATATATATATATTTAAAATTGCATAAACTTAGTAATTAAATTTAAAATCGAATAAAACTAGTAATTGAAAAAAAATAGTACTGTTTAAATTATGTTAATTATACTTAAAACTGAATAATATTAAGTTTATTATATGTATATATTTATTTATTTAAAATAAAATCAGTATTCGGTCGGTTTCGATTCATCAGAGTAAAAAAAATCGTAACTGATCGAATTACCAAATTTTTTGGAGGAAAAAAAAAACAAATATCAAACCAACTTTTGATTCGATACTTGATACAAACCAAAAATTCGATTTGATCAGTTCCCAATCAATAAACCGAATAATGTACACCGCAATTTAAAAATTAGGTTCACTTTATTTTAGAACGCCAATGTTACCTCTTTTTTTAGAATGATGCTCAATTTCCCAACAAAAATGCCATTTAGACAAGATAAACTTTAAAATAGGATTTTACTTAATCTTATACTATGTATTTGCTAGTTTCCTAATATTAGCCTATTCCAATAATTTCTAATCCAATTAAGGAATTAGATGGCTTATTTTGTTATTTTCAGCAATTGGAATAAGATTTCCATGTAAATTATTACACTTTTATTGAATCTCATGTGATTTTTGATAAATTTGATGTGGGAGCCACATATTTATTGAGTTAAAAGACCAAAATGGCCCTTAACGATATTTGGAATAATCTTACACTTTCTTATTGAATAATTATATCCATTCTGACGATGCCACTGCATATTTGAATGTATTTTGATCTACGATGCATAATTTTTCACATTAGAGTATAGTAATGTGACAGGTTTAAGGGGAACATTGCTTATTTTCGGATCCATCTATCTATCTTAAGCGTCATAGAATTATTGAGTTAAATTCATTTTGCCCCCTGTGCTATCCAAAAAGATTAAAAAAACTCCTGTGAAAATCAATTATCAGTTTCACCCCCTGTGTTACAAAAAATATATCATACTGCCCCCTGGTCAAAGAAAGCCTAATTTTATAGGAGCAATGACTAAAATGCCCCTCCTAGTCAACTTGGTCAACTTAGGCCTATTAAAATATACCTATAATACATAGAAATTATTTAGAAAAAAATTTATATAGAAAAAATATTTATAGAAAAAATATCTATTAAAATAGACCTATAAAATTATCTGTATTAAATTTTATATAGAAAAATTATTTTTCTTATTCCGTTAAATGCTTATTAATTTTAATTCGATAGCACATTTTTTTATAAAATTATTAAACTTTAAATTGATGAAATTTAATATTTCAGTGATTTAATTTTTGATCAAAAAATAATATGCATGCCCAATATTAATTTTTATTCAATAATTATGCTTATTTTTTATAAAATATTAGTTAAAAAAGTAATAATTTATAATATTATATATAAATAATGTTTATTATATTATATATATTATTATAATTTATAAAAATAAAAAAAATCTTTAAAAAAATAATAATCCCCTTCCCTCCTCCCCACCCCGAGAAACCCCCCCCCCCTCTTCCGCCGGCCCGGCAAAGGGGGCGGCCGCCTCCCCGCCTGTCGCCCAGACCATGGGCGACCGGCGTCGCCCAGAAGGAGAGGGCGACGCCCTCGCTCCCTCGACGAATTGGCGACAGCCCATCGCCGTTGCCCATCCATCGAGGGCGACGCTTGGGCGACCGGCGTCGCCCTTGACGGATGGGCGGCCGCCATCGCCCAGGGATGAGGAGGCGGCCACCTCCGCAGCCGCCGGCCAATTTTAAAAAAAAATAATTTTAATTTATTTAATTAAAAAATATTAATATAATTATATTTTTAGATATAAAGTTTATTTTATTATTAATAAAATATTTATATATTATTTTAAAATTTATTTAATTATCTATATATATTATATTATGGAAAGATAAGGGCAAAATTGTCCAAAAATATGTATTTTCAGACTCATACTTGCGGTCAACGCGAGTGTAATACACTCTTTGGCCTCAGAGGTTTTTTAATTTTTTTTTCATATCACAGAGGGTGTAATTGATATTTTATTTTTTACGGGGGTTTTTTTGAACATTTCTAATATCACAGGGGGCTTTTTGGATTTTTCCCTATAATTATTACAATAGAGCTTATCTGAATATTCTTCTGATCTTGATCTATGATTGCATGTTTTCAGGACTATTATGAATTAAGAGATGCTATATTATACCTTGATATGATTGTGATCTTCTCAACAAAAGCAGCAATTATAATCGAACTAATGTTCTTCATTTATACATAGACGTACAATAATATTTTTAGTCTCATAGGATAAGAGGTTCAGCAATTTTAGTTATCTGCTTTACGGAATTTTTAAAATGGTATTAAAAGTTGGTAAAACTCGATACATTTAGTTTTTTATTTTACGAGATTTTCAAAATGGTCTTAAAATTGAGAAAACTTGATACATTTAGTCCTTTACTTTAAGACATTTTCAAAATAATCTCAGAATTGAAAAAACTCGACACATTTAGTTTTGTGCTTTATGGGATTTAGGGACTAAATATGTATACTTTTCTTAATTTGGGGATTATTTTAAAATTTTCGTAAATTAAATGACTAAAAGTGTTGAATTCTCTATTCAATGGAACTATATGTGTATCCCCACTTCATTCGTTCACATCTTACGTATTTCAATATATATATATATATATATATATATATATATATATATATATATAATATATAATAAATTTTTTATTAAAAAAAACAAACGAAACTTCAAAAATAATATATTTATAATATATAAAAATAAAATAAAATGAAAGTAGTCCAAGCATACAATCATAGTCTCCCCAAAAATCAAGTGAGCCAAAGAGTATTTTAATACAACTTTATGAATCAAGTGTCAATACTATTGCTTTTACCTAATTATTAAAGAATCTTGTACTAGGTTTCACCATGTTAATAAATTCTTTATGTCTAGATCATGTCCAAATCATTGATGATGTGTTAATTTGGACAAATTAGCTTTTGTACACAAACACACACACACACACTCACTTTCAACTCTTCCACAACTTGTCTGCCAATATATATTAGTTACATAATTATATATACTATTTATCATGTCAAATTCATATCATTTTTTACAACCCCCAAATACCCAAAATAAATTAATCAATAATTGAGCAAGCATCATATATATCCTAAATATTCTATTTCTAATTTCATATCAATTGGTCAATAATCCAATCACATACCCTTTTTTTCTTCCTTATGACACCTAAAATTAGAGCGGTAAATAATTCGAGTCGAATTGAACACATCATTATTCAAGTCTGATTAAATTCTTATTTGAGCTTAAGAAATTGAGTTGGTTGTTGATCTGATCGAGCCCAAATGAGTTTTGAGTAGTTTGAAAATTTTTAGCATGTTTTATTATCTTTGCACTAGTTGAATCGAGTTGGAACTGAGCTCGAAAGTTATCGAACAATTTTTCTATATTCGAGTTTGATTTGTTAATCTTAACAATTCGAGCTCAAACTAGATTTCGACGATCAATTCAAATTGGATATCGGATAGTTTGCTTTATTTTTCAGTCTTGCGCGAGACATATGTCAACTAGATTTTATTACCAATAATAAGATTAGTGATAAAAAAATAATTTTATTCCTACAAATAAAGTTATTATTGAAAATATATATTAATTGAGAGTAATTCTGAATTTATCACAATAATTTTTTTAAAAAAATCATTAGTGACAAGAATGATAATTGAGCTGTTAAGATTGATAATCAGTCACACATATATAGAAGCGTGGCAACACAAAATCATTAATTAATTTTTATTTTATATCAGTCAATTCGATAAATTTTAACTAATGAAAGAATTTATTTATTAGATGGAATCGAACCTTAAAAAAATTAAATGTAATTTTTCAAATCATAAAAAAATTTATGTATAATTATACCAAATTTAAAAAAATGTAATTATTCCTAAAATTAATACTATCTCTCGTTTAATTGAATACTCAAAATAAATGGCACCTTACATGAGTTTCGAATCCAATTTCGAGTGGGAAAGAGTGGCAACTAATGTAATTTGGAGGTAAAAGAGGGGTAATTTGGGAAATAGAGAAAGGGCGAACACTCAGAGGTGGGGGTGGGGGGGTGGAATTGGGGGTTTGTGGTTTAAGATTTAAAAGTTCGCGCCAGCACGTGAAGGGGTGCATGGTGGATATGGACTACTCGACTCTACTGTACCTACGCGCATTTTTAATTAAATAATTTTTTATTTATATGTATTTATATAATATATATATCAAATCTTATTTTACTTTTTTAATTTATTCTTTGGCACTTTGCTTCTTTTACTAATTTTGACTAACAAATAATACCCTTTTCTCGTCTGCCTTTGCGAAGTCCACCTCTCTAAGAAACATTGTGATAAGAGGATATTATTTAATAAAATTAACACAAAAATTTTAAATTTTGGCTATAGTTAATTTAAATATTTTATAATGATTTTTAATTATAAGATGAACACTTGCAATGAATATTATTTATGACTAATGTTTTGATCTTACTTGTAAAAATAATAATCAATAGCTGCTTTGAAATTATAGTGAATCAGTATTTGACATAATTTTTTTTTTATTTTTGATTGTGATAACTAATCGTAAAAAAAGGTTTTATTTCTTTTAGTGTCTCTTCGAACATGACAGCAACTTTTCGATCTTATAAGAAGACGCGATGTGTTCCACTTAAACCACCACCTTTATGGTGTCCAAATAAGAGTTTGGACATTCTTGCACTATAAAATTATTTTTCTCGAATTCAGTTATTTTTTTTTTGTCGGAGTTCACCCTTCTTCCCAATGAACGAGAACCCAACAAGAAAATAATTGAAATCGCACAAATTAAAAAGATGTAGGTTCAAAATGATGTCCTATAAGATTATCAAATGATTCGAAAATCCATTTAAGCCAGATAATTATATTTTGTTGCACTTAATCAATAAATGATTATCAAAGTAATTTTTAATCCATTTCTAATAAAATTTAATAAAGAACTGGCCACATATTATTCTGGTGTGTTTTCATATGTTATGACAAAAATACCCTTAATATTTTGCTTATGTAAAGCATGCATAGAGTCTGTTACTCCCATGTTATCACTTACATACACTGAAATGCCATGGGGCCCCGGTACGGTCATTGGATCATGCTTTATAGGTCATTCGGCCTTAAGAGTCCGATAACTTCTGGCCCGGCCCACTTTCTATCCAGGTGAGTGTTATGTCTGGATTCTCCCTAAAAATTACAGGTGGCAACCTGCCTCGTCAACTCCGGAAAGAATTTGGGACCCGCCCCGTCCTGTCCCAGTAAAAACTAGCGGGTCTAATTCGGTAGACCAAATTATTTTATTTTATTATTTATTTTGCATATATATATATATATATATATGTATGTGTGTGTACAGAAAAGAAAATTAAGATATCAACTTTAAATAAACTTATTCATGGTTTAAGTCAAATATTCAAGTCTTAAAAAATAAATTCTCAAGTATAAATAAAATTATTCATGACAAAATAATTTAAATAATTTGTAGCAATTATACATTATTAACAACTTCTTCATCTTCATACTCGTTAAGTATTATGGGATAATTTTTTCATTTATTATTTTTGAAACAAATAAAAATAATATAATATTTTATAAGTATTTATTCTATCAAGATAAAATAAAATAATATATATATATATATATATATTAAAATAATTATACCAAGGCAGGTTTTAGAGAGGATCCTTAAGGACCCAGGACTTGCCTCGAGCCCGGACGGATCCTAATTCTTAGGATCCACAACCCGCCCCACATTTAAAATTTTGGACCCATTAAGGGCAGGTTCTGTCAGGTTCAGGTTCAATTACTACCCCTACTAAGATAATTAAAAAAGATAGATGTTAAGGGTAGTATAGTCAATTTTAATTTTTATCTCAAAATTGATTGTACCAAATAAACAACAACTCAATTTACACAATATTTAATTGGGTGAATAACAATTTACTCCATGTAATTTTGTAAATGAGCAAATTACCTCCCTTATAAACAGAAATAACAATTTACTCCATGTGGGAAATAAATTGCTTCATTTTAAAAAACACAGAGAGGTAAATTATTATATTTTAAAATATACAAGAAGATAAATTACTATTTTTTTTCATAAGAGGATAACTTATTTATATATTTACAATATCATATGAGATTGCTTGTATTTTATTTTTTTTTCATTTTTCATCCATCAAATAATCCATTCCGGTAAACACTCCTGAGGTAAAAACCAATCCTATATTTACTTTGTGGTATAATATTAAAATTAATCTAAAAATTACTGTTTTACCCTCCGATGTAATTATAAAAAGAAAATGGGAAAATTATGAGCAAATTTAGAGTCTCCAAAAAGATTAAAAATTTCATATTTAATTTATAAATAAAATTATAAGTTTTTTTATTTATTTAAAAAAAATTAAAAGCATGTAGTTAAAACAAGTTACATGGAAAAGAAATGGATGGAAAAGGTTAAAGGTGGGCGCCGGCCTTCGCATTCAACATTTCTCATCCAATAGCTCTCCGACTAAAGTGGAGGTGTGATTAAGAATATAATCTCTTGTCACTAACAAAATTGTCCTTATCAAAATTGTTATTTTGGAGCTAATGAGGTCCACTTTGGATGACGAAATTAAAGTCCCATAATTTTAGAGGTAACGATTTTGAATCCCGTTAATAAGTGAGATGGTGTTTTTACTGCATAGTAGGTGTTATTTCTACGTTAATAGTAGATGTTGGTCAAATTTAGTTTATCTGATATTATTGATCAGGTATAAATTGTTGTAATGATTCTTGTTAGATATTGATATTCGATATAAATAATTATAATATATTTATTTTAATTTAATAATAGTCCATCGCCCTTACTTCAAAAAAATTATAATTTTGAAAAATTCAATTTCGAATCGTAGAGTATAATATTCACATAAACCCTTGAAAATATATAACAGAAATTACCTGTAAATTTGATGCGGGGCTGTCTCTAAATTTTGAAAATTTACCCAAATATCCCCTAGTTCTTTATTAATATTATAGCATGCCAACATCCGAACTTTTAATTTATTTTATCGATTGTAAGTTCAAAAAAATATTTTTAATAAATTAATTTAGTAATATATTTTTGTGATATCATTATAAAAAAATATGTATAATTTTTTTATTTATTTTAATATATTGTACGTAAGACCCATATCGAACTCGATTATTTTGGGTAATAAAATAAAATCAATAAATATTCTATAAAAAAACTCAAATAAATATATAAATCATAACTATAAATATTCAGCAATTAAAAATTCAAATATAATAATTAAGGTACCCATCGACTGACGTACAATTAAGCCATCTAACTTTGTCACTTGGTCAATCTAATCTTAACTATTCCAACTTCGGCTGAGATCAGCAACCAAAAGGTACCTGGGAACTTGCATGAGTTAGTCTATTGGACATCTCAACTCACCGGCTTATTTATTTATATAATTCAAAATAATAATAATAAAAATAATATAATTTTAAAATTATAAACAGATTCAATACAAATCGTGGATGACATCGATGACTTTTGTAATCTTTTTTGAAAACTTTATTTAAAATCGTAGACGTTATCCACGACTTCAAGTGGATGCAATCCACTTACTTTAATTCTTTTTTAAGTTTTAAAATTTTATTTATTAATATTTGTAATTATTTATTAATTAATAATTATAAATTTTAATATTAAATTAGTTGTAATTATTAATAAATTTAAAATTTTACATACCAAAAAGATACAATCAATTATTATTTTTTTATCATCTGCGACCCATACACACATTAGGTTGCATCGAAGTAGCTTCTCTTTGTTGAGATTGTTGTCGATTCCGAATTTGTTGTTTGTCGTGCGTGTGTGGCCAGTCCTTTTCATTTTGAATACCTGTAGTTTGGCTTCGACCAGAATGAGTAGAGACACGAAGAGTAGTGTCGTGGATCAACTCAGATTCCAAAACATCCCAATACTCTTCCATCATAAAACATTGGAAAGACTTAAAATATGTACTTCTGTAAATCATTAAATTATAATAATTCTTAACCAGTGATGCATCGCTAATCCTAAATGCAGCACATAACTTTTGAGTATAAGAGCAAGGGAAGTGGATGGCATCCACCACTTCAATTATTAACCACGACTTTTTACATAATTTTTCTTTTTTTGAAGAAAAAATTACATTCCATTGGCGACTTGCATTACATCTGTTACTAATTTTAAAATTATATTGCTTTTGTTGTTGTTGTTGTTGTTTTTTTTTTTTTTTTTTTTTTGAAATTATTTAAATTAATAAGCCTCAGCTCACCCCCTCTGTGAATTTATACTATTCAGAATATTTAATACGATATATTTTTGAAAATTTATAAAATCTTACAATGACTAAAAAATATAAAAGTTTTAATAATTTACAAAATATAAGTTAAAAAGATACATTTACTTAAAAATTTAACAAATTCTTTAAGATTTGTTTATATTAAATGAAAATTACATTTATACTTACAATCCATGATCTATTGACACAAATCACTAATTTCTTTTGCATAATCGCAGAAACCACCACTTATAGTAGAAAAGTAGGGGTTGATTGTGTAGTGTTATTTATGTCTTTGGGGGTTGCATGTGTAAATTTAAAAAAACAGAGGTAGTTTGTGTAAATAATGTTGACGTTCTTGATTAGTCTGTGTAATTTTTTAAAACGCATGAGTGATTTATATAAAAAAATTATAGGACAGAGGTGTAGATATAATTATCCCTTATATTAATTGTAAACTTATTATTTCTAGCATTTAATAAACTCCATAATCAAATTTTGTTCAAACACTTTGATCACTTTATTTCGGATATATGATCTAATATTTGATAGACTTAATCTATTAAAATGTAAGAGCTTAAAATATATTTTAAATAAATAAATTTAGCCCCAAAGTGATAGCAGGCATGAAGTGGAATCCACAAATTTGATTGAAACTGAATCACAAATAGTGCCAAATACCTACACATGCACCAGCTCTCTCACTATATATTTATGCTCAAACTCCTAACCAAAACTCAGTCACAAGCAATCTATGCTTTAAGTACAGAGATAGTTTCACTACAAGAGATGCATTTCAAAATTCAAGTACTAACAAACTCTGATCTAGAGAAAAATGCTTCACTCAGCATCAACTGGATTAAGAACTTGCCCGATAAACAGCACGACCCCGGTCATATCTTCTCTTATAAGAAACAGGAACGGGTGGTCAGCAACAAAATCCAACTTATCGTCAACCTGCAAGGCCCTGAGTTTAACAACAGCAGCAGATGCAGCTGCAGCTTCTGTGCCTTCCTCATTCACCTCGATAAACGACTTGTGGTATATGCTTGAAACATAGAGATTCTGACTAAGAGGTGAGTCAACCATCTCGTTCAGGCCATCGCCAGAAAATGGATGTTCTAAACCCAGTCCCTTTAGAACGTCGGAAGCCTCAAAACTGAAAGTTATTTTGAACTTTGGAAAACGGAAATCACCAACTTCCACTTTCTGCTGTGGGAGGTGGTGGTCTACGTATCCAGATTTTGAGGTGACCTTTTCTATCAAATCTGGCAGTCCATCATTTGCATCAGGAAGAAAGAAGTACATTGAGAATCTACGCTTATCTCTACCTTGTTTATATGGTAGCCCCAAAACCTTGAAACCATCAAAAGCAAGAATGTATTGCTTCTTCTCGCTGGTCATGAAGGGTGCTTGAACTGAGCTTCCATCCAAGAGGAAAAACTCATGGTCCTGTGTTGCTGATTCATCAAATTTTTCATTCCATGCTCCTTTAAAATACACTGCGTTTGTGAAGATAAGCCTAGTAGAAGCATCAACTGAATCAGATGGAAGTATTTCTTGGATTAGGCTGTCTGTTTCCTTGTCAGCCCATGTATTCACTTCTTTTGTCACCCCAGCAGACTTTAGAAATCACCAAGATGGACAAAAGTCACAATTAGCAATAAATCTTTGTCAATACGTACAATAACGGAACTGTCAGTATAATTTTACCATGATTAATTACCTTTAATCTGTTATCCTTTCCCTCCCCCCCACACCACCAATCTTCCCCCAACCCCCCCACATACACACAAGGAGAAAGAAACAAAGTCATGAGGAAAGCACGCTGACAACATTTAAGTGAGTCAGCTGGAGAGTTGCAAAAGAAACCAGTAAAATTTAGCAAGTTGGTCCAAAGGGCATGAATGGCGATGACTTGAAGCATAATATTGTACAATATAAGCACATGATTGATGGAATAGCATTTTAAGAAAATGGACCTCTCTTATCTGTTCATAATTGCACAGAAGATGTGCAAACCAGATATCATGTTAGAATCAGAACCAGTACTAAATTTGAACATGACTAACACATCAGGGTTTCATACAAGGAGCATGACTTGTTCCATGTACATTGGCTGTATGAAGGATAAATTTGTGATGCCCATCATATACCACTCTTTCACTCTATAGCTCATAACTTCACAAACGTTGCCTCGAATTTCACTTGAAACCATGTCTAGTAATGGATTGGATGTTAAATATGTACCCGCCATCATACGATCATAGTGAAAATAAACTAAAGAGTTCACACAATGAATCAAGATAGCTTAGACCCCACAATTATCTGACAACTTCAAGTAGAACCAAAGGAGAGAGTAGGGAGCTGTACCGACCATCGCTCCTTCACTTTCTATAATCTAATTCTCAAGCTTTATATAATAAACTAAACAGAATTAAAACAAAAACGTCCCATCTTTTAAATAACTATATTGCATTCCATGCAACCAAAACTAACTCAGCTCCAAAATTAAAAGTTCTGATTCCATTCCTGAGGGGAACACCAAGCCAGACTTCAACTTTCCCAAATAGAAAAGACAACTAAACTCGCGAATATGAAAGACGTAAATGTTATACAGAAGACAAGATCATGAAATGTCTCAACAAATTTCCACATAGACCCTTAACAACATCGTAATAATCATACTACGAACAATACCACTGCATAAATATAAAGATAACAGGGAAAGAAAACTCAAATATTTTTTATGAATTAAAAGAGGGCGCAATCACATGGCATTAATCTAAATCCCAATTCGGTCTACGGAACAACTATTATCCCTAATCTAATTCTCGAAAAGACAAACAAATTAACGTGATCAAAGAAACAAACCTTATGCTGAAAATCAACATGAATTGAAACAGCCCTGTAAACCCTCCGCACAATATCCTCGAAAGAGGGCCTCAAGCTGAGACTCTGATCAACCCAAAGGCCGTTGGCGAAGGTCAATCGGGGCCCACCAAGCGGAGCACCGTCAGCGAACAACATAGCCACAAGCTGCGACGTGAAGGAATTCAGTGCTTCGGTAGACATGGCCCTGAGAAAATCCAGCAGCTGGTCCAGGGCGGGGCCGCTCGACCCGGACAAGATCTGGCCCAGCACGACGTGGATCGATAGCGGCGAGAATACGACGTTGGCGCCTTTGGCCTCGGTGGACATGAGCTGCTTTGCGATTGAAAAGGAAGCGTCGGTTTGGTTGAGGATGGTTTCACGGAGGTCCATGGTATAATCTCGTGGGTGTGATAGTGCGTGTTCTTGAGGAGACAAAATGAAGCTACTCGGAGACGAATATGGATTGCTTCTGCGCAGAGGTCCGAATCTCACCACCCCGACAACGTAAATACGAAACTCGAATCACATTCCCACTTGCCTCCTATTTCCTTTCCTTCTTAGGCCTCGTTTGGCTTCTAAGAGTCATGGGTAAATTTTCACTTTTGGTCCCTCAACTACGCTATTTATTCAAATTGAATTTCTCATATTTCTTCTTATTAGACTTAGTTTCTTAAATTTATAGATTCTATAAATTTTGATCTCTTTCGTCATTTATCCGTCAGTTTTAATGGATTTATGGGGTGGGGGCCGAATCACTACCATAAGGAGTTAAAACCGTGACATTGCATAAAAAAAATAAGTAAAGCCTTAGCACCCCATCAAGTTCAATATTTTTGTATTTTTATTAAATTTAAGGGATTATTTCACTTTTCATACCCAACATATACTCATTTTTTTTTTAATTTTAGTACCTTAGGTTTTCAAATCATCAGTATTAGTACCCAAAGTTTTAAATTTTTCATCCACCTGAGTACCCTACGTTAAGTTGACCGTTAAAACTAACGGTCAACTCAATTTGGAGGAAATATTAGGCAAAAATTTGTCTATGTAAGAGCATGTTTAGCTTCTAGTTTATTCAACACAAAAAAAATTCTATTTTAATTTTTTTTAATTTAATTTCATAATTGATTTAAAAAAATACATATTTAACCCAATTTCTATAAAAAAAAATACCAATTTTATTGAAAAAAATACTTTTATTTTCTTTTTTCTTTTTGCTTGGCCATAATACAAATGTTGTTATACTTTATTTATCAAAGGTTTATGCTATCATCGACAGGGGTGGGCATTCAGGTTGGGTAGTTCGGATCCCGAGCCGACCCGATCGGATTCGATTTAATGTTTTTGGATTTTTTTTCTTAAAAATCGGGTATTGAGTTACCCGAATTAAAAAGATCGGGTCGAGGGCTCGGGTAGGATTTTCCTACCCGAACTACCTAATTGGGTACCCAAAATTAATGATACTTATTTAATAAAATAAAAAAAGGGGGGTGAGGGGTAGAATTTTGAGTACCCGACAAAGTTTAAGTCAGGATCGAATAGCTAAAATAACTACTCAAAAGTTCGGTACTCGACCCAAACTACCCGAATTTTCAAAATCTGACCCGATACTCACCCCTGATCATCGAAGTTAAAAAAAAAAAATCCAAAACTTCAACAAAATTATAAAACTCTTCAAAAATCAAACCCGATGACAGAGCTCAATTATATTCTTCATCATTTGTGAATAGCCACAATCTTTTATTTGTCGTGCATAAACTCTTGATTCGATTTATTTACGTTCTTCATATATTGAAATAATTTTACTGATTTGAACATTGAAGGGTTTTTTTGCTCAGAAGTCAAAATAATCATTATGTTACTTCAATGAGGGCACTTAGCAACCTGAAGTAGGAATGTAGGATGCATTCAAGAATGATGATCTTGGCAATAAAACGCTTCTCTATGGTGCAGATCTCAAGTGGCACTTTTTCTAAAAGCGTGCTCCAACTACATTCTGAGGGAGGAAATCCTATTTTTAGTCCTATATGTTAGAGTTTATTCATTTATTTTTTAGATTTTATTCCATTTCTTTTTTTTTTTTTTTGTGCGTTGCATCCATATTTTTTTTTAATTATAGTTCTCACATGTGGTTTTCATTCAATAATTAACAAACTCGTTAGTAATCTCACGTGCATCTGTATATACTTTTTGTTAATTATTGAATGAAAAATTGCACAAAAAAATAAAATAAAAAAATTTATTTTATGAAATACAATATGAAAAAATCATAATAATAAAAATTAAATATAAAAAATAGCCAGACATATGAGATTAAAAATGCGATTTCCCCGATTTTGAAGCTTGTCACTTTTGTGGTCGAAGGATTCAGAATTTTTAAAACCTTCTATGATTTGGGCCCATAATGGATCGCCCAGATTTTAATTTTGGGGAAATCTTCAACATCACACGGCGTGTTTTAATTAAGTTATATAAAAAATTGATAAATTAAATAATAATAAAAGTTCAGAATATTTGAAAATAAAAGTTTTTTAAAAAAATAAAATTTGAGTGTTTGATAGAAAAACTTTACATTTACAATTTAATGGATAAGTTGCAGAAGTTCGTAATAACTTTTGATCTAAATTAGCTTAATTTAAATTGATCTATTGATACCAACTAACAAGGGTTGATATAAATGTAATTTACAAGGATACTTACACGTAGATTTTCTATTGTTTAAAAAATTATTTAGTATCTATGAGGTTTGTTTCTGTATAATAAATAGGTCCTTTCATTAGTTAAGATTCACTAAATTTGTTGATGTCAATAATAAAAGAAAAAATTGAATGAAAATTGATGTTTACCACTAAAAAAAATATAAATTTTCGCTACGGTTAATTACTATAGTCAAAAGAAGAAAATTGTGACAAACAAAAATCAACCACGACTTTGCAACGGCTTTTGGCTGTTGTTTCTGCAGGCATGGCCAAAGCATTAGTCATGGTCAAAACCATAGCAAATATTTTAGCTATGGCTAAAAACCATGACAAATATTGATTAATCGTGGTAAAATTTAAGTTTTTACTTTGGTTTTATTTAATCGTAGTTAATAGTATTAATTTATCATAATTTTTAACCCGTGGTTATTTATAGCGTAGCAAAAACTCAATTTTCATAATGTATCATCGATTGACTTACTATTAACTTATTGTAGATCAAACAAATCTTTTTGTGACTAAACTACCCTTATAACAGTAAAAATATACTTCATCACATACATTAACGTATGAAGATATATAAGGATAATTTAATTATAAAAAGATTTATTTGACTTGCAATAAATCAATAATAAGTTAATCACTGATAAATATAATTTTTTATCCAATTTTTTGTTAATATCATCAAATTTGGTGAATTTTAACTAACAAATGAATTTATTTATTAGACAAAAACAAACTTTGGAATACAAGGTGTAATTTTCCAAATAAAAAAAAATTACGTGTAATTACATCGAACCTTTAAATAGGAGTGTGTAATTATCATTAATTTGCATGTAAATTTTGCCCTAGAATATGTTTGAGCAAAGAAACAAGCAGAATGTGCCAAAAAACCCATTTTTGGTGTATTGAACTTTGATTTCTCAACTTCAATTCACAATTTAATAATTTTAGGGATAATTACACCCTCCCGATATTTTGTATAATTACACGTAGATTTTTTATAGTTTGGAAAAATACATCTAGCATCCCTAAAGTTTACTTCCATCTAACAAATAAGTTCATTCGTTAGTAAAACATTTACCGAATTTCTGACATCAACAAAAATAAAAAAAATATTTTTAAATTACCATCATATGTCTTCACGTATGATACACGTGAGGATGTATATTACACCGTTTTAAGGATAGTTTAGTTAGAAAAAAATTATTGACCTGTAGTAAGTCAGTAATAAGTCACTCGATAGTAAATATTAATTTTTATTCAATTTTTTTGTTAATATCAACAAACTCGATAAATTTTGAACAATAAAGGAACTTATTTGTTAGATAAATGTGTTATATGTAATTTTTCAAACAACAACAGATTTATGTATAATTATATCAAATCTCAATGGATGAAAGTGTAATTATCCCATTATTTTTTATCCCATTCATATAATAACATTATCTCCACCTTTCCTCTCCAGATTCCCGGATATTTTGGCCTTTTCTTTTCCTGAAATAATTTATAATATCATTTATTAAATATTGCAATATTTTACAAAAAAAATATCATTCATTAAATATATTAAGTCGTACATGTTTTTTAATAAATTTGTTTTGTTACATCATTTAATATATATAAATAAACAATACATCTAATCAATCGAATATTTTGGTAGTGGTAAGGACTAATTTTGAAGTACTAAACGAAAATCTTATAATTACTGGGGTCAAAAGTAATATATTGAAAAATTGATCCGAGTCTTCTTCCTAGAAAGTATTTCCCTAAACTTATTTTTTCAGAAAAAAAAATATATTCATACTATATATATATATATTATATATATATATATATATATTGTATCTTAGAAAATATTAGATCTTATTTTAAATATAAGATTTTGAACTATTTGTATAAAATAAATCATATTTTATGAGATTTTAGAAACATCAAATTTTATAATCAGATTGATAATATTTAAAAGAATTTAAAAATATATTAGAATCTTCTTAGTATATCATTTCGAGATCTCATAACTTCAATTTTAAAAAAAAAAAAAAAAAACCTAACATCTTATAAACTTTTAAACAACTCATAGAAGTTGCTAAAAGGCTTATAAACCTACCTAAACATCCTCTCATAGGACTAAAATTTATTCGATTGATTTTATAAGTTTATATATTTTAGAGTTAATTACACATAAATTTCTTTCAAAAATATAAAATTATACTTAATTCACTGACCCTTTTTTATTAGGATTTGCACCAAAACTGCTGATTTTAGCAACAAAAAAAAAAAAAAAAAAAAACATAAATTTCTAATTTTACCCCTTATTTAACGTTTTCAAGTAATAATTTTGTACTTATGAAGAAAAAAATATAATGATGTTTACCTTACTCAATATGTATGTATATTATATTTATCTATTATAAGCACAAAAATATAAATAGTGAAAGCTAAATGAGGAGTAAAATTAAAAATTACGTATGTTTCTTTGCTTATGTCAACATTTCCATCCAAACACTCACGGTCAGGTGCAAAATCGAGAATTTTCAAAAGGGGTGTAAGAATAGCTTTAAATGTCTTCGAGAAAAAAAGTAATTTTAGCATTTTCAAGGTGGTTCTTCAAGTTTATAAGAGGTCATATCTTATTTCAAGAAGTTTGTTAAGATCTTCAAAATAACTTTGAAATTCATTATTGAAAAGAGTTTCCAAACTCTTATTTTGAAAACTCATAAACTCTTTCTCTGAAAAGTTACAAAACGCTCTGTAATATTTTTAAGCTCACAATCAGTGTGTAATAAATTTCAAAGAGCTTATGAGCTCATCAGTATATCCTCTTAGTCAAAAGCTTATAAAAAATATTTAAGTACTTTTAACGTATTCGCCTCATAAAACATTATAACAAAGACTTTGACCAGCAAAAAAACCTAAAATTGAAATAAACGATGCGGAAAAAAAAAAAAAAAAAAAACTGTGATGAAAGGTTGCAGCAGACAAAAACAAAGATGAACAACAAAACCAGCACACAAGGAATCTACATGTGAAATAAGTGTACAAAATCCTTAACTAGAATACTGTCCTGACTCCAATTATTAGGTTTAGCAGTTCTTAGAAAAACATGTCTTAGACTAATCAATCACCATTACATCACTACTCCAGCACACTTTTGTCTCAACAGTGAATCTTGATTTCTACCCCTACCAAATATATGTAGAATCATGTAAACACTTGTAATGAAATAATATATGTGTAGTTGTCAGGGCCTAACGCTGATGCTGCAAATGTTCTAAAATAATAGATATGCGTTGAGATTTGAATGTGCATACATGTATCGATGATTGATTCAGAACGTTGCAGTTTAATATTCATTGAATGAGACTACGTACTTACTTTGAAGATAAAGTATCATGCGCATAGAAATCCTGTGTATGTCGATCCCATGCAAACCTTATTCATGATGACACAAAGTTCGTTTTTATGTCGATGTTAGAGAGATTGTAAGCAGTAACAAGAATGTAAGAAAATATACAGCAAAGAGAATCAAAATTTTCTGAATTTAGCTGATCGGAGCATATATATATTTGTGTGTGTGTTTATCTGTTTATCGTTTAAGTCACCGTAAGTTGGAGAAGTCGAAACGGATGGCATCAAATGAATTTGAAACTACTTCATCACCCATCAAACAATGCAGCACGTACCTAAAAGATGATCCTGTCTTAAGTCTGTCATCAGCTGATCATTTTCATCCAATTATGTGGCAAAACAAAGTCAAAACAATCTTAATTTATTAATGTTGATTAGAGAGAGAGACAGACAGACAGAGAGAGAGAGAGAAGGTTCCAACCATAAGAAACAAATTAGCCCCAAGTTGACTGCAATATATCTAGCAAGTATAGATTCCTCGTTCTCATGAGCTGTAATTTTTGTCACCACGGCATTTCTGAACTCTATATAAGCATTGTAGAAGATGTTAAAATCTTCATCCTACCTTTGTACCTTAATTGCAGATATATATATAAACACACATAGATAGATAGATATATTTGCAGAAAAAAGCACAGCTGCATGAAAATGGTAAGCAAACCAAATCTACAAACTCATCTTCCTACAGCCTTTCCTAGCTAACTAAAGTTCGCTAATGCTTCTTTCAAGACATTTGCCAAGAATTTTGTTTTTTCTTCTTACATTGTTGTACCATAACTTGCAGGGGGTTCCTCGGAATTTCAACATTCAAAATAAACAGCAAGCAAGGCAGGGAGGACGTAGAGCTACTATATTCGTGTTCGGTAAGTAAGAGACAAATGCAAGTAATTTCTTATTAACCTCGACAAGAATATTGTTTTCTCCATTTGTCTTCTGTACCGGCTTATGATTTTTTATCATTCTTGACCATGCAGCTATGGCAGCATTGGAGACAATGGCATTCATTTCAAATGGTGTGAGCTTAATGACCTACTTTTACGGGTACATGAACTTCAGCTTAACAAAATCAGCAACTACTCTCACAAACTTCATGGGGACAGCATTTCTGCTGTCGTTATTCGGAGGATTTATCTCAGACACTTACTTCTCAAGGTTCAAGACTTGTGTTATCTTCGGCTGCTTGGAAATATTGGTAAAAGATTATATTTTCACACACTATATATAGTCTTTATCATGAATTTACAACTACGAAAAAATGATGTTATCATCAATTCAACAGAGTAGATATAATCAATTTAAGGGATAATTACATTGGTATTCACTTAACTTCAAGCATATTATTGTATTCCTTTGTAAGAAAAGTTAGTGTATTAAAATCATTGGCATAAGACTGAAGATAAATGGTTATGCTGTTTTCAGACAGTGTAGTAGCTCTGTCGTATAATGTAATGAATAGTAGTAGCAGCTCGTTGACGTTCAACAAAAGATAAATGCATCAGGTATCTTCGGCATGCATGCATGATAAAAGAGAAATAAACGAAGAAATGCTGCCACTTTTTTACGGAAATCATTTTATTATTCTACAATATATAATAAACATGAATGATATAATGATAAAATGAAGTGGTTGACAGTCACTGTATGCAAAAACAAGATAATAAATAGAACCTATAAATGCTGTTGCCTCCAATTTCTTAACTCAAAAAGTTGGAATACTGAAGTCATAGTATGTGAATAATCATCTTAATGCTAGACGGACAGTTAGCACGTCCTAATCATAGCTGTGTTTGCAGTAGTTTGTTGTTTTGTCTTGTAGATAAAGTTGTAAGTTTAGTTGTATTAAAAGTCGGGGGGATTAGAATATATGGAAAAACAGCTTAAATTAAAGGTACAGATGTTGGTGGTAGGTTAAACTGTAATTGCTTAAACTGTAAATCATTTCTAATTGCTTTCAGCTTAAATCATTTCTAATTGCTTAATCTGTAAATAAAAAATACTCTTTTCAAAACAAAGGTTGACAAAAGATCAGTTGCAGATACCCTCTTTTTAGCTAATAGCTAATCTGCTAAAACTATTGGCATAAACACATTGACAGCAACATCAATGAACAAAGATTAGCATCTTGAAACTTGAGCAACAATGAAAAACAACAGGAAGCTCACCAAAACTAACTTTGGAGTTCTGGGATTCTCGGAATGTCGATAAGTATATATATATATATGTAAAGATTATGATGATCTAGGACTTTAAGAATAGGATTCAAGATTATAAACATTATAGAAAATAAATAACAGCAATTAACAGAAGAAATTCTTCTCTTACCTTCTGTTTAGATGTCTGAATCAGCTAAATCTTTGGATTTTCCAGGGGTATGTTCTGCTAGCAGTGCAAGCACATTTCAAACAGCTAAGGCCTTTTCCTTGTAAAGATATGGCCCCGAGCAAACCGGGCCAGTGCGAGCCTGCAACTAGCGGTCAGGAGGCAATACTATTCACAGGTCTTTATTTGGTGGCACTGGGAACCGGAGGAATCAAAGCGGCTCTGCCTTCTCTTGGAGCTGATCAATTTGACGAGACGGACCCCAAGGAGGCTGCTTCTCTCTCAAGCTACTTTAATTGGTTAATGTTTTCTATTACATTTGGAGCAGCGCTTGGGGTGACATTTTTAGTCTGGATAAGTACCAACCAGGGATGGGATTGGTCATTCGGTGTCTGCGCTGTAGCTGTTGCAATGGCTATTCTGTTCCTAAGCATGGGTAAATCAGTTTATCGAACTAACATTCCCAAGGGAAGCCCTTTAGTTCGAATTCTACAGGTACGACGCTTATCATGAATTTCTTGAACCATAACTTTCTTTCTCAGGCTTGGGAGAGTTTCCTGATTTCCTGCTTGAATAGGTATTTGTAGTAGCCGTTAGAAACAGAAAGCTCCCGGTACCAGATATGGCGCAAGAATTGCATGAGATTTATGATAAAGAAGCTGGACATAACGAGATTCTGCAAAGGACAGATCAATTCAAGTAAGTTTTTTGTGATGCATTAACACACTAGAAATTAGAAGTCAGACAGGAGAATCTGCAGAGTAATTCATTCAAATCAGATGTATTTCTCGTCGGAATTGAAGGCAGACTTTAGACTTAATTAAAGTAATTATCCCATTCAGGTGCTTGGATCGCGCTGCAATTCTGAGGAGTTCGCAAGATGCACCCACATATAGTACTTCTGGCTCCTGGAAATTGTGTACTGTCACACAAGTCGAAGAAACGAAGATCCTAGTCCGGATGCTCCCAATAATACTCAGTACTGTTTTCATGAACACCTGTTTGGCCCAGCTTCAGACATTCTCGATCCAACAGACCACTACGATGGACAGGAAGATAGGAAGTTTTCAAGTGCCAGGACCCTCACTTCCAGTAATCCCCCTGGTATTCATGTTCATCCTACTCCCAATTTATGACCGTCTCTTTGTCCCGTTGGCACGGAAGTTCACGGGAATCCCCACTGGAATCACACAACTCCAACGGGTCGCAGTGGGATTGGTGCTTTCAGCCATCTCCATGGCCGTGAGTGGAATTATTGAGACACACAGGAAAAGAGTAGCCATAAAGCACAATATGGTGGACTCACCAGGGCCCCTACCGATGACCATATTCTGGATAGGAATCCAGTATGCTATTTTTGGAATGGCCGATATGTTCACAATCGTGGGGCTAATGGAATTCTTTTATGGAGAGAGCTCAGCCGGCATGAAGTCGCTGAGCACTGCCATTTCCTGGTGCTCATTGGCTTTCGGATACTACACGAGCACGGTGGTGGTTAATGTGGTGAACAAGGTGAGTGGAGGATGGCTGGCTAGTAACAACCTGAACAGGGACAAGCTAGAATATTTCTACTGGCTACTTGCAGGAGTTAGCGTGGTGAATTTTGCGGTCTACTTAGCATGTGCATCATGGTATAGATACAAGAAGTAGAAGTGAAGCAAGAACAGAGTGGTCCCGTGGATTATGTTGAGGAGAGAATTGACGTGAGCATTAAAAGGAGTTCTACCCCTTAAATTATTATGTATTATGGATCCTTCTCTGGTAAATCAACAGCTACAGCAACTATAATGGGTTCTTGATCATATGTAACTAATCTCAGAGTTATAGGGATTCTGGGAGAGGCAAAAAATGTGTCAAAATATTTAGCGAGTGGAATAATACTATCTATTTGCTAAAACTGAAATTTTAATGTTTTGGACTGAAGTGAGAATCGATAAATAGACAGAAATCATCCTCTACATATACACTAACAGCTCAAATGAAAGCATTACTAACTTTCAGGATTTTAAACGCCAAAAGTATACACATGCATGTGAATACTTACACAAAGAAAATTTGATCTTGACAATGACAAATCTGTGATTGCATTTCATACAGGTGACTTGGTTTCATTGTTCCTTTACAAATCAAGCGATGTGCTCAAGCAGATCATTCTGCATATATGAACAAGTTTTTATACAGAGGAGGAGAGAAACACGCTCGACAATCACCATCACTTTCCTACCATTTCACATCCAGTGTCAGTGCCTCAGGTGGGACAAGGATAGACGGAAACTTGGTGAAGGAAAGATTCGATAATAAACTACTCCAAGAAATTGAGTCTATGTCAATGAAAGGTCTAACCTTCTTGATGACTAAGGGCTTCAATACCTCACCATCAAGCCTCGCCACTACTTCAAACCATACACGCTCAACAATGGGCCTTGTTCTCCACTGAGCTAATGTACTCCAGTAAGTATCATTGCTTCTGATATTCCTTTCCAGCTCCAGCTGAAAGCGATACATGGTCGATGCTCCAATCCTTGCCCTGAAAGATCGCAACAAAGCATTTGGATTGGGTTTCTCATCCAGGAAACTGCTCAGGACTTTTAAAGCTACTCTAAGGCTCCAAGGACTAAAAAACTGTCTTGGCTTCTCATAGTTTGGCCACAGATAGCACTTGTCAGGTAGTAATTCAATTGCATTTCTGGAGGAAAGGACAGTCCTGAGAGCAGCTGATCTTTGACTTCTGTAGGCCACTACTGATGCAGACCCCAGAATGCGTATAGGTAATAATTTTGTGCATGATGCAGGCCAAATAGATTCAACTTCATTCCACTTTCTATAAGTCAAAATGCCATATGGTGGTTGATGACGATCAGGAGGATGAAATGTAGAAATTCCTTCAGCACCTTGTACTTCTACAGTGATGCCTTCACCAACTGATATTCGCCTCAAACCAGAGTGTGTAGTGTTAAACTGAAAATATACAGCAAAAGGCAAAATAAGACAAATCAGCACTATATCATAGTACAAACACAGTTCATACAAAACCCGATAAATTTTAGCTTGTTAATACCAAAATTGCCTTCAATAGTTGAAATATACCAAGTGAGAAGGCCTGATCTTGATGAGAGAGAAAACAAGAAGCACAAAACTATTTGCAGTACCACATCCACAAAAATGCTAAGTGCCAAGAAAATAATGAAGCATAAATGACGATCTGAGGCAGGCATTGTATCTCCCACACCCCATCCAATTGTCATTAATGGATTAAAATGCCACCTTCATTGGGATAAGGCACATATAGGTTGAAAGAGTTTCACTGATCATCAAAGATAGAAATCCATCCTTAACCAGCTCAAACCTAATAGAAAGTGCATGGAGAGCGCATTGCCACATTATGCATATCCAGGAGCCACATGTTAATCACACACCATTTGTTGCAAAGTATTATTTTAAATTTCTCATTTTAGTGCATTGGAGCCTGGTCATCCCCAGTCCCCAGTAGGTCTCATGAACAGACAGAACACCTGAAAGAGAAAAGGCAAGGCCAATCTACAACGGTGGTAATCCTTTCACCCTTTGCTGCTTCACTTATCTTAGGCTCCGATTCTCTGACTTGCCATCAGTAGCATGTTTTGATCTAAGACTCCTTGTAATACGAAGGGCAAAATTAATTCCCACAGAAAGCCTTCTTTCCCTAATTCAGGTGGCTGAGCCACTACAAGCAGGACTAAATTTTACATGAAAGACCGTTTTTGCATCTAATCACCTCTTATATCTGATGACCAACTTAAGCGAAACCAAACCCATCAACTGCTTCTCAAAAGTCTATATATCTTACACTCAAACCAAAAGAATAAGTTCTCTTTTTGTGATAATTTGATTTGCTTTTATCCGGAAACATCTATCCAAGAAAATAGCATCCTCTAACAACTCAACAACATTGAAAAATACATCAATTTGATATAACTTAATCCTAACTGTTTCAATACTCTTTTTTTTTTTTTCAAACTATATTCTCAATTCAACTCCAGAACATAGTATTTCACTAAAACATTAACTGAATAACAAAATCCAAATGATAAATCAACAACTGACAGTCAGGGGTAAAGGTTCTTAGATTAGCATGTAAACAATTGACAAGATCAGTATGACGAGAGAGAAAATGTACATACAGGCAACATAAGTGAGAGATGATCCTCATCCCTAGCGACCTGCAACTCGAAAGGGCCTTCAATCTTAAACCTATCAACCACCGCCTCAGAACCAATTTCCCTAACCAACTCTCAAAGTTTGATGACCCATTTTTCCTCAGCACCGCCAGTTTCTTCCATTCCGGCGCTTCCCCATACACCTTGAACACAATTTCACTCTTCCCAACCCGAACCCGGAACTCCCGTGTTTGCACCGTACCATATTTCGCTTTCTTCACATCTAGTTCTGAAACTCGAATATCCTCCAATGCCCACTTCTCTTTATTGGCAATAGCTTCCAAAACACCCTGAAATCACACAGAAACATAAACACGTATATGAAACTCATAACTCATAATTCCAACTTGAAAGGAAACCAATGTCGCCCAGTTTCCCTTTCCAACTTAAACCTCTTCAGAGGCATAATTTCTAATTAACTCCTTCAATATCAAGAAAGAAACAACGCCCAGAAGGTCGCAATTACAATAATCAACAGAAACGCTTAAATTGAAGAATACAAACAGACCTGTAAGAGATGAGGGGCTTGAAGAGCGACACCCGATTCAGTAAAGGCGGTAACTTTGGGAAATAGGAAGTGAGAAATGTTGAAGGGGGGCGGCGGGGGAGCTATTGATGAGCGAACCAACGGAAGTTTTTGAACACTTAAGAGCAAAAGAAGTGTAAAAATTCGGCCGCGAATCGCAGCACTGGGAGACATGATTGAGAAATGAATGAACAGAATTATAGGCAATAGGATCCTCGGCGGGAGTGCAGGGGTAGGGGGAGAGGGCTTGCACGCTAAGTTGATCGGGGATCTGAGTCAAGTTGACGATAATGGGCTTTTCGGGAGAAGTTTTGGCAATTGGGTGTCAACTCTCTCTACAAAATTGCTTCAAGACTACATCCAGTTTGATCTTGTTTTGCATTTTCAGTAAAAATGAAAATATATGAATAATATTTATTATTGAAATAAATATATAGTTTAAATAATTGATGTAATAATTAGAGGATGTAAGGATAATTTTTCATCCGAATTAATTTAATCGAACTAAAATAATCACAATATAAATATAATTCATTTATCATGTAATTAATCAATTTTCTTAAATCATACGTCATTTGTAATACAATATATTGCATTTCACATAATTAACTTAAATTCGGCCAAACCCAACCTGAATTAGAATTTCCAGTACCGTAGATCTCAATTTTTTCTAATGGGGTGAATACAGCTCCTCATATTATCCAAGTTAAATTCATGCTACACTTCATGTCGTCCTAATTTTCCTACAGGTCGGTTGAAGTGTAAGAAAATCACTCAAGAAAAGAAAAACTTCACGTTGAACCCGACCTGTTTTACAGACACAATACAGATATGATGCAGTCTTTACAAAGCAAGCGATGAATATAATCAGCAATAGCAACGTCTCCCAGAAGGCTAGTCTCACCAGACTACTCTCAGTAGTAGTTGGTTCTGCTTGCAATCAGCAGCACGTATATAGGTGAAATTCTTGGATGGACTTAGATCATAGATGGCAAGTGGCAGAAAGTAGAAAACACCGGCAGCTGTAATCTGATTGTCTCAACGTGGTGCATCGTGGAATTTTTCGGAAAATTCCATCTGCCACCCAAACAAATGACTACCAAAGAGTAATCTGAGATGTGTTGCTTGAGATCAAACCACCACTCATCCCATATTCGAATATATAGACCAATATCAGTTTTCATCCCAATAAAGCTGCTGAATGAAAATGGAACCCGTCATATGAAGAATTCAGGACCAGCCGCTGTTAGGCTATTGGAGGTAGACACGACATTATGATGGATAAAGATGATCCATCACCAAAAACACTCGAGTACATGACGAGTAAGAAGGTCGAGTAAGTATTCACAGGAACCTGAGTTTGCCCAGTGGGCTAGGGGCAATGGTTGTTAATACACAAACTTGGTGAACCATCTGGAGGTACAAGGAGGTGAAGTATCACGAGAATGCAACAGCACTACTCAGCTGGGATGTGTTGTACAGAGTGTCGGATACTTTTGAAGGGGGCCAATATCGGAAGACTGATCTACCAACAATGTTTTTGATAGGCAGTGGACCCCTGAATAAAGCAACAATTGTGACTCAAAATCCATGCACTTCTTGAGATTATAGAAATCCAACTGGTAGTTAAAATATAGGGAGGTTTGGCATAATTACGAATACCCCCTTGTTGTTTGGAAATTTTACCCTAAAATATAAAGCATAGTTCTTTCACTCTCCGTCTGTCGTATCTGTTCTAATTCGTTATAAATTCAGATTTCATGCACAAGTTAAGTCAGATACTTTTCACACCCATCACCAGCATAATATGTATGCTAACCACAGAAGCGAAGGAAAGAAACAGAACGAACAATAGATTGATGATGTCTTTCAGATTTTTAACAGGAAATGTAACTAGAATACTGGGAATGATTAATCATACTGCAATATATTCATTACCAGTTATGAGAGTCGAAGCTGTTATTCCGGTTGTCTCCCAATACAAACACATAGCTTTCGGGTACAAGCTATAAGAATAACAATAATGAATAAGTTCTCACTCATTTCATATGATGCCAAGGACACATGGAGAGAAAAAATAATAACAACTACAAGCACAAAGAGTTACCACTGGATCCATTTCATATTCAAGTGGCTCCAAGATGAAATCCTCATCTTGAGCAATACCATTGACCAACAACTTCCCATCACGGACCTGCATAAGATATAAAAATTAGACCCGTTGAAGGAGAAGATGAGACCAAAAGCAAACAGATTTAACAACCAATTGATGTTACTTACTTCTACATAGTCGCCAGCTTTTGCTACAACTCTTTTTATAAATACATCGGATGAACTAAATCCAATTTCCTGCGTAGAACATCACAACAAACAAGAACATGTTAACCATGATCAGATACAAATATCAGAGTGACAAATCTGCCAATGACATCAATACGAAATACAAATACCTGAAGAATTGAAGGAGCCTTAAAAATGACTATGTCCGAGACTTTAGGCTGCTTGAAAATATAAGAAACCTGGAAACCTCTCAAACAAACAAGAGCAAGCAGGAATTTAGCTCGCAAATTCTAATTTTATTGATGACATTCTCCCGTCTGAAGCTTAGTAGGAACTAAATCAATATTCAAGAAATATGTGATTGTACCTAGACTATCTAAAGTAACTCTGGCTATAAGACTGAAGCCTAATGTTACCAAGAACATGTTATGATTCAGATCTTGAAATTAGTTACAATCATCTAATAACATTTTACGCCTCAATAAAAACTAAAGAAATAACATAACAGCACAACTATTGTGATACGACATGAAGAAAAATAACTAGACCCTGAATACTACTATCTGATTGCTTTTCTCACAAGTTACAAGTTTAAAGTTTTTCTTCGAAGCAACAGTTTGGCAGCATCAACCTAAAATACGGACATACAGATTATGTAAAGAAGCAAGTAGGTTATCATAAAACAAATATCCAGAACTGCTACACAAATCACACTATAATGCACCAGAAAATTGATTCTGTTTTCTGAACACAAGCATCTTGATCAAATACTCTATCTTATTCAGACCCACATCCAATATTCTAAGAATACATAAGAAATTGTATTTCAAAACTTTAGGTAAGCAGAGGTCCATGTTTCCCATTTCTTTTCATAAAACCGAGGAATATACTAAGCAGCACCATTCAACGGATTATAGTCCATTACAACCCAGTTAGAGATACTCATGCTTCTTGAACAATTAAAACTCATAAAGATGATAATTAAATCAGAAAAAAAAAAACCTGCATCAAAACTTTACCTTCTCGGCTAGAATCCGATCGCCCACATCAAGGGTTGGGTACATAGAGGTAGAGGGAATCGACCTCGGCTCAGCCAAAGTCGACTTAAAAAGAATGCTAACACTGAAAGCAGTCAGAGCAGCCTTAGCATCTTCAGAGCTGATGCACATGTTCATCAATTTCAACAGCCAGCTATTACTACTGCCACCACTACTCTGTGGCAAAACGCTTGGGCTACTAGCGCCACCACTCTTGGCCATGGCAAATGCCTCTGAACCCTTACTACCACCACCACTTACACTTCCAGTCTTGGCTGTAACTTTGCTGCCGGTGGCGCTGCTGCTATTAACAAGGGCCCCTCCTCTATCCACTTCCGTGCTCGTGGGTTCATTACACGGCAACCACTTAGAAGCTGGTAAGAACGGAATGAACGATGATGCTTTAAGCGGCGAAATTCCCAGAACACTTACGCTAGAAGAATTTCCCATTGACTGCTTCATCAAAGAGATTAACCCCATAACCACAGGCGACTGCGTCTCTCCACCAAGAATTTCCCTGGCCAGAGTCGAATACATGGATACAGTCGGATTGACGCGATTTGAGTCCGATTTGGGGCGGCGGAAGTCGGAGTAACCGGAGTCTGGCCTCTGTGAGGGCGAGTGTTGAAAGATTCGTGATCGCACTGCGCACTCGTTGAAGAACCGGGAGGCGGAGCATTTCCCGGAGGCGGCGAGGTTTGAGGCGACGGACGCCGAGAATGTGACGGTGAATCGGATAGCCATAACGGCGAATTTTACGAAGATGATCAAGAAGAAAAGGAAAATTTCGGGTTCCGCAAGGTCCCTCGAGATGAACGACTGCTCTAGAAGGCTAATAACGCCATCTGAACAAAAGAGATCAGTAATGAACCAAACGGAGAAGGGTGGAATCGAAAGGTGAGCTTATATCAGTGGGTAGAAGCGGAAGCTGAGAAGGGTACGAAGTGAAAACCCGGAAAAACATAGCCCCAGAGACGGCGGAAACAGGGCGGAGCTTTTCCGGAGAAAGGGGAGAAATGGCTAGACGGCAGGAGGGGGGGTTTCGGAGTGGACGAAAATTCAACGTGGACAGAAATTGGGGTTTAATAAATGAGATGGCTGCTACTGCTACTCTTTTAAATTACGATTATGCCCTTTGCCCCACCACACGACAAACCCAACATAAATCAAATTATTTGATATTCAATTAAAATTATTTAATAAAAATTCATTTAAATACAATTTATTAAATTTGACCATTAAAAAAAATTATTCGATAAATTTTTTAGTCTTTCTCAAATTTGATTCAATCAGTATAAAAAATAATATGTATTTCGAAAAATTAAATTATAGGCAAGCTCAACTAATATTTAATAGAATTAAAATTTATTAAGTTTTTTAAAATCGATTATAATTTAATTGAAATTAAACAATATATACTTGACTCGAGTCGAATTATTTACTGCTTTATTAATATAAAAAAATATATATAATTCAACACATTTTTAAATATAATTTTTGGTATTTATATGTATTAAATATAATAAATTTTAAAATAAAAGTATATATTAGTAAATAAAATCAATGTAGTATTTTGCAGATACGTTTTATATATATTAAATAAAATAAAGGATGTAACAATTTTTTTTCTTTATTAATTTAACTAAACATTATTTAAATTGCGTTGTTACATAATAATGCACTTCATTAATTATTTAAAATATTTTGTTTTTTAAAAAGACTTCTAATATAATTGGAAGTAATTACGCGTACATGCGTAAACAAAACCCATTTAAATTACAAAGAAAAAATATGAATAATTTGAATTTTTCAAATACAATCCCCAAAAATATTTTATTAAATACTTAATTTTCAAATTTTCACAATGTACCAATCAAATATAATTAAGAGATAATTATATTCCTCTCTCCTAAAGTTTGGTGTAATTATACGTAAATATTTAGTGGTTTAAAAAATTATGTTTAACACCATTGAGATTTATTTTCGTCTAACAAAAAGTTCACCCATCATCAAAAGTCATTGAACTCGTTGATAGTAACAAATAATAATAATAATAATAATTACTCTTAATTGACTTTTTACTGATTATTGCATGTCAAATAAATCATTTTATGTCCAAATTATCATCATATGTCTCCACGTATTAATACATGTGAGGAGATATATCTTAAAGGTTATAAGTATAGTTTAGTCGGAGGAAAAAATTTGTTTGACCTGCAATAAGTCAATCAAGGGTAATTATCAAATTTCATTCTGTTGTTTTATTGATATTACTAAATTCAGTGAATTTAACTAACAGAATGATTTATTTATTTGATAGAGCTCAAGGGTACTAGATGTAATATTTCAAACCCACTAAACTTTAGAGATGGG
Organism: Sesamum angolense; assembly: GCA_034509725.1. NCBI lineage: Eukaryota > Viridiplantae > Streptophyta > Magnoliopsida > Lamiales > Pedaliaceae > Sesamum > Sesamum angolense. Next base: position 9,356,279 of record JACGWL010000012.1, read on the forward strand.
AATGTGATTATTCCTATAATTACTGGTGTTTATCTATGTTAATCAAATATAATCAAAAGTCAATAAGGGATGGCAAGGGGCAAGTTTGTCAAGACTCGAGACTCGCCCCATCAACAAAATGTTGGACTTAGACCCATTTCAAATCAAGGACCCATTAGATTAGAATCGAATAATATTTTTAACATATTAAAAATATATTATTTAATATAATAATATCATATCTTTATAAATACGGTACAGTAATATTATTGAAAGATTAATTCTTACTTTGTAAGTTTATTTGTACACATTTTGAGCAATAACATATTACAATTTTTAGAATATTGTCAATTATATAAATATTAAAAGGTTTATAACTAATTATACCATTATTTTAATTTTTAAAAATATTAACTTTATATATTATATGTAAGTATAAATAAATTATACATTTATATATATAAAATTATTTTATATAAATATACATAAAACAAAACACAAAAAGATTAAAAGAATAATTATGATAAATTCGAGTCCAAACCACTAAAATTCGAGACCCATCCCCAGAACTACTTAAGACTTTAAAATTAGATCCAACTAAAACGGGTCGGGTTTGAGGGAAACCGAATCCATTGCCATCCCTATCAGAGTCAGTGAATGGTAGTCTGAAGCAAATAGGAAAGGGCACTTGACTTTTCACATATTTTGACTATGTTCTATGAGTTGACTGGGGCAGGCGCATTGCTTCACACCTGAAAACCGTTTTTTTTTTTTTTTTTTTTAATAAAAAATAGCCACACGCAACGCTTATCCATGTGATTGTAATCGGATTAAATACAATTTATCACTTGCATTAATGTAAAAGAAAAAAAAATCTTACGAATTAAACAAATTGCAATTTACCCCGTGATACTAAAAATGGTGCAATTTACCCTCATCCGGTTAGTATCATTTTTAGTATAGCAGAGAATAAATTATAATTTATTTTTTCATAGAGATTTTTTTGTACTTTTTTTATTAACACAATGGGATAAATTGTATTTAATTCGTTTATAATCAGATGGATATAATATAGATATTCAAAATTAAATAAATACTATTTTTAAGTGAAAGTTGAGAATAAAAATATGATGTGAATTATTTGCAAAAAAATATATATATTTGTAAAAATATTTATGGGTCTGAAGAGTATTTTAAATTTTAGTGTATGCGATGTCATAAATTGCTAGTTGTGAGCGAAATATGATTCTTTTTGTAAATATTGGTAATGCTTTTAATTGGTTTTAAGACAAGTGAGTAATAAAAACAGTTGGCAATTGTCCAATTTTCTTAAATTATGGGGCAATTTGTAATTTGAGAAAATTCTTGTATAAATTAAGTTTAACCTAATTAAATCAATTTTAGAACAAATATATTATCCTTAATTATATGATTAAATCACTTTACTTAAATTATTTATCAAATACATAATAAATATATTATACTTATTATATAATTAATTAAAAACGATCAAAATTTCATTCGAGTTAGAATTTCCTGGCATTTCAATGACCAAATTGAGGTGGAATATGAGTTCTGATGGTGTATGAGAACATAGCCCATGGGTATAAATTGGCTTAACCTTTTTAAATTTGGTAACTTTTATTTTATTATTATTAATTAATAGTTGTTGTTTGGTGTACCAGTGGTGATATGTTGTGCTATTAAATTAAATTAGAGGATAATTAGGTTAAAATGCATAAAATTTTATGTGGTTTAAAAAGTTTGTTAAAAACCTCCTTCTATTTTAAAATAGACAAAAAAACCCTCTCTGTTTTGTTAAATGTAGCACAATTATCCATTTTTGTTAAATCCAACAAACAGCGTTAATTTTTTTAACTGTTACTTAATATATATTATTTTTATTTTAATAATAGTTGAATCTGTATTGATTATATCAGAGCCGTCAGATTTAATTAATTAATATTAATCGTTGGATCTTAAGTTTATAAAAAGAATCAAGGATTGATATTTTATTGATTAAACATATATACTATAAAAAATTATTTGAAAGAAAAAATTTAATCCCCAACCCGCCTCCTCCCCCACCCCCACCCCCCCCCCCCACCCGCGCAACCCCCGCCGCTCCCCTTCCCCCCCACCACCCCGCACCGCTCCCCCTTGCCCCAAAATTTAAGCAATGGCAACAGCGATGTCGCCCAAAAATAAGAAAGAGGGTGACGGCGTCGCCAATGGCGTCATCCTTCTGTGGGCGTCGCCCCACATTTTTTTATAATTAATTTTAATTATATTAATTAAAAATAATTTTAGAATTAATAATTGTAATTTTTAAATTTCAATTTTAACAATTAAATAATTTGAATTTAATTTAATTTAATATTTGAATTTAAATTATAAAATTTCAAAATTGTATATAATTTTTTTCATATTTTTAAATAAATATATTTAAAAATTATTTTTTTAATAGATGACAATGCAAAATAATCACTCCAAATAATTAAAAATATACATATTGATATATATGACCCAAGAAATTTGGGCCTAGTACATACTTTAAGGAGGCCCACAAACATCGGCAGGGAGAAGTCTAAGACTCCCCCTACTGACCCAGCAACATGAACAAAGAATAAGACCCCCAATCAGCCGCCGGCCCAATCCAAAAGCACGACCTAGTGGATGTCAGCCCATTGCAGGCAGTCCACACAAGGCGTCCACTTAAGCCGCTACCTTGGGTGATCCATCCTGCCTGAAAGACACGCGTCAGGGAAACCCCCTCAACTGCAGACTCCTATGAGAAGAAAGATTCATAACGCATCAAAAAACGTCCCAAGAGCCCTTGAGGACAAGGGTTCCCTTCCCCAGCGGGAACTCGCATTACAAGCACATCTATAGAGGATAAGATTAAGCGGAAGCCTATCCCAACCAACCACCCACACCCGTTCGCCTTGAAACCCAGAGACCATGCAGACTCCTACCAGAGGGAGACACCTTCCCTATATATACGGGTTTTGGTCCCAGACAGGGGGACGTTCTCCTCTCTCTCGAATCCTCTGCTCTTATAATCAATACTTTGCGTTCTATTTGCATTCTAAATACGATTTACATCACAAATTTAATTATCCTATCATGATTCTATGTTTCAATTCAATTTCTTTCAATTATTTTCTCTTTACATCAGTATTAACTTGAGCGTCAGAGTGCTAATTCGTTGTTTTGCAGGTTCCATCTCTTAAGCTCTTTTTTCACGTGGCCTAGGCCTGGATCATAAGTTCAAGCTCATTGGACCCGTGCTACTTTTGCACGCATCATATATAAAATATATAGATACCATGAGGGTATTTTAGTAAAATAATATTTAAAAATAAGGCCAAAAATAATTAAAAACCATCCCCAAACACACAAGGAGCGAGTGTAATGCACATTCCGTTAATTATTAACGGAAAGAGTATTTTTTGTTGAATTTTACAAAATACAAGGGGGGGTTAGCCTATTTCGAAAACACATGGGGGGTATTAACTTTTTCAACAAAACACAGGGGGGTAAAATGCATTTTAGCCAGGATAATTACACTCTTTTCCTAAATAATTTGGTGTAATTACACATAAATTTTATGTGGTTTGGAAAATTACATCTAAAATTTCAGAGATTTGCTTTAATCTAATAAAAAAGTTCCTCTATTAAACAAAATCCATCAAAATTATTGATATTAACAAAAAAATATAGAAAAAAAAATATGTATTTACTCCAATTGACTTATTACTGATTTATTGCAGGTTAAATAATTTTTTTTATGACCAAATTAGCCTCATACGCTTTTATATGTTAATGTATGCGGGTAGGTATATCTTCATCGTTATAAGGGTAATTTAATTCGTAAAGAAAAATATTTGATTTGCAACAAGTCAATAGAGGGTAAATATCAATTTTCATTCAGTTTTTTGTGTTACTATTAGCAAATTCAGTAAATTTTAACCTGTATACGACTTATTTATTAGATGAAAGCAAATTTACTTCCCCCAGTCATAGATAGTTTACATATAATTATATCAAATTTTGATAAAATAAAATGTAATTAACCCTTAAATTAGAGAAAAAAATTCTATCTGCGCCGTTGTTTTATAAATGGGACCATTTTTTACCCTCTAATCATACTCATGGATGGGATAGACTCGATGTTTGTATTTCATTGAAATTTTTTATCGTATTTGTTTAAAATAAAAAATAAAATAAATAGCTTATCAAAACTGTTAAATACGTAGCTTTATATATGCATATTTAAAAAAAAAAAAAAACAATTGTTTGGATGATTCTATGTTACAACGGGGACGAGTTAGGTTGAATATGAGCCCCACCCACCTTAGTTTAAATTGGATCCGGAATCCGTTTAAGGACCCGGCCCGAGTGAAGCAAATTTTCTTAGCGGACTTGCAATCCATGGAGCTCTACATTAGCCCAACTCAAAGCAAACAGCTCCATGGATTAGACCACAATTCTTTTAAACTTTTTCATTCGCCTCGTTTGATTTTTTTATAATTCTTTCTAAAATTACAGTAGAAGAAAAATTAACAATTTCAGATCTCAATTTAAAAATTGTATAATTTTATTAAATATCAAGAAGTATTAATACTTTTTTTAAATAACAAGATGATATTTATAATTATGAATTGAAGTTAGAGTATAATAGAGAGGTAGAGAACACTAAACTTAAAAAAAAAAAAAAAAAATCCATCTATATTTGCATTTCAAGTTTTTTTCTTTAATCCAAATCAAAATCATAAGAATATTAAAAGAATTATAACAAAGTTAAATTAATAATAATAATCGTCATTAAAATATAATTTAATTGACGAAGTTGAGGTCCCGTAACTTCATGCTCAATGTGTCGATATTTTCACTTATTATAAACAGTTGATATCGACAATTAACATATTGATTATTGATTATTATAATTTATAATGTAATCGATTTATTTGGAAAAATAATAATAAAATTAATATTATGTTGGAATTGCATAATGCGTGTGATTTAATATGTTTGGTTATAATTGTGTCTCCACGGCGTGAAGAGAAGCAGCTGCTGAGTTTAGCTTTTTGGGTCGAGTTACAGTTAAACTCTTTTTAAAAATATAAAATTATATTTTTTTAAAAATATTTTAAAATTTTACTTACACCCCTACAAAAAAAAAAAATCGAGTGGGGATCCCTTCGATTAGGGTGCAAGTTGAGCCGAACCGGTTTGTGAGCTCGAGTCGAGCTTGAGCTATATTCCTTGTGTTCTGACTCGCGAGCTCGAGCTATATTCCTTGTGTTCCGGCTCGCGAGCTCACACCTATATTTTTATTCTTTTATAAATATTATTTAAGTATATATTTAAATTTATATCAAATTTATGTTCAAAATTCACCATATATTAAAATTATTGGTCAATATATCACTTATTTTAATTTTATTAAAAACTAAGTAGTCTTTGTTTACTTTTCTTTAAATGATTGGACCGAATAATTTTTTATTATGATAGTCAACTTTCTTTCATCGTATTACTTATTTTTTGTCTTCTTGTGAATATTTTCTTCCCTGATTCTTATTTAAATTTTTGAATAATGTATTTCATATGGTACAATAGTCTATATTTTTAAAATTTAAATAAAAAAAAATTAATTGAGCTCAAGCTTGACTAGATTAAACGAGCTTGTTTGTGAGTTGGAGCTCACGAGCTCAACTCATGTTAATCTCGAGCTCAGATTTTCAGCCGAGCTAGGCTCGTTTGCACCCCTATCATTCGCTGATAAGGCGGTTTCTAGAGCACATGGTTCTATCACACTACTTGTCTTTCTTTGTTTATACCTGTCCCCTTCCGTTATTACATAGATGAAAAAAATTGATGTCAACAAAAATTCTTACACAAAATTTTAATTTGACCATTTCATTTAATATTCCAATATGTATTCTTGTACTTCTAAAAAGAAAACTGCAACGTATATATAGATATATGTATATATATATAATGAGGTTAATATTAGTCTATTGTTCTTCTTATACGTACAAATTATTATATGAAAACGTAAAATGAAGGGTTGAAATTAAAAATTTACGTAATGTATTTTATTAATCTTTCGTCAAAATCTGCATGAAAGAGAATCAAATGTAAACAATTAATATTTATAGGATGTGTAAATATAATTTTAAAACTTTATTTTAAAAAATATATAATTTTATATTTTCAAAATGATCTAAATATAATTAATCCTATTAATTATGTTGCAAAAGTAAAATAGCATGAAAAAAATCCTCCATCATATTCACATTCTCTGCTCTCAAAGTTGTGTGTGGGGGCTGTAGCTTTTGTCGGCTAATCCTCCCAAATCTTTTTCCCAAAAGCACTTTTGCTGGATTCAACAAACACGCCTTTATTTATTTAGGGTGTATTTGGATTGATGGATTTGGATTTGAAGGAATAATTTGGTGAAAGGATTTTAAATGACTCCATTTGAAAAGAATTTGAAATCCATCCATATTCATTAAAACTTAGTTTAAAATTAAAATTGAAGGATTTGAAATCCTTTGGATTTGGAATTATCTAAACATGTCCAAATGATTTGTTATGATGATTTCAAATCCTTCAATCCAAATACAATCTTATTTCATTTATTTTTAATTGTGGGATCACCATTCCCAAAATTGATTTATTATTTGTTTATATTTATTTGTCATTTAGTTGCTTTAGAAAAAATAAAAAATATTGCATCAATGACAATACAATTTCTTTCTTTTTCGTGAGAAAATTAAATTAAGTTGGCTATAAAAATAAAAATAAAAAATATTTTAAAGTATCCGTACAAAAATAAGAATGAAAACAGAACTGCTTTAACCGAACTCGAGACCTGCTTCGTCCCGTCCAGCCCTCGCCTATGCAATAATTGGATATGAAATCTATTTCATCAAACCTCAAAGAATTTCAAGAATCGAGTAGATCTAAAAAACATATATATTTTTTTAAAGAATGCGATGAATACTGCTCATAAATTTAAAATTATACATAAATTATATTTACGAATATTATTAGGGGGCGAATTTGGGATAAGACCCGAAACCATACCAGAATCGATTAGAATCGTAAAATTAAAAACCATTCCTAAACTTGAGTCCAAAATCAGACCCGAATGAAATGGGTCCAAGGCGAGCCCCAAGTCTATCCACTTTATGTATTGTCGTTACACATAATCAATAACTATTATACAATTTAAATTATTTTAATTATTTGAGAAATTTTCATGAATTACATGACAACGTTCATGGACACGGATATGATATTATGTATTGTTAACTAATACAAATACAATATATGATATTTTTTATAATTTTTAAGGCGCGATGTCATTTTGAAATAGTTTTATTCTTTTAATATTTATATCTTATATATATACACACACATTTGATAATAAATTTATGGAGAATTACATTTATACCTCATGGTTTATGGCCTATTTATATAATTATTTATATTTTTTAAAAAAATTACACATATACTTTTAAAAAATATAAACAATTTTACACAAACTATCTATACTTTTTTTACTGTTATGGGTAATTTTTTTAATTACATAAAATACATGAATAAATTTATATAAAAAATTATAAATCTAGGAGTTTAAATATAATTATCTTATAAAATTAAGGAGATGTTAATTTAATTATATATAAAATAATAATTAACTATGGAAAATATAAAAGAGAAAAAATTTGGCTGCACACACACACGCGCGAGCGAGTCACTACGGTCAACTTCAAAGTCCGAGGAAGATAGAAAAAAACTCTCTTTTGTTTCCTAGCAAACATCGTTGTCCGAAGCGTTCTATTCCCACTCTCACGCGCTTAACTCTCTCAACCCTCAGTTTCCTACCGGACTTGGAAAGGCAGATATATTTATAATTATTTAAAATTGAAATATTTTTTTAAAAAAATAATACATCGATTAAATTAATACATCAATATAATTAAAATAAATAGATAAATTACATAGACTCAATAAATAATTGAGAATAAATAAATCACAATAAATCATAAAAATAAAATAAATATTCTCATAAAGTGAGACAAAACCCACACATTCGATGAGTTCAAACTGATAATCTTGAATTTGTTCGAATTATTTATATGAGTTTGTAATAATTTATTATTTTAGTATTTACAATTTTATAATTAAATATGAATGTATATTAAATCGTCGATCGATCGATGTTTTATGTATTTATGTATTACTATTTCTTAAAAAAAATAAAAGGTACAAAAAATTTTCTTTGAAACATTTTCTCCAAATTCCATTCACTTTCAGAAAAGTTGTGTTTGATTTTTAAGTTGTCTATATTTTTATTTTTCAGTGAAAAATATGCGTTTTTAATTTTATATAAGTTTTTATATAAAATAAGAATATGATTCGTTAATTAATTATTCTGTATTTTATATTAAACTGTTGCATTAAATCAATATATTTTCGTTGAGAATACATATGAACAGACACATTTTTATTTAAATAATAAACTATAAATTTAAAAATTCAAAATGAAAACACAGACAAACAAATATTTTGTATTTATAATTTTTTTTTTGAATTGTTTAAATTAAATTAATCTAAGTTAAAAATTATAAACAAATTCCTACCAATTTCAGCTCAATGATAAAATTATAAATATTAAATTATTTTTTTCAAACACTCTATTTTTTTATTTTTATTTTTTATATATTTTCAAACATTTCAACTTTTACTATTATTTGAGTGGAGAATCCAAAATTATCTGAAATCAGCCAATACAAATGTATATTTGGTTAATTAGAAGAATTTTTATTCAAATCAAAATTGACAGTAATAGAACTGATCCCATAACAAATATAATTACTAGGGATAATTACATCATTCTCCTCTAATATTTGGTGTAATGATATCTAATACCATTGATGTTTATTTTCGTTCAATAAATAAATTCATATGTTAATAAAATTTATGAAAATTGCTAACATCAGGGAAAAAAAATTGAATGAAAATCCATTTTGACCCATAATTGACTTATTACTACTTACTACAGATTAAATAATTTTTTTATTTTATTTATCAAATTACCCTTATGAGGATTAAGATAAAGATGTATCTCTTTACATGCCTTGAACGTGAATATGTATAAGGGTGGTTTGGTTATTAAAATATTTGTTTAAACCTGCAACAAGCCTATAATAAATTAATTGGAATGAAATTTGAACTTTTATTCAACTTTTTTGTTGATGTTAGCAAATTTAATAAATTTTAGTAATGAATGGATATATTTATTTGATGAAAACAAACGTCAGAAATACTAAGTATAATTTTTCAACCCACGAGATAACTACGTATAATTATATCAGAATTAAAAAAAGAGAGCACTATAATTACTTTTAATTAAGGTAAATTACAACGGCCTCTCTTGAGATATGATATAATTATGAATACCCCCTGAAGTTTGATGAAATCGTGTAATCCATTGAAAGAAGTATGAAATTGTCAACTTTGCTCTTACTGTAGTTTTTGTTATTTTTTTTTTAAAATACAAAATTTATAAAAAAAATCAAACAGGGTGGATCAAATTTTTGTAAAGATTACCCACTTAGTTCATAAAAAAAGTTACAAAATTTTAAAAAAATAAAATTATAATTCTTAATCTACAAGGTTATGTTGCAATTTACCACAAAAAATGAATAAAAACCTAATGGATCGGGCTAGTAGTTAGATGATCGTTAAAATCAGAGAGTATTGATAATTTTTCAAATAATAAGAGATATTTATAATTATGTTAAAGTTTAGAATATTTATCGTTTTAATTATTATTACCAAATTTTACATTCATAATATATTAAAATATATACTAATGGTATAATTATTTAAAAGACGATCAAATCCAATTCAAGTAGACAAATATAGGGTAGCATTGGAGTCCCCATAAACACAGACATCTGTAGCTGTCCACCAACACCACGCCAGAAATTGCCATCATTTGCTATCATCAATTTCTCAAATTTCATCTGCATGCCATTGCCCTCTCTCTCTCTCTCTCTGTGCATCATCACACAGACTATCCCACTTCAGATTTTTCTGTATTTATTATGTCTTTCAGACTCAGATTACAGACCTCAAAACTCCTATTTCACCTCTGCCTTTTGCTCCTCTCTCTCCTCACGCGCGTTCAGAGAGAGAAGCATCGCCACCCTCCATCAACCATTGGGATTCGAGCAACAGTGAAGATTACATCTCCCCAAACCATTCTTGCAACACCCTACGATTGAATTTTTGCATGGTCACTGTTCAGTCGTCTCACTCTCTCTCCCAATTATTCTTCACTTGACTTCACTCTCACTCTCACTGACACATTCACATACACTCACCGACTCCGCTCTGCAATTGTGACCGCTCTTTAGCCAGAGCCCACGCTAGAGGAGAACCCTTTTTAGCCATTTCATCAGTTATTTGGCAGGCGCACTGCGTTATGGAGGAAAGGCCGGAGACGGAGCTGATATCAATACCGGCGACTCCACGCGCCTCCACGCCGGAGATACTGACTCCCTCAGGACAGAGGTCGCCGAGGGGCGCGGCGAAGGAGGCGGGTTCCGGCACCGCCAAGTCATGGACGCCGACTTCGTTCATATCTCCGAGATTCTTGAGCCCCATTGGCACTCCCATGAAAAGGGTTCTCATCAATATGAAGGGGTATTTGGAGGAAGTCGGCCACTTGACCAAGCTCAACCCTCAAGATGCTTGGCTCCCCATCACCGAGTCTCGCAATGGAAATGCTCATTATGCGGCTTTTCACAACCTCAACGCTGGTGTCGGATTCCAGGCATTGGTCCTGCCTGTTGCCTTTTCTTTTCTTGGATGGTATGTTTTCTTCAAGCTTTAGTAAATTTCTATCAACTTAATTGAACTAGCTATTTCTCCAGATTTATCATAGTTAACTTTGTCCAGTTCTTGCAATTTCTGCTACCCGTTTCTCTGTTGAAGGTGGAGTGTGCCTTGTTCGATTTACTGGTCCATTAATTAGTAGGGTCGAGAGTCAAATTTGCTGTTCTCTTTTTCCTTAATCTTTTGCCCCCTGTTCTTGGCAGCATGTCTGTTAAATACTTTCAAGATTGCTTTTTGACGATTTTGATCTTTGACTACGGTCTCCAATGCGTTGAAGAGTGTATTTTGGGAACTAGAGCTTTCTGTTTCATGTATTTGACGCATTCTGCTGCTGTAATTTTTACCTCGAAATAGTTGATTCCTTCTCTTTTCCTCAGTCTTTTCTGGGTCTGTTAGATGGAAAATTCTTGGCCGAACTAATTCAATTACAGAACAAGTGTATCACAGCTGCTCTATAATTGGTGATTTTTCCTAAATTATACACTAATCACATGTAAAGTGCATTTGCATATAATTAATTCAGATTCAGCCAAACGGTCCAGGCAAGAATTTCCCCCAGCTCTTTTAAGACTTCAAGATTTATATCTAATTATGGGTTGTTAGGCTGAACTTCGAAGGACTTTATTCCACTTCTGCTGCTTATAGTCGTTCACTATCTGTAGTTTGAGTGCTCTTGTGTACATGTGTAATCTTTAAGCCCTTTTCACCAAAATTGCAGAGTAGCAGCATTATGTTCTCAAGAAAACATTTATTTTATCCAACGTCGAATTTTTGGTTGGAATTATCATAGGCTTGTGATCCTAATTCTGTTTCAATTCTTTGCCTTACTTTTTGGAATGCTATCATGAATATGATTTGAATGGAGCCCAGAAATATCTTTGAGCAAATTATATACTTTTAGCTTTTGCTTTTCATGGAAATGCCACTTTACTTTGGGTCCAGAACAAAATCTTTTTATTTGTTTATTTTGATCATTTCTTCATCTCATTATATCTTTTTCTCCTTTTGTACCTGCTCCTAGCTTTATGGATTTCTTCCCTTAGTTAATAGTGCACAGATAGTTGAGCAAGAAAAGCAATCAGTGTTTTATTTGGTCATGAAAGATACAGGAGTCCTCTTTTTCAACTCAGCAGGGTTAATAATGAATCATGATGTAGAAATGCTAGTTTGTTCATTGTTTCACATGGAAAAACTGCGGTGCCGCTGTGGTAATAGTTCTTTAAATTCATCCATCAACAGTACACAAATTTATTACCAGTGACAAATATTAAGTACTAGTTGACTAATTTTAGAATTCACAACAACTTCTCAACTAAAGTTACTTCCTCAATACATGCAATTAACTTGGTCGGACGTGGATGTACATATCAGTAAACATCCGAAGGTAAGATACGGTCTAGTTCAATGTTGTTATGTCTTTGACAATTTGAGTTTCGTGCTCCATACTGACCTATTTGCAATTTGAATGGTTGGATAGAAATCCTTGAATATGTGAAAACTTCCTCATATATATTTTTTGGTTTATGTAGGAGTTGGGGTATAATCTCCTTATTCATAGCGTACTTCTGGCAATTATACACTTTATGGATTCTTGTTCAGTTGCATGAAGCTGTACCAGGAAAGAGATATAACAGATATGTGGAGCTTGCTCAGGCAGCATTTGGTGAGTAGTCTTACAACTGAGAAAATCTCCAAATATAACCTGCTGGTTTAATCATAGAAGCACTAGAGAGTCTTTTGCCAGAAAGACATACAACATTTATCTTATTTCAAGAAACTACATTTTAATAACCATGGTTACGTTTATGTTAACTCTTGCTTTGTTCTGTGATCAAAATATGAATTCTAACTACAGATATATGGTCTGCTTTTTTCTCTTTTGTGCGTGTCGCATGGTTATTGTACAATGAAAGATTGAAGGGTAAATGAAGCCATGAATTCGAAGAAGTGCGTAAATTTATGTGAGGGACGAGTGGACGACAGATGCAAAATGTGTGAACATGATTGGGAGATGATCTCTTTAGGTTGTGGAATAGAAATTCATCATTTAACAGTACATAATTTTGAAAAAGGTTACTATTTACCAATTTCACCAAACAAAGAGAAAGTGAGAAGGGAAAGGCAGAAGTGTTGTAAATTGGGAAAGCAACCTAACAGTTCCCGACACAGTAGAGTTTACATGAGTCCGCACACCACAAATATGACCCTAAATTAGCTAGCTGTGTCTAAAGTATATAGGACATAATTGCTGATAACATTTCATCCGTGTTTCTAGGGGAACGCTTGGGTGTCTGGCTTGCGCTCTTTCCAACCGTTTACCTATCCGCTGGGACTGCAACAGCTCTAATTCTAGTTGGTGGGGAGACCATGAAATTGTTCTTCCAAATTGTATGCGGTCCACTTTGTTCCTCAAATCCTCTGACAACCGTTGAGTGGTATCTGGTATTCACATCCCTATGCATTGTCTTATCCCAACTCCCTAATCTCAACTCGATCGCTGGGCTCTCGCTCGTTGGTGCTGTGACAGCCATTACGTACTCCACCATGGTGTGGGTGCTCTCTGTGAGCCAACAACGACCACCGTCTCTTTCCTATGAACCACTTTCATTGCCTACCTTAACGGCTTCTGTCTTTTCCGTCCTGAACGCACTTGGTATAATAGCATTTGCATTTAGAGGCCACAATCTAGTCCTGGAAATTCAGGTCTGTGCTCTCTATTTCCCATATGGATGTATATACCATTTTTTTGAATGAGAATCTTAGGTGTGGAATGTCTATGTAATTGATTATGAAAACCATTGCCCCTGATATCATTTAGGCAACGATGCCGTCAACCTTCAAGAAACCAGCTCATGTGCCGATGTGGAGGGGGGCCAAGGTTGCGTACGTCTTTATTGCAATGTGTTTGTTCCCTGTTGCCATTGGAGGTTATTGGGCTTGCGGTAACCTTGTAAGTCATGCCACTTTCTCCTTCCACAGCCTCGCTCGATTAATTTTGACTAAACGAAGTACATTTCTTATTCCTAACCATAAAAACGTTCATGTATGCTTAAACATATCCATTTTTTACTGCAGATGCCTTCCGGAGGAATTCTCAACGCATTATTTGCATTTCACAGCCACGACATTCCTAGGGGGCTTCTCGCCATGCCGTTTCTTCTTGTCGTATTCAACTGCTTGAGCAGCTTCCAGATATACTCGATGCCTGTTTTTGACAGTTTCGAAGCTGGCTACACCAGCCGGACCAACCGGCCTTGCTCGATATGGGTCCGCTCCGGTTTCCGAGTGTTCTACGGATTCGTCTCTTTATTGATCGGCGTGGCTCTCCCATTCTTGTCGAGCCTTGCCGGTTTACTAGGAGGGCTCACTCTCCCTGTCACCTTCGCATATCCCTGTTTCATGTGGGTTCTCATAAAAAAGCCGATCAAGTACAGCTTCAACTGGTATTTTAACTGGATCCTGGGTTGGTTGGGCATTGCTTTCAGCTTGGCATTCTCCATCGGCGGCATTTGGAGCATGGTGAACAGCGGACTCAAGCTGAAGTTTTTCAAGCCAAACTAAGAATCAAGAACCACCTTGTCCGGTTCTTGCTAAGATGTTCTGAGTTTGTGTTAGTGAATGTTGTTGTTGTTGTTGTATGGTTTTGATCGTAGAGACAGCCTCCAGGTTTCAATCAAGAACGACTACTTTGACTTCTTTGTGTAAATCTATAATATTATAGCCAAATTTTGAGGTAGTTTTTTTACCTTATGCTTAACCAGTTTGTACGAGGAATGTGAAATCTAAAATTTCTTGGTTCTGTTGTCCTATATTGTCTTGGTATTTCAAAAGCAGCTATAACTGTTAGAAATGTTTATCATTTGATAAATCATCATTATGTTTAATTGTATATATAAAACCAAAAAAGATCAAATTAATTATATTATATATATAATACGGCCACAGTATATCACTAAAAAGAAAAAAAAAAGTATCTTCGACTTTTTCCGCTCTTGATTTTTCTTAACCATTTAAAATTTTACATAGAGTAAATTGCATTTAACTCTCGTTGCTCCAATCTAGAACACATATATTTCTTAAAATTTAAGCATATTATTAATATTCTATTAGCGTTGGAGTAACTCGATGTATGCAATTATTTTTTTATATATTTTTTAATTTAATAAAGAAAAAGGAAGAAAAAATAAATAGCTGAGCAAAACTAATAAAGTGAAATAATTATAAAATATGTATTAATAAAAATTATTAGTATCACTGATTAATAAAAAAGATGGTATGATACTACAGATTGTGTTCGTGCATAAATAAACAGCACAATTGGCTCCCAAAAATTGGGGGAAAAAAATTTTAGTCCATTAATTTGGTTCTCGTTCAATTTTAGTCCATTAATTTGGTTCTCGTTCAATTTTAGTCCATTAACTATGATAATTATCACATTTTCTACACTAACTTTGAAAAATGGGTCAATCAGGTACTCCGATGGTATTTTGGCCGGAAATTGCTGATGTGTCAATATTTTTCCGGTGAAATAAGCCATGTCATCGTCTGACGTATCTGATGACGTGGACTTATTTTTAGCAGGTGTAATTTTAGTACACTAACTTTATCCTGGTGTAATTTGAGTCCACTAAGTTTGTCCAAGTGCAATTTTTGTCCATTATTTAAATTTATTGTTTTATATAATATATTTTAAATAAAAAAATAACCCACCCACCCCGTCAAACACCCAACCCCCCGCCCTCGCCCAACACACAACTTGGCGATGGTGGTCGTCCAATTGTACTAAGCTTTATTTTCTCTTTGGGCTGCAAATTCTACAGGATCAAACCTATGGGACTTAGGGAATGATATAAAAAAAAGAGAGGGAAAAAGAAATTCATATTAAATAAAAATGAAGTAGAAGAACCCAAATTCCAAATGAACAAATTCAACCTTTAAAAGGACCTTTCATTCTCGAAAAATGAGGGGAGGGGAGGGAAGGGGGGGTGGGGTGGGTGGGTTAATTTTTTATTTAAATTATGTTATATAAAACTAGTTGTTATGGCACGCCGTCTCTGCGTGCATATAATAAATAATTTATTTATATTTTAAACTATATTATAAATAAGAATTATAAGATATATAAATCAACACATCATATTCAAAAAATAAATAAAATAAAACTAATTTAGAAATATTACCAACACAAAAAGAATTTGGTGAGTGAAATTTTCATATTAGTATAGATAAATAGTATAAATCATATTGATTAGAAGAAGAATTTGAGTAGGGGTGGTCGAAAATACATAAGGATATTTTTTATAATTTTAAAAAATGGCGTCGTGGTGTAAGTAACCCGCCATTTGTGAGTGAAAATGAGATTTTCTTTTTTATATAGTATAGATAATAAATTCAAGTAATGGACAAAAATTACACTATGACAAAGTTATTGGGTTAAAATTACTCCAGGATAAAGTTAGTGGACTAAAATTACATCTGTTAAAAAATAAGTCCACGTCATCAGACATGTCAGACGATGACATGGCTTATTTCACCGGAAAAATATCGACACGTCAGCAATTTCCAGCCAAAATGCCATCGGAGTACCTGATTGACCCATTTTTTAAATTTAGTGTAACAAATGTGATAATTATCATAGTCGGTGGACCAAAATTGAACGAAAACCAAGTTACCCCCCCCCCCCCCCCCCCAAAAAAAATATATGAAAACTTAGAAGTGTTTGAGAGAATTTAGAAAAGGTATTTTTAACATATGGCTTTAAAAGAATTATTTTGAGGTGTTTGGGATGTCAATAAATGCTTATACTAATATTAGTCATCGTGGAACGTTATTTTTACGTTCATATAATAAATAATATTTTATATTTTAAAATATATTATAAATAAATAAATATATATCTATACTATATAAAAAATACAATTCTTTTTTCACTCATAAATGACGGCTACTTACACCTCAGAATCAATTTTTTTAAATTACCAAAAATGTCCCATGTGCTTTTTCAACCACCCCTACTCAAATTCTTCTTCTCATCTCTATGATTTATACTATCTATATTATTACAAAATTTTTTCACACACGAATATTTTTTTATGCCAATAATATCTCTATATTAATTTTATTTATTTATTTTTAAATGTGATATTTTGATTTATAATCTTATTCTTATTTAAAGTATATTTTATAAGTATAAATAATTATTTATTATATGCACTGGGTACCATAACGGCTAGTATATATAAATATATAAAACCAACACATCACATTTAAAAAAAAAAAAACAAAGAAATAAAGAATTAAAAAAAACTTAGGATATTATCGGTATAATAATAAAATTAGTGTCGCGGTGTCAACCGCCATTTATGAAAGAAAAAAACATTCTCTATATATATATTAGTGTAGATACAAAACTTTGAGTTAATTATGATTTTAGTCTTGTAAGTGTATATTTTTGACATTTTAGTCCTTAAACTTGTTAGGATTATAAGTTGGTCCTTCACCTTTTTAATTTTATGATTTTAGCACTAATTTTGCCAGAGTTTTCAAAACGGAATGAAAAAGTGACATCATAATTCTAGCAAACTTTGAAAATTTCGGTCATTTTTGCCTAAAATCACAAAAATAAAAAAAGGTGAGTAACCATTACAGTCCTAACAAATTATAGGATTAATATACCGAATAATTATAGTTATGGGATTAAAAATATAATTAAGCCTAAAATCTCCCACACAAAAAGAGAGACGGAACTTTTGGGAAGAATGAGAGAGAAACTGAAACAAACAAGAAAGAAATCATTTATTTGTACTTCTTTTCAAAAACATACATTTACAATTTTGGATGAATGTACGAAATAATCAATTTATCTTTATTGTATTTTTTTGTTCTTAATAAAAATTATAAAAAAATCAGACAGGGTGAATGGAGAAATTTTAAGAATTATATAAAAAAATATTCACTAAGTCCATAAAAAAATAAATTTTTTTATAAATTCTTAATCCCCATGACATTTTTGTCGGTTTACCACATACAATGAATGAAAACCTAACTGACTAAGCTAATTGTTAGACGACCATTGAAATCAAACAGTTATTACTAATTTTTTAAATAAAAATAGAATATTTATAATTATACCAAATTTCAGGGGAGGTCGTTGTAATTTACCTAAAATTATAAATATCCCATAAAAATTAATAGCCGTCAGATAAGTACCCCTTTACGACAGCCTGTTACATATGAAAGTTATCCAAAATTACATAGATATTTGCTAAATATCCATTAATTTTAAAAATATATTCATACGCTTAAAATAATAAAAAAATATTTATAATTATGATAAATTTTAATGATAGTCAAATAATGAAAAAAGGAAAGAAGGCGTGTGTAGATGAGATGAAGCAAAGCAAAGCAAAGAGAGAGAGCGACAGAGACGCAAGTGGAAAGTGAGGAAGCAAAGTCCACTCAAAATTGAAAAGTCTACACACACACAGACACAGAGACGACATGCATTGTATTGCATTGCAGGGTTTTGATTGATTCGTAATTATCAGACTCATATTCCACACACTGCCCCACCGGTCGGTGATACGTCACTCCTCTTCTCCTACCTATCTAACATAATCAACCCTACCACTCTCCACCTCATCAAATCAACCTTTTTATTTCTTTAATTTCAATTATATGAATTTTTTGTGATTTAAAAAATTATATTTAATATTCTTAAGGATTATTTCTTTCTAATAAATGGATTTTTCTATCAGTCAAAATTCATCAAATTTATTGATGTTAGAAAAAAGTTAAATAAAAATTTATATTTAACCCCGATTAATTTAGTTTTTTTTATATCAATTGTACATTAATTACGCAACGAGTGGAAAAATTATAATTTCAGTCCTGTAACTTAGAGGGTTAGCTTTTTCTGTCCTACACGAATTGATTTTTACATTTTAGTCATGTATCTTTACAATTTTTTCAATTTTTACCACCAACGTGATCAAAAAATTGTATGTGACTTGCAATAATCGAATTAAATTATAATTTTAGTCTTGTAATTTAGAGAGGGTTATTGTTGGTCCTACACGAATTGACTTACATAAATAAACTTACAATTTAATTAGTTCATGTACATATGTTACATGCCATTTTCTTTTTTACCAAATTAGACGAGAAAGGACTAATTAAAATTGTCAAAATATTAAAGTTACGAAACTAAATTATGAAAGTTAATTCTTACAGAATCAAAAAATACCCCTAATTAAATTACAAGGCTAAAATTACATTTTTCCCAATGACAAGTGCAGTTTGATTCGTCTAAGGTTGGTTTTTAGGTTGGTACTATATATAACTATGTTTTATACGAGTTGTACATTTCTCATATCTAAAGGATGAATATTTTTATCTGAACTTGATTCGATCGAACCAATTTAATCATAAAGCAAATGTGTTACACTTCTTTTATGATTGATCGTTTTTCCTAAACTGTACATCAATTACATGACAGGTATAATACACTTACAATATAATTGGTTCAAATTTGACCAAATCAATTCAAACAAAAAAAATTCCTTTGATATAATTGTATGAATGTGGAGAAGGTGATGAAAATTAGCCTCACCTACAACCCCAAAGTGATAACTTGCCCTCATTATAAATTTATAGATACTAGATATCATTGCATGCGGTTCCCACAAAAATATATAAAAAAAATTAGTGTAAGATGATAAGAAAAAAAAATTGTTAAAATAATAAATATGGAGAAGTGAAGAGAAAGAGAAATATGGGATAGAGGGTAGTTATGAGAAATTATAAAATTGTTAAAAAAATATTAAAATTACTAATCTGATCAAATAATCTTAAAGAGAAAAAATGAAATGAAGGGTAAATTGGGGCAATCTAAAGTTGGTAAGCTCAAATATTTTTCTTTTATAATAATATAGATAATTATATTTTTTCTTTTCTGATTTATGATGTGTTTACACTAATTAGCTATATTTTTTTTTTTATAATTATAGAAACTACTCACGAACAAACAAATTATGATAGTTTGTGCAATAATATTGACTTTCTTTTGGAAGGGGGTATGTATAATTTTTTAAAAGTAGGAGTGGGTTGTATAAATAATATTAAATTTCTGATATATGTATAATTATTTAAAAATAAAAATTAATTATGTGGACAGATGTAGATTAAAAAGTACAGATGTGATTATTACAAGCTATTTCCAGCAATACATACAAAGCACACATCACATATAGAATTGTTTTTTACGTGCAAAATATGGTCCTTTTTTTTTTTTTTTTTTCTCTTAATATTAAATTGGGATAGTTACACTTCCCTCTCACAAGAGTTGTATAATTATGTATAAAATTTTTGTGATTTGAAAATTTATATTTAACACCCATGAGATTTACTTATGTTTAACAAACAAATCATTTTGTTAGTTATAATTAACTGAACTTATTGATATTAATAAAAAAAATTGAATCAAAATTAAATATTACCCTCAATTAACTTATTACTGGTCAAATAATTTATTTCTAACTAAAATACCCTTCTAACGCTAAAGATATACTTTCTTGCATGCATCAATACATGAAGAAGTATGATAATAATTTAATCATAAAAACTTTTATTTGACCTACAATAAATTAATAATTAACTAATTTGACATATTATATAAAAAATTTAATTTTTTTATTAATATTAATAAATTTAGTTAATTTTAAATAACAAAATAACTTATTTATTAAATAAAATAAATATGCTAAATATAATTTTTCAAACTATTAAAAATATATGTAGAATTACACCAAACGAAAGAGAATACAATTATCCCTATTAAAATTTTCCCCATATATAGTGAACTAAAACCACAAAGATGAACATTAATTCAGTTAAATTACATCTTATAAAATGTCGGAATACATAAGAGCTTATAAATAAACTTAGCCATTAATCTGTAGGGAGAACCAACAGAACTGTAAACAGCAATTGAACACACACACACATGTCCAAGAAAGAAACACAAACACACACACACACATACATGCATTCAACTGCATTTGGTTCTTAGTTCTATTTTACATATCATATAATAATCATAATCATAATCATAATCATGATCATCAGAAACAGCAAAAAAGATTGTTATTTTCATGATCCCACATTTCAGCCATGGATTTATGGCTGTTCCTCTGTAAACCTACCTACCCTAATATTCTTTCTTACAGTAACTCCATCCTACGCATCATTCTTACAACATCAACCAATGGTGGTGGGGGGTTGCTGATTCACTTGAGGCCTTTGCCTGGTGTGGAAATAGCAAGGTCCGGCCAAGAAAAGTAATCGCCCTCGGCCACGCCGCCTTCCCCACCACCGCCCACCTGCCACGTGTTGCAACCCGGAGACTCCACGGCCACCGCCACGGCGCCTTGCTCCATGGGCCAGTCTAGAACCCCGTGCCCGTAACCCAGCCCCAGTCCGTAACCGTTTATGGGGAGAAGCCCGCACTCCACACCCATTACTGTACTGGTAGTACCCCACCAAGGAGTTAAATTCACAGGCTTTGCCGCCGGAGAGCCCTGTATAGACCCGGAACACAGAGCCGAGCCCGGGTTTGAAGCAACCCGGTCAAGCCTTCGAGTTTGACCCGTCACGTCGTTATCTGTGCTGGAAGAAACTAAGTTGCTGCTGGTGGGGGTTGGTGTAATAGTGGTGGCTATACGGTGGCGTTTATTGGAGGACGAAGCTTTCCGGCTTCCGCCTCCGATGGGGACGTTACGCAGCGCACCGCCGCGGGTCCAGTAGCGGCGGCAGGACCTGCAGAAGTGGCGGGGCTGGGAGAGGTTGTAATTGTTGTAATAGCAGAACTTGGTGTTAGTGGAGTCGCAGCGTGGGCAAGGAAGCTGCTCCGGCTCCCGCGGCCGAGACTGGTATCTTGACAGCCGCGGGTGGGCGGAGTCTGATACAACCTCCGGCGTATTTGGTTGCGGGATTGGAGTGAAATGGTGTTTTGCTATGGGTTCCGGCGAGAGGGAAGCGTTGAGTAAAGAATCCATGAAGGAGCGGAGTAAGATACTGAAAGAGAGGGAAGGGGGAATGTCTTGCAATCCAAAAGTGGACTTATATACATGCCAACCAGATTTTGGTCGATTACATGACAATTATATTAGCAGACAATTTTATATCTTTTGCTGGAGTTTGTAAATTGTATATGTTATTTTTAACAATTGTTTACATTTAAAAAATAAATTTCATCGCTGTAAATTCACCGAATTTACTTATAGTAGCAAATTACAAGTCAAATAAATCTTTTTTAACTCAAACTATTGTTATGCATTTTACATGATAATACATATGCAAAGGTATATTTTTACCCTTAAATATGAGTATTTCAGTTAGAAATGATTTGTTTGAACTGCAAGTTGTGAGTAACAAATCGATCAGGGATAAACATGAATTTCCGTTCAATATTTTTGCTAATATTAGCAAATTTAATAAAATTTTATCAACGGATGAATATATTTGTTACAAATAAACAAATATCATGAGTGATAAATGTAATTTCTCAAATCACATAAAGTTTATATGTATAATTACACCAATTTTAGAGAAGGATAATATAATTATCCCATTATACACTTCTTTAAAGTTTATTATAATTAAAAATATTTTTTATTGTTTAAAAATAATCAATAATTAATTATATTTTATTTTATTTTCTCACGTTACTCTAAAAATGAAAATGAAAGTAAATCAAAACATCATAGATTTTTTCTCCTCAAATTGATTATTTGTTGAATTGGAAAAAAAAAAAATTAAAAAAATCAAAGGTTAAAATGGTCACTTGAACCAGATGGAACAAATCCAAGGCTCAGACAAACATGTCGAATTTCTACTCATGGGACCTATATTTGAAACCCCAAACACAATTAGCATTGCTCAATTTTCGGTTAAATGAAATTTAACCTATGTTACACGTGGAATAAGCAAATATTTTTTCTGTAAAAAAAATAATAAATTTTTTTCATATATTTTGAAAAATAAAATAATTATCCCTTATCAATACCAAAATATAGCAAATTATCCCCTATTAATGGTATTGGTAGTGGGTAATTTGTTTTTATTTTTCAAAATACAAGGGGTAATTTATTATTTTATTTTTACAAGAATTTTATTACTCATTTCTTATATTACAGGGGTAAATTGTATTTTTTACCTCAATTTTCCCTATACATAGACTTTCTACTTAATTAAATCAGATAAATACGCATTTTTTTTTTGTGTAATTATATATAACCCCTTATAGTTTAAAATATTATATTTAATATTTTTAATATTTGTCTTCATTCAATAAATAGATCAATTTGTTAGTAAAATACTCAAAATTTGCTGACGCGAATAAAAAAGTTGAATGATAATTCATATTTACTTCGATTGATTTAGAACAAATTTATTATAGGTCATATAATTTTCTTTTGATCAAAATATCGCTATAAAAGTGAAAATATACCTTCTCATTTGTGGTTTTATTAGCATGTGAGGATTTAAGTGTAATTATAACAAATTTAAAAATAATAATATAATTATCCATAATTAAATCTATGTATGAGGTCATGAGGCCATCGGAAGTGCCGACGACTTTTCCAATAAAAGGGAATAATTACACTCCAATTCTTTGATGTTTAGTGTGATTACACACAAATCCTCTGTGATTTGAAAAATTATACTAGTACCCTTGAGGTTTGCTTCAATCCAACAAATTAGTTCCTCCGTTATTCACTGAATTTGTTGATATTAATAAAATATTTAAAAAATTTATATTTACCCCGATTGACTTGTTCAATGTCAAATAAATTTTTTTATGATCAAATCATCCTCATAAGTTTTCACGCGCTAATGCATATGAAGAGGTATGTTTTTACCTTTATAAGGGTAGTTTAGTCCGGAAAAAATTATTTGACCTACAATAAGTCAGTAATAAATTAATCGAGAGTATATCATTTTAATTCAATTTTTATGTTAATATCATCAAAATTGATGAATTTTGATTAATAAAGGGATTACTTTGTTAGACGAAAGAATCTCAGGAGAACTAGATATAATTTATCAACCAACAAGAATTTACGTATAATTACACCAAACCTCAAAAGATGAGAATATAAATTAAAAAAAATAAAAAATGAGGTCGTCAGAAGTGGAGGGAGACTTTCGTATGTTAGCACGCAAGACCTAGCTCAAGTTTTTCGATTGAAATTTCATAATAAAAGATTATGAATTTTTATCTTATAAATATAGGCATATGGGTGCTTCATAGTAATTTAAAAAAAAAAAATAATTCATTCATTAATTTAAACTTTTTAAACATTTGATATCCACCTTTACATTTAAATATATAGAACGACACAGTGATAAAATGTAAGATCATCCACATGAGTTCATGAGCACTCTAGTTGTAACTTGTATATGTCGATATTTCAATTATTAGATTATTATCAAATTAGCCAACAATCAAAATAACAAAAAAGGCTACGTTGAAAAAAGAATAACAATCAAGATTAGACCGTCCTCCAAATTTTCGTACAACAAAGGGCTACAGGTGTCAGGACCTCCTTTAACTAAAACACTTCAACGTTCTAGTCAATAAAATAATTTGAAAATCATTAAGGCAATGCGAAAATCGATTATATTTTAGGTTTGTAATATACTTATTATGAAGAAAATTAAAGCATCATATAGGTTTTCAGATCCGAAACCCATAGGGCATGCCTGGATGCGCCACATGTCACGTGACCAATGGCCGAGGTTTTTGTGTTGCCAGGTCAAAAGGGTCTTTCGTCTATCTCGACTATTGATAGAAAAAAAGAGAAGATCATAATAGTAAGATATAGGTTTTTTTTAATTAAGAAGGATTAGAAGATGCCCATGTATTTTCGATTTACCATGTTAGAAGAGAAAAACATATTTTTACTTTGGGCATCGTGAATGCACTTTATACAGTATAAATACCTCTCATTCTAAGAAATTTAGTGAGAAGGAGAGAAGAAGTTGCATCACATTGAGATCATTCTAGTATATTTGATCGCTTTTTAAAAAAAAAAATATTATTATATCTCGCATCATTTTTTTCGCACTATCGATTATAAAGAATGTGAATCCCTATTCTTTGCATGTATTTTCGGCTTATGGGGGCAATTTTGTAATTTGTGATATACTTTATCCACATTAAATAGATTTTAAAATTTGATTTATTACGAGCATATCATTAAATTATTTTAGTATTCAGGATAAATTACAATCGGGCTCTCCTAAATTTATTATAATTACATGTACTTTACTTGAAAAATTACAGATACCCCATGAGATTAACAATATAATAAATATCGGAGAACTATAATTTTAGAGAGTATTCGTAATTTTTCAATCAGTGATAAATACTTTATAATTATGACAATTTTATAAATGGTATTTTTAAATAAAAAAAATATTTATGACAAACTTAAAAAAAATTATATTAATTTACTCTAATAAGAGGGCTGGCTTTTGAATGTTTATATACTAAAACTAAAAAAGAAAAAAGACAAAATATTGGAACAGTGAGAGTGTTGCCGACGAAGAATTTGGGGGGTTGGACAACATCATTGCTGTCGGGCAGCGTGGGCAGGATTTATTGGGTGGTGTAGGTTGAGTGGGTGGCTGCCGCCGCCTCCCGCCGCCGGAATTAGCGCATTTATGCACATTCTTCTTTCCCACCACAGTCGGATTGTTTCCTTTTTTGTTTTGCTTGGAAATGAAGGAACTTGTAATTATAGGGAATTAGACTTTATTGAACATATAATGAAATGTGAAAAACATGATTTACGATTTTTTTTATATTTAAAATCACTATAAAAGATTTAATTTTTTAATTATAATTAAAAATAAAAAGTTCGTGATTAAAATAAGGGATAATTGCGCGAACTCTCTTGCTCTAAGATTCTGTGTAACTTTATATAAACTCCTTTTAGTTTGAAAAATTACATCTAGCATCTCTAATATATGTTCCCCCGTTAGTGAAAATTCATTGAATTTGCTGATATTAACAAAAAATTCAATATATATATATATATATATATATATATATATATATATATATATATTTACCTCGATTAACTTATTACTGATTTATTGTAGGTCAAATAACTTCATATGTCTTCACGCGCTAATGCATGTGTCCAAAAATAAAACAATATTTGATTTGCAATATGTCATTAATCAATCAATTTTTCTAATTCAATTTTTTAATTTGTTAATATTAGCAAATTTAGTTAATTTTGAGTAACGAAGAGACTTATTTGTTAGATGGAGATAAATTTGATGGATGCTAGATTTAATTTTCCAAACAACAGAAAATTTACGTGTAATTACACAAAATCTCAGAAAATGTAAGTGTAATTGTATCTAATAATAATTCACTATTATCCCTTTTTTTATATAATATATGAGATCAACATATCAACGTAACTAATAATCGTAGAAAATATATTTTTACCACTTCTAAAACTATCAAAATATTTGATAACAGTAATCTATCGAGGGGATTTTTGTTTTTTATTACATTGTGTGGTTGTTTGATGTAGTGTTTAATGTTGAGCTATATATATTTAAGTGTATGGTCTTCGTTCCGTTGTAATAATATATGGATTTATGTAGAATATGTCAATGAGAGGTTGAATGTGTTTTTGGTGTAGGTTTATTTGGTGAAGTCATAAAGTATTGTATTTGGACTCATCGATAGGAGATTGTTTTATTTATATGTGAGAAAGTGCAGAGGATTATGCAAGCGTTCAATGAGTTCTTATTGTTATATTTTTTCAAAGTGATTGTATTTATATGTGTTGGTGGAGGGGGTTTTATTAGTGCTGGACTTGTCAGAGAGTTGTAGGATATTGGTTTTCTTTTAAAGGTGGTGTGAACCTAATTGGCTTGGCTTTGTTTTGGGGCGTTGCCAGTATGAGTTTGTTAGAGTTACTTCAGCACACGATGTTGTTAGTGATAGAGTATATTGAATGTGGATTTTTTTTAAATAATAATATAGTTGATTAAGTAGAAATTAAGCATTGACAGTGTTCCCTAAAATTAGATCAGAGAATACACAAGAGTAGTTCGTGTAGCTTTTTTGTGTCGAAGATTGTCAAAGGTGTAATTAATTCTTTGTGCGTATCGTCGCTGATTCAGTCGGAAATGCTTGTCAAATTTTAATAGTCGGTTCTCGTAAAAAGGTATTTTACTTCTGTGGGTTTTTGGTTGGTGGAACGCCACTTAAGAAAAAATATATCTGTTTAGATGATATTTTTTTGTTTTGAATTAAAGAGCTAGGGGATAGTATTTTATATTGGGTTTGGTATATTTATGTTGTGATTTAGAGAAATAGGTTTGTTTAGTAGATTGTACTCATTGGTTGTGTTAGGATATAATTGAGTTAGTAAAATTATATAGAGGTTATTGAGGATTTTGATTTATACGTATGGTGTTTATTCATATGTAAGAGATTATGAAAAGGAGTTGGATTTGGACATATTTGAGATGGTTTGTTCTCTCCTCCTAGTCCTGGGTGCGATTGAATATGGGTTCGAATTTTTATGTGTTGCCGATACGGGAGGTGAAGGGGAGGTGAACTTGTGGCGCCTAGAGAAAAGTCTATGGGCGTGTGGTTTTGTCGT
The DNA here is from genome assembly GCA_034509725.1 of Sesamum angolense. Lineage (NCBI taxonomy): Eukaryota > Viridiplantae > Streptophyta > Magnoliopsida > Lamiales > Pedaliaceae > Sesamum > Sesamum angolense. The sequence continues at coordinate 9,383,875 of JACGWL010000012.1, forward strand.
GAGCTTGTCAGGTTGGTGGGGGTGCCGTTTGCACCTTTATCATATTGTGGGATGCGTGTGCGAGTTCCGCAGTAGCTTTCTTTCAGTTGCTAACGGTGCATCTTTCCGATGCGAGTTTTCTAATGCGATATCGGGGCCTTCAACTTTAGCATTGCCGAGAGTTCATTTTTGGGTTTCGTGATCTTTCGACTTGGTGAACTACAAATCTCGTCGTATGTTTAGCTCAGCGTGTGATTTGCACGATTTTTGAGATAGTATGATATTAAGAAATTAAAAGGTAAGCAGTTTTTTAGAGAATGGAAGGTGGGGAGTTCATGACATGTTTTCCAGGTCTTTGCTTGTTATGTGAAGTTTTGTGTAATCTCATTATGTCATCGTTAGAGTATTTCTTTGTGATTTCTAATAAATTGAGCACTTATGCTTAATCGATGACTGTGTGTTTCGACTTTGAACAAATTAAATGGTTTGCGTGTTTGTGGCGAGTCAAGAGGATTGGTGGTGTCGGGCGTATCTGTAATGTGCTGTATATTAACGAATTTTTTACTAAGCGAAGAGTGAGAATCATCATTTTACCCCTATTTGCGATCTTGACTAATTTGGAGCGGGCATTGCATGTTTAAGTATTTGGTTTCATAAGCTAGAATTTGACTCTGTTATATATCTGGTGAAATATTATCGATCTGCTTTCACATGCACTATGGGGGACGGTGTTTGTATGAGTATTGAGGGTAATCATATAATATGTATTTTAACGCTGATCGGGTCCTTTGGGAAGTATTTAAGTCAGTAAAGAATCAATTGAGGTTCTTTAATTAGTGTGTTTTTTGTATTTTGTTGTTTTGGTTAATTTATTTTGGAAGGCAAAGTTCGGGTTTAATTGTGTTTGAACATGTGGATTTTGAACTTATTGTTGAGAGTATGAGAGCAATATCTGCGAATGGTTGCTATAGGTTAGTAATTTGCTTGCGAATGAACATTGAAGTTTTGTGAGAGCGTTGGGTTTTTTGTGATTACATGGTGTTTTTTGTTGTGCCAGAAGATTAGAGATGAGTGTATTTTAGTGAGGCCTAGAAAGAGGAAATGCAACTTTATATGTAATTAGTGGAATTAATATTTTTTAATTGTCTCGCTACATCAATTGATATAATTTTTTCAATTTGTACGTGTTCTATAATTTTTAATATTTGGAAAATTCAGCATGTTCCAAGGCGCATTGGTTTTAGCTAAAAGAAACGGTACGTTTTGAGTTTGTGGTCACAGTCATCACAATTAAATTATAGAGTCGGTATTTTTTAAGTGTTGGTAGCTTCGTATTTGTGTGTTGTATTTTAGGGTGGGGTTGGTGTGTATATTGTGTGCAAGTCTTGTGTGTTGTTGGTTTGTTTTTGTTTTGTGTTTATTTGTTTTTTCCGGGTTTTGCAAATTTTGAGTGTGTGTTAGATGTTTGAATTATAGATGTATTTTTCTTGTCATAGTTAGTTTGTAATTTATAGTATTGAACAGGGTTGTGTAAATCAGGTGTCGGTGGCAGTGATAAAAAATAGAGTAGGGTTTGTTGCGCGCTTGTTGGTTAGTTTAAGAAGTGGTGTCTTGTTGCTACATACGGTTCCGGAGGCAAGCTATAGAGTTCAGGATATATGATGGTCAGTGTTGTTTTGTTGTTTTGGATGGTAAGGTAAGGTTAGAATTTGTTTTTTGTGGATTATAATTGAGCACAACAGTTGATCGTGTAGTAGGAAGAGAAAAGTAAAGTTAGTTGAAGGGTGTGAAGGAAACTTAAGAGAGAGTAACAAATAATAGCGAGTATATTTTATTATGAATTTAGGATATAAAATAGAATTGGTATTTAAGTAAAAGTATAATTGATGGATGAAGTTTTGATGTTGGAGAAAAATGTACGGAGTAGTGTGAGAGAGATAAATACAAATATGTTATATTGGTATAAATTATTTAAGAGAAAATTAAAAATTGAGCTAGTTATAGACTCGAATGTTTATTTTATTTTTTAAAAAAGTAGAATCAAATAATAAATTTGTGTATTTATAAACTTGATACTATAACATTTAATTTTTTCTTTATAGATTGATTGTTTTTTTGTATATGGTGAGTAATATTCATATGTTGTGTTTATGCTCAAATAGAGTTTGTTGTTTTTGGACTCAATGTCGCACACTAGCGTGCGTTGGTGCTCAGCTTGTGGCGGAGATAGTTGTTTGTTGTGTACTAGGAGGACCATGTAGGTATGTTCATATTGTATTATAGAGTAAAACGTTATTTCATTAATTTATGAGTCAGTTCAAATTTTAGAATTAAGATGCAATGATAGAGATGGAGTATAAATGACGTTTATATATGTCAAGATGGATACTAAAGGGTTAGTTGGTATAAAAAAGATTTTTGGGATATGGATTATGCTTTTGTCTGATTTGGAGGTTTGATGTAATTAAGGGTTCTGGACAATAATCCCTTTGGTAGATTTGGAAGAGTTTACGATATAACATCCATGGGCGAGGTGTTGTTTTGATTTTAACAAAGCTCAAGTCCCTTGTTGGATAGAAAATTATCTGAATTTGTTTGATATTAACAATAACAAATTGAATGAATTGGAATATTTGTTGTTATGTTTTAGTCAATAATTTTGATTTAATTAGCTTGTTTGATTATTAATGGTCGTTGTAGGATGGTAGTCAAGGGTTTTTTTGTTTTGGGTTGTTTTTTTTTTTTTGTTGGGGTTTGGGTGTTGTTTTTTGGTGTGGTTTTTGGTTTGGGGTTTTTGTTTTTTTGGGGTTGTTGTTTTTTTTTTTGTTTGGTGGTTTGTTTTGTTTGTTGTTGGTTTTGTTTTTGGTGGTTTTTTGGTTTTTGGTTGGTTGTTTTTTGTTGGTTTGTGTGTTTTTTGGTTTTGTTTTTGATGGTTGTTTTTTTTTTGGTTTGGTTGGTTGGTTGGTTTTGGGGGGTTTGGGTGTGTTTGGGGTTCTGGTGTGGGTGTTGGTTGGTGGTTCGGGTGTTTTTGGTTGTTGGTTTGGTTTTTGTTTTTTTGTGTTTTGTTTGTTTGTTGTTGGTTTTGACTTTCTGATCGTTTAAAGGTGTTGGGTTTTGGTTTTTTGTTTTTGCGTTTTGGTGTTTTTTGTTTTGTGTGTGTTTTTTTGGTATTGGTTTGTGGGTTGTGGGTGGGTTGTTGTTTTTGGTTTTTGTTTTTTTTGTTTTTTTTTTTTTGTTTTTTTGTGGGTTGGTTTGTTGTGTTTTTTGTTTTTTTGTTTTTTTTTTTGTGTGGTTGGGTTGTTGGTTTTGTTGTGTTTTTTTTTTGTGTTTTTTTTTTTTTGGTTTTGTTTTTGTTTGTTTTTTGTTTTGTTTTTTTGTTTTTTTTGTGTTTGTTTTGTTTTGTTGTTTTTTTGTGGGTGTTTTTTGTTTTTTTTTTGTTTTGTTTTTTTTTTTTTTTGTGTTTTTGTTTTGTGGTTTGGTGTGTGTTTGTTTTTTTGGTTTGGGTTGGTGGCGGGGGGTTGTTGTTTGGTTGCTGTTGGGTTTTTTGTTTTTTTTTGTTGTATGTGCCTTCTTGGGATAACGATAAAATATGGGACATCTTCATCACATCGCACGTTAAGGTGTAAAGACGTGTGAGAATAATGTGATAATTAAAATGATGTTATTATGCGGGTGTCATATGAAGCGCGTCCTGATAGGTGGTGGAGTATTTGTGATTTTATATATTTATTTTTTCTTAGTTATCCTATTGATGTGTTGTATTTATCAATCATAAGTTATGTCTTATCCTTTATGTTCATATACTTTGGATTTGTTTTGTATATTTATCATACAAAAATTAAAAAAAAATATAGCACTACTTTATTAACGTGACTGACTGAGTAATCATTGATGTATATTTTGATTTTTATATTTGTTTGCTTGTAATGATTATCAATTCTAATATTCTTACTTGTGAATATATTGAACTATATTCTGGAATGCACAGTTTTTTACCTTTGGTTAGTTATAAAATATCACTGTGCAATAGCTCATGGTTATCTTTTATTGATCGATTCACCGGATTTTTCAAATTCACATTTTTCAGCAATTTACCGTATACATATATTGTAATACTTGTACACCTAAGAAACTGCTGGGCGGAAGTGGCTTAATCTTTCTCAGATTACAAATATAGTGCAGAATTTAATGGGCTTCTTGTGTATATTGGACATTTATGTCCTTATCATATCTTTGCCATAAGTTGGGTTTAATTATAGACTAATACATCAAAGATATTCAGGATTCTATTCGTGAATACTAGACTCTTCATATGTCTTCTACTGTGTGTCCTTTTTCGCAGTATGTTAAGAACCATCAATCGGTGGAGCTACATTTCTTTTGAGTCCAGGAGGAGCTGTTTTGTTTGGCAGCTTAGTTGGTAACCTAACTTTTGCATCAGTCGAAGCATTACATCTTTGTTAAGAGTGAGTTGTGATGGTCTGAATGTCGTACAGCTCTGATAATTCAATCAGCTGCTCGAGCTACGCAGCTCTAGCCAGCATACCAATCTAACATAAGCTATAACTATACTCACGGTTATATATATATTTTTTTCTGTTATATAAAAAGTATTATCTAATTATTGCAGAGAAAGATATATTTAACCAAATCTTGGCCATAATATAAATATTTATTATGGTAAATATTTTAGTCATACTTGTAAAAAATACAACCAACAAACATTGTGTGATCGTGGTAAATTGCTATTGACTACGACTATTTATTTTCAACCATTGCAATTAACAATGATTAAATATCATATTCTTTTGTAGTGTAAGGACACAAATTTTTATTATGTTACCTACTAAGTCCAAATTACATTCTTATTTTCTACCATAAATTAAAGTTAGATGAAAAATGAGCGGAATCTATACTATTCATAAAACGGAATTCATTTCATACACTATGAAGGTTTTATCAAAATCACCACCATCGAGCATTTAATATTTGGAGGGTGGAGATTTCAGACATGTTGATTCCTATTGTCTTATAATACTCCAAAGCTATTTAGAGCCAAGCTACGTCGTTTTATTGAAATAATATTCTTAGTTTTCTTCTGTATCTTGTATTCTCTTAAAAAATTTAGCATTTGCTCGTTTTTTTAGATCCAAACACATATCTAGATTAGACTGCCCTCAAAATCATAACGATCTTGAACAGTGGCACTGTTCTTGTTTTTATTTTTTTTTTAAGAAAAAGAATGATTAATGTACCTTTTTAGTTATTTAAACTTTCACTAATTTCGAAGGCAAGAGGACAGAGTTGTTGGTTTATGGTCTGCCTCATTGAAAAGCATATGATGTTGATATCTCTCCTTTTCCTTATTATTGTGATTCAACTATTCACGACTTTAATAATTAGCGATTTAGATGCGGTTTTTCTTTGTTGTTACACTATTCATTTCATGCCACTTAATAGTCGCATTACATTTTTGACAATTTGGCTCATTCCATGAATCAATCAATTGATTAATTCATTCAAAATTAAACACTGTTTCGATAATTCAAATCAACAAATATATTTAAATGAGATAAAAAAACATAAAACTATTATAGAAATAAGTGATAGTTGTACTCCTTTTTCTTAAAGTTTGGTGTAATTACACGTAAACCCTCTGTGGTTTGGAGAATTATATTTAGCACCCATGAAGTTTGTTTTCATCTAATAAATAAATCCATCCGTTAGTGTCAAAACTCGCCAATTTTGCTGATATTAACCAAAAAAATCAGAAAAAATTTATATTTACCTTCGATTGATTTATTACTAATTTATTGCAGGTAAAATAGATATTTTTATGATCTAATTACCCTCATAGGTCTTCACGAGTTAATGCATGTAAGGAGGTATATTTTCACCATCATAAGGTAGTTTAATAAGAAAAAGTTATTTGAGAATAAGCCAATAATAAGTCAATTGATGATAAATATCAATTTTCATTCAATTTCTTTTGCTAATATCAATAAATTTGATGAATTTTGGTTAACAAAATGACTTATTTGTTAGACGGAAGCAAATCTCAGGGGTGCTAAATGTAATTTTTCAAAATACAGGAGTCTATATATAATTACACAAAACTTTAAAACAAAAAAAAAAAAAAGAGTATAATTACCTCTAAAATTAAACAAACACCTACATTTATAGGACTCGAGCCACAATGTTTTGATTGTGAGTCACGAACCTTACTGATGGGGTCTGATCTCCAAAGGTCGTAGGTCATTTGATTATGGGCTCGGACGGGACAAGAACAAGTTTGGGACCTTCACAACAAAGAGGTGCCGGAGTAGACACTGGTTGAGCACTCCGGTGCTCAAGTTAGATTGTATAAGGGACTTGGTTGTAAGTCGGTATTATATAATATATGAGTTTGCTTGTGAATAGTTACCTTAACTTTCATAAATAGCAAGGGTATATATAATTATATATTAAGGACTACTTGTACGAACCATATCTTTCCTCCCTGACGATGCGGACACGTGCTAGTGCCCCTCATCTAGCATCTCCCATTGATTTGTGTACTTGTGGGCCATGAAGGGCCTCAAATGTTCTTGGTCCCATACTGTCATTCGAATGTTTTGGGTGCATTTCAAGTTTAGCTTTATCGCCATAAGCCTCGCCAATTTTAATCATGTCACTTACTAATAACTAACCAATAAATACTATTATGATAGACCAATAATTACTATCAAAATAAACAAATACACACTTGTGCAGAACTTTATCTCATTAATGATAGAAAAAACTGATATTGCTAATAGGGTGTTTTATTATAAAATATTTAATTAATTATATAAATTTATAAATATTTATAGAACTTACAAATTGTTGAATCTTGTGTTACAAATAAGTTATGAGTTTAATAAAAAATCAATAATAATAATAATATAATAATAATACTTGCCGGGGATAAAATAATCTCTCTTTTCTTTATTCTTTCTTCTTTTTTCTAAAAATCCCCTCTACAATGAAACTTGAGCGATATTTATACTTATTCTAACAATAAATGCTAGGAATTATTATTATTATTATTATTATTATTATTATTATTATTATTATTATTATTATTATTATTATGTAACTGATATGAATAAATAATTTGAAGTAACTTGTTAAAATCAGACCCCTTTTTATTTTCTTATTGTTCAGGAACTTCCGAGCTTTTAATTATGTTGATACGATAATAATTTGGAAGAGAAAATTTTGATTCCATTGGCTCAAACTATAATTTCTTAAAGTCTAATGATTGATATTATAATTTCTTTAACACTACATTTATATAATGTATCTCAATAAGTTTAGGGATAATTATAGTGACATTAGTACCCTAAAATTTATTTCCATCTGATAAATGAGTCATTATAATGGTAACAAATCATCGAATTTGCTGATATTAACAAAAAAATAAATAAATAAATAAATTGGATGAATATTCATATTTATTCTCAATTGACTTATTATTGATTTATTATTGATCAAATAAATCTATTTATGTCCAAACTACTCATTTTCACACTTTATTGCATATGAGCAGGTATATCTTCACCCTTATAAGGGTAGTTTGATCATAAAAAGATTTGTTTGACCTGTAATAAGTTAGTAATAAGTCAACTGATGATTAATACCCATTTTCATTAATTTCTTTTATTAATATCAACAAATTTAGTAAATTTTTGACCAACCGATGGACTTATTTGTTAGATGAAAATAAACTTCACGAGCATTAAATGTAATTTTCCAAACTATAGATGATCTATATTTAGTTACACTAAATCTTAAGGGAGGACGGCGTAACTATTCTTAAATTAAGTCATTCGTCAATATTCGATCAACTCATCTCTTATCTAAATATAATAAAAATAAATTGTAATAAATTCATGTAACATAAACCAAATACTCACGCATTGAATAAAACTCGAACTTATAACTCCGAACTGATTCATGATATCGTTAATTTGCATATCGTCCTTGTGACGTCTTTTTCCTTGGTAAACGTGTTTGATTTTTTAAAGTATATTTTTAATTCAACCATTACATTGTCTATATATAAATACATATTTCAATCATTTATTTAAATTATTAAATAAGAATATAAATATTATATTAAATTTAAAAAAAAAAAAACTCATAACACACCAAGCTCGTGATAAGTGTTTTCGCTTCATTCTAAAAAAAGGGAAAGGATACTTTGCTACTCTTTTTTTTTTTCCCCGACAGATTTTTCGAACAATCCATATATGCCATATGATTTAATTTGCATTTAATCCTATAATTTATCCTAAAAATTATCTTCATCATGTGATTTTCACGATAACTTATTTCCAGACTCAATCCACTCATTCCACGTCATCACTGAAAATGCAAATTAAATGGACTATAAATTATTAATAAATAATAGATAAATTACAACGACTTTCTCCTGATATTCGACATAATTACTAGTATCCCTCATTGTTTTAAAATTACAAATACCCTCCTGATTTTAACGGCCGTTTAACAACTAGCCCAATCCATCCATTTTTTATGATAAACTGACCAAAATACCCTTGTAAATTAAATATTATAATTTTATTTAATTTCTAAAAAAATATTTTTTTGATGGACTAAGTGGATAATTTTTTTTATAATTTTTAAAAAATTTTCCATCCATCTGTTCAATATTTTTATAAGATTTTAATTTAAAAAAAATACAGTAAGGAAAAAGTTGGCATTTTTATATCTAAATTCAGAAATTACATAATTTTAATTTCATCAAACATCAAGGGGTATTTGTAATTTTTCAAACAATAAGGAGTATTTGTAATTACGCCAAACCTTAAGGAAGGTGGTTGTAATTTATCCTAAATAATAGTATCAATATTTTACTTTATATATATTTCTACATATACATTCACTGGAGCCTAAATGATGTGATTGAATGAAATTTCAAAAAAATAGCCCCACAATACCTACAGAAGCTCACACACACTGTGTAGATCAGACTTGAATTAATAATATGATATGTATAATATATTTATAGTGTAATTAGTGTACAGTTGAAATAAAATAACCAATCACATAATAAGTATATTATACTTAATTTATAATTAATTTGATTCGATCAAATTTAATTTAGTGCGATTAAGAATTTTTGGTTGACAATGTACATGTCATTGGCACGCATAAAGCGTGAATGACGGTGAGTGACAATTATAGCATTACCTCAATAGTCAATGATGCGCTTATACCAATTTGCCTCAACCAAATTTCAATGCATATGAAAGTGGGCGGCCAATTCTAACGCTATGTTCGTCCTCTCTTCAATTTACTTGGACGTTATCAAATCTAACACGGAAGCAAGAAGGAAACATGGATCTCAATGCAAGGATTTAATATAATTTATCTTTTACATGATACTGTAAATGAATAAATTATATTTTTTATAAAAAATTAAAAATAAATTATGTTTTTTTTGTTCAAAATATGTGTATTTTTATATTTTGTTATTGAAATTTTCTTTTTCTGTTAATTTATCATTTTAATTTTATAAAATTCGCATTTTGTCATATGTGATCGTTTTTTTTCTTTATTTTTTTGTCAGAAAAACGTAACATGCTGTACATATGTGAAAAATATCACATCACATAACCCTTAAATATCACGTTTGTACTGCAGGTGATTTTTTTTCGAAAAAATTTGGTTGAAAAACAGTTATACATGGCGAAGTGCAAAATTTCGTAAGGTTGAGATGGAAAGTTGACACGAAAAAAAAGTTTGATGCCAAAGTGTAAAAAATTGTCATAGTTCGGATGACAAAATGTAATTAACCTAAAAAATAATAGCATTTACCCCATGTATTTTTTAAAATGAAGCAATTTACGGCATTGTCACTGTCGCTCAATCTATAATACAGTCCGATCCAGTTCATAAAGTCGGATTAGCCTCAAAATTGTTCTATTTTTTAAGATCGCTCGAACCTAATCCGATTTATTTGGTCCAGAATCGAACGAACCGGTCGATTCATGACTTTTTCTTTTAATTTTCAAACAGTGATGCAATTTAAAATTGAACCCACGACATTTTATATAAAAATTGAAAAAAATACCATCAAATCAGCACCCGCATTATAATAATTACTTGAATTATATATTAATAAATGAACAAACTCATTGAGCCCATAATCTAGTTAAATTTTTATCTTCTATGATTACCTAAGTTGCTATTTAAATTATAATTAACAGAAAAAAAATTATATATCATTTTAACAATGTGAGATACTAACTATTTATTGGCAATAAAAACTAATTGTAACTTAATTGTAATAGTAAATAGTACGTTTGTTATTTTTGTTCTATACGCAATTCTTTTATGTTTATTCTACATCTTAATATATAAATTTATACCATCAAATTTTGGGGTACTTTTATTTCCTGCACTAACTAAAAAAAAAATATGTATATTTTTAATTTTTTATTATTTTAATATAATTTAATACATTAATTTTTATTATAATGTCACTGGTTCAACCACAATTCACCCTACGATTAAACCAGTGACTTTCGACTCAGTCAATTTTTCAACTGGATCAACGATCTGTGTTTTTAAAAAGTTACTGAATGCTTTATAGAATGAATTAGTTTGGCTTTTTTTATTTATCAAAATTTTTCAATACTTCGATTCAGTATATATTCTGTAAACTGAATATTTTATTTTTTCATTTGATTTATTAAATTGTGAACATATTCCAGTAATTCAAAAAATAGAAACCAAATACCGGTTCACTACTTATCAATTTTTTTTTATTTTGATATTTATCGATCGATTTATCAGACTGCAAACTGCCCTAAATTTAATTGGAGTGGATTAGATTGATAATCATATGATTTAGTGCATGTTATAAATCACATTAAAGAGAAATCTAAATATGCAATTATGGAAAATAAAACATTTCGATATTCTGCTACGATGAGGTCCCATAATTTTAGAGGTCATGGGTTCAAATCCCGTAAGTGCGTGGGACGTTGTCTGCTATATAGCAGAAGTTGATCTACTGCATAGTAGGAGTTGTTGTCTACTGTAATAGTATGTGTTTTTAGTAGAATATAATTATTGTAACAATCTTTATTACATATTGACGTTGACATGATTGTACTTGTAATCGATTTATTTCAATTAATAATAGTTCATCGTTCTTACTTCCAAAAAAATATTCTGCTCTGATAAGCCAAAAATAAAAAATAAAATTGTGTCTACATTTCTTGATAATTGAAACTAAATTTAATTATACAAATACTTATAATTCTATGTAAGATTATAATTACATCCTCTTGAGAATTTCCAGAGCCTACCTCAGACGCATATTATTTTCTAGATACAAAACTAGGGAAAAATGGACTCGTGGAAGAAATCATGCAAAGAACTTTTTGGATCACAGACATATCAAAGTGACCATAACCATCAATTATTATTATTATTATTATTATTATTATTATATTATTATTATTATTTTTGCAATACAATTTTCAAATAATCAATGTATTTTTGTGTAAGTTGGTATTTATTAATAGTTCTAAATTAGGCATATATTTCCATGGCATGCCATGTCACGGGAAAATCTTGTTTGAATTTAGCTCGATTGAACCTGAATCAATCGTATGACAAATTAAATATACTTGTCATGTGATTTGTGTACAGTTTGAGAAAAATCATCAATCATAGAGCAAATATATTGTAATTGAATTGGTTCAACCGAATTAGGCCCGGACAAATTTTTTCCCATGTCACATTTGTAGTCGTTTCTTTTGTTATCATACTCATATCACATCGCAATTTTTTTTCATTTAGGGATGGCAACGAGTCGGGTCAATTTTGATGACATTAATTAGGTCTAAAATATATATCAATTCAAATTTGGCTTTATATCTCACCTTCATGTCTTTTGTTGTAATATTATATATATACATATAAATATAGATATATACGCCTAGACTATTGTAGTTTATTACTAGTGATGAACTCAAAATCTTTCATGGGCTAAAATTCTAGGAAACACCATTCACCAGCCTGGTTGGTGATTAGTCGGCCAATCCATAAGTAGGAAGGTAAGACTCATAGGCTCACTTTTCATTTCACTATATTGGCAAGTCCAAGAAACAGACACATTTCAATTGGCACATCATCATACAACTGGATGGATGCCAACACATCAAAACACGTTTATACTAAAAGATCCCACTTAGATTCGCACAGAACGAGCGGGAATTGAGCAATAAACCACTAGTAACAGCTTTTCGGAGATCTCAACATACTTGGCATGACTTGGTAAAAACAGTCATATAACTTTCAATGTTTATCCGTATAAGAAACGATTTCCTTGGATGATTGCCACTTGCCAGTTCAAAGGGCTTTCTAATGGTATGCGACACTCAACGACAAATTTCTAAATCTGGCTCTACAAAAGGCTATATAAATTGACCTTTTCCACAGTCATTTGTCATCAAGTTTTGGTAACATCTATCCAACATTCTCTCTTTTGCAATTACACACTCTTACACGTTTTTACCACTTGCCAGCTTGTTTTGGCTCATTTTTACACGAACTCTATCACTCATGCAAATTATCATCCCTCATTTCTTGGCTTTATGATGGTAAGCAAAGGATGAAGCTTATGAGTAGTCAGCCCCAAGGTATCAACGTTTGCTTCTTCTCCTTCCTTCAGTCTCCATTCAAACTCCTGCACGAATCTAGCGATTGCTACACAAGAAATTAGCATTGCTTGGAGAGCTCCTGCACATGCTCTCTTTCCAGAACCAAAGGCCATTGTCTTGTGCAATTCCGTTGTATCTTCTTTTGCATTGAGAAACCTCTCAGGCTTCCATTCGTCGGGACTTTCCCACACTCTCCGGTCCATATTACATCCATATATATTTATAGCTATCTGCAGATGCAATTCATCGTTATGTATTTGTTATCTGGAAAACAAACTTACTAGAGGTCAAGGTGATGGCAGTAACCTCAGTGCCTTCTGGGATGTTATATCCTCCTAATTGTGCATCTTCATGCACATACCGCAGAGGAACTATTGGAACGGGGCTGTGCTTTCTCAATGTTTCATGGAAAATTGCTGCCAAGTATGGAAGTTGGCACAGTTTCTCCTCAGTAAGTTTGTCGGGACCACAGACATTTTGAATTTCCAACAACAGACGTTTCTGTTTCAAGAACAGGTAATACTTAAACATGACGATGAATGATAAGTAATATACTGGAGGAAAAGAATAGTTAAGATCACCTGTCTTTGGGGATCTTTAGAGAGTTCATACATGGCCCATTCCGTGGTGACCAATGTAGTATCTGACGCTTCAATAATGGCTTCCCACAGAAGCATCAACATCTGTTGTTCCGTTAACATGTTTGCTTCGGATAACAAGTAGTCGAGATAGCAGTTGATTTCCTGTCATGAACTTCAACATAAATGCAATGGTAGAAAATGAATTAGCTATTGTAGTTAGGCAAATGTTGGATGAAGTGAGAATACCGTGCCAGAAGCAATACGTTTCCTCTGCTGCTCAATAAGGGCCTTCATCACAGCTTGCCGGTGGAAATGCATCTGCCGAATTTTATTTTCGAAGCTTTTGTTAGGAATCCATTTGAGATATGGGAAGAAATCTCTCCAATCCACATCAATGGCACCTTCCCATCCAATTGAATCTTTCTGCAGTCGTAGTGCCAAGTTCCTCCACGTAAATCGAATCCAATAGCCTGTGTATCAAATAATAGGTTTCGTTGTGTTTCAAGTTACAACAAGATAACGAAAAGTACATAGAAGTCCTTGGAAGTAGACAAAACCCACTTGTTTCAGTGATAATCCGAAAAGTTCAGACTGGAATATTTTCCTGAAGTTGACAGCTTCAGAAGTTTACTTTTGCACATGAGCATGAAATTGTTGTGTTGCATATGTCTATCAATCATCCCTGTGAATACGTGCCGTTTCTGCAATAGTTAGCATTGTCAGTACTAGTCCCCTCCACTGAAACACATAGAGACAAAACAAGCTTCACAAGACATGTTTAGCAGCACAAACCTGAGCATTAGATCCAAGAGTACTTGTAAGTAGATGCCGTTTTGCTGTCTTGTAAAATTCGTTATAATCACTCATTGCATACTTTATCACAAGTGAGATTTTAGAGCGTTTGATAGCTTCCGTGTTGAGATAGATGAGTATTTCGTTACCATAGCCTAAAGCCAAAAAACAACAAGAAAAGCACACTTAATTGTCAATTCTGCAACTCACACACACCATAGCAGGGCAAATCACATCATTTGAAGCATTTAAATTAAGATCCTCATCATCTAGGCTACTTATGCGACCGCAGAAATTCCCACAGAAAATTACAGAACCACAAATATACACCATTTTGCTAGTCATGAACACCCCATAAAGCTTAAGACTCAGTTCAATCTTTGAGGGTCAAGGGGAAGGAAATATACCTCCTTGGCAACATTATTACTGTTAAGCACAACCATAGTGTTGGAGCCAGCCTTGATAGAGTATATGGGACCATACTCCGCAGCCCATTTGGTGAAAGTCTTGTGGGGTTTCTTCTCTTTTAGTTGCAGCAAATTCCCAATCACTGGTAAACCTGGTACCTCTGCACTCAAACCACCATCCTTCAATCTCCCAAGAACTATTCACATAATGATCCACAACAATACTAACAAGAAAGTGTTTTATAAACACTGCCCACAAACCACATACGACTTTGGATATAAGCTTAAATTTGTCAAGAAGAACAATTGAAGCAATTCTTGAGTATAATCAAAAACTAATCAACTCCATCAACTCTTAGGCTACAACATAGCTAAAACTCTTGCAGATTAACAAATAGGAGAACGAGATAACCAGGAGGAGGAGGGAAGCCGGACGATTTCTTCTTTCTGATCTCCACATATTTTCTGATGACAAAGAAGAGCAAGCCGGGTACAGCTCCCGAGGGTAGAGCTTGAGATTCAGAGCGCAATCCATAGAGCGAACCTCCGTGTTAGCTCCTAATTGCTCCTCGCTCCCGAGTCTTGCAGCCATTGAGCTATATATTCCATTAGGACGCGCAAAAACGCCCTTTGTTTATAGGTTCCAGAACAGTTAAAAGGAGCGTTGTGGAAGAATCAATGCTGACTATATTTTCTTTAACCTTCCTCTCATTAATAGCATAACGCAAGCCATGTTTCTAAATATAATTTTTTTCAATATAAATCATAAAACGATAATAAAGAGTTTGTCTTACAATAATTTAAAATGGAGCTGTTGGATTGAGAACTGTCCACTAAGCATATTACGTGTAGGTTAATCATGTCTTACACCTTTTTCTTTTTCCAGGTGTGTTGTGAAGTCAAAGTTATTGCAAGAATTTTGATAAAGAACAGAAGACAAAGCAACGAGTTTCTCAAAGCATATTATATACAGATGCAAATAATAGTTTGAATAGCTTATAAACCCTAAAATCTCTTCTTTCTAGCTATGAGACTCTTTTTAAAATAAATTTATAAAATACATACAAATAGACGAACAATACTCATGCCACGAGCACCGATTAAGTCACTAGCCCACATTACAACTTAGTTGGAGTTTGACGTATTTGCTCTCACCTTAAATTTCATGTGATTATGTTAGACAGGACTGTAATAATAATAATAATGATGTTGAAGATGATGGTGAGAAATAAAACAACAACAATATCAACAACAATATAAGTTTAGAATTCTTTATATGTTTATATAGAATTTTCATAATACGAAAATTAAATATTTAGACAATAATAACAATTACGATAGGTATTGTATAATATATATGCATGAATATGTAAATAAGATCAATGAGTTAATTAATTCTTTATTATAAGTAATTTTCTATATTTTTTATGTTG
Source organism: Sesamum angolense (assembly GCA_034509725.1). Lineage (NCBI taxonomy): Eukaryota > Viridiplantae > Streptophyta > Magnoliopsida > Lamiales > Pedaliaceae > Sesamum > Sesamum angolense. Next base: position 9,399,789 of record JACGWL010000012.1, read on the forward strand.
TTGATAAATGCAAAATTTAAATAGATGATATCTATTTTCGATGATCATCGTATTTTATATTCAATAATTTCATAGTTAATGTTTTTAATATAATTTATTCATAATAGTAAGTTTCAAGAAAAATGTAAATTTTATATATTATTTTATTCTCCTATAATATTATATTAATAACCAAATTTATATTTGTGTATTCCTTTATACTAATGTACTCTGATACCTATATTTTTTATTTTTTGAGAGAGAGTCATAATTTTTCTTTCTTTCCATCATTCTGGCAAAAAAATTTCATTTTTTTATTTATAATTATAAGAGTAAGTTGTTCTCACAAAATAACTATTATGTAGTATTATGTGATATAGTCTATACTAATTCCCTACAAAAATTATCCACACACTGCCTATGCTCAATAAACCGCAAGTGGGTTTTAATGATTGTCGGATTATGATTTATAAATAATACTTTTTATAAATTGAATATTGAAATGAAGTAACAAATTATCTAAATTGATTCGACCGCACCGCATACACGATTTATTTGTTATGATGCAAAAGGAGAAGTTGAATTAGAATTTCAAATTTTGCATGAATATTTTTCTTTGTGTTATTTAGGTTTGTGTATTATCTGGTATACTTAAGTGCCTTAGTTATTATTTTTTCTCTTTTTTTTTTTATCCAAAAATATATTTTTTAATATTGAGTAAGATCACTTTCCAACTTTCATAAAATCTTATTTCTTTATTATTGATTAATATATTGATATTTGGGGTAGATAAAATTAAACTAATATTCTATTAACTTTCGTTAAAATTTTGTATTGAGTTGCTCAAAATGATGTTTTAGACCTTGAATTATAATTTTACATATTTTTTTATTTTTTATTTTTTAATAATAATGTCCATCTAACATCAAATTTTACATTTTTTTTATTATGATATCCATCCAATATCATATTTTTTTTGAACTTTATCAAACTTTAAAAAAAAATAATTAAAAGTTCAGTATGAATTAAAGTTGGCATTTCCACTTTACAGTTCAAGAGTCATATAATTATGTCACATTTATGTAATATCAATAATTTTTTAAATAATGAAAATTATTATATTATTAATATATACCAAATATCATGGAGCTAGACAGCGTAATTTATTTTGAGCAGATGTCTTGGTAAGAAAAAGGATATATAATGTTTATGTTAGAGTGTGTTGAGCAATTTGAAAGAGAAAATGAAGTGAACATTCCAATAATTTCGTCATTTTCTACGTAATTCTTTTTTTTTTTTTTGAAACGTAATTCTTGAATATATGAGTTTGATGTTCTCCACCATTATCTTAATTTAGTGAAAAAAATTTCCTTTAATTCAAATCAGGATAAATTTTTAAAATCACAAGTGAGATCATAAGTTGTGGGAATTGGCAAAAATTTAGTATATTAGTTTTGTAATGTAATTTTTTATTTTTTATTTTTGATACTTAATATAAATATGTTTAAAAATAAAATAATTAATTTATATTTTTAGAAGAGAAAAATACAAAAATAAAAAATAAAATCAATTTGATCATTGTAATTTTAAATGCAATATAGGGGCATTTTAGTCAACTAAAGACAAAAAAATTATCAAAATACCCAAAAAATCAAGCTCAAACGCACTTCAAGCTCTTGTACCCCACCTTCCGTTAGTTTCGTGCTAAGTTTATTAAAATATAAGGGGATTTTAGCCTATTTTTTAAAAACACAGAGGAATTTATTTTAGAAAAATATAGAGGGATCAGATCAAATTTTTGTGAAATCTAATTGGCTCTGATCAATAATCAAAAGGGTAAATTACAACAATCTTCCCTAAGATTTAGTATAATTACGAATACCCCCTTATTGTTTGAAAAATTATAAATACCCCCCCAATTTTAATGGTCGTCTAACAATTAACCCAACCCATCTATTTTTTATGGTAAACTGACCAAAATACCTTTGTGAATTAAAAATATAATTTATTTATGTTTTAAAAGAAATATTTTTTTATGGACTAAGTGGATAATTTTTTTTATAATTTTAAATTTTTTTCATCCATCCTGTTCAATATATTTATAAGATTTTAAATTTTTTTTAAAAAAAAAAATACAGTAAGGGCAAAGTTGATATTTTTATACCTCCATCCAATGATTACATAATTTCATCAAACATCATGGGGGTATTTGTAATTTTTCAAATCACTAGGGGTATCAGTAATTACGTCAAACCTCAGGGAAGGTGGTTGTAATTTACCCTAATCAAAACCGAATAGCCATCTTCAGGGCTTGGGATCTTTTATTCCCATTCTATGTATATATATCTTCTATTGCTTTTACGGATTAATGACTATGTTTTAATAGTACTTGTTGATTAAATATAATTATTTGATATTAATAATTAGTATGTGATTGTTATAATTGTGAATAATTATTAGACACAAATATTTGATGTTGATAATTATAATCGAACATAGTATTGGACAAGGATTTTTCGATCCCATGATCATATTGGCAACGGAAGTTCTCAACTAAATTCATATATCATTACAACATGCTTTCACTCTCCACAACAAGACATTACACAAATTCATAAACTCTACCAAAAGGCCTAAAATGCAGTACGCGAAGTTCATACAGAAGACAGTGTGCGATGACTAAAAAACTTCAGCTCATCAATTTCTTGGCTCTATGATGGTAAGCAAAGGATGAAGCTTATGAGTAGTTAGTGCCACGGTATCGACGTTTGCTTCTTCTCCGTCCTTCAGTCTCCATTCAAACTCCTGCACGAACCTACCGATCGCTACACAAGAAATTAGCATTGCTTGGAGAGCTCCCGCACATACTCTCTTTCCCGAACCAAAGGCCATTGTCTTGTGCAATTCTGTTGGATCGTCTTTTGCATTGAGAAACCTCTCAGGCTTCCATTCGCCAGGACTTTCCCACATTCTGTGGTCCATGTTACATCCGTATATATTTATAGCTATCTGCAGATATGATTCGCGGTTATGTATTTCTTGTCTGGAAAACTAATTTACTAGAGGTCAAGGTAATGGTGGTAACCTCAGTGCCTTTTGGGATGTTATATCCTCCTAATTGTGCATCTTCATGCACGTACCGTAGTGGAAGTATTGGAACGGGGCTGTGCTTTCTCAACGTTTCATGGAAAATTGCAGCCAAGTATGGAAGTTGGCACAGTTTCTCCTCAGTAACTTTGTTGGAACCACAGACATTTTGAATGTCCAAGAGCAAACGTTTCTGTTTCAAGAACAGATAATACTTAAACATGACTGCAAGTTACAAGTAATACATCGAGGAAAAGAAATGGTTTAAATCACCTGTCTTTCTGGATCTTTAGAGAGTTCGTACATGGCCCATTCCGTGGTGACTAACACAGTATCTGATGCTTCAATAATGTCTTCCCACAGAAGCATCAGTCTTTGATGTTCTGTTAAGGTGTTTGCTTCAGATAACAAGTAGTCGAGATAGCAGTTGATTTCCTGTCATGAACTTCAACATGAGTGCAATGGTAGAAATGAATTAGATACGTGTTGTTGGGCAAACGTTTTAGCAAGTGAGAATACCTTGCCAGAAGTGATACGTTTCATCTGTTGCTCAATGAGGGCCTTCATCAGTGCTTGCCGGTGGAAATGCATCTGCCGGATTTTATTTTCAAAGCTCTTGTTAGGAATCCATTTGAGATATGGAAAGAAATCTCTCCAATCCACCTCAATGGCACCTTCCATTGGATCAATTACTAATATCTTGAATATGTCCTGTTTCGACAAAGTAGTGCCAAATTCCTCCACGTAAATCGATTTCACATCCTCTCCAATTGCCTGTGTATCAAAGAATAGCTTTCGTTATGTTTCAAGTTATTGCAAAAAAATTAAAAAGTGCATTTAGAAGTCCTTGGAAGTAGAGAAAACTCACTTGTTTCAGTGATAATCCGAAAAGTTCAGACTGGAATATTTTCCTGAAGTTGACAGCTTCAGAAGGATACATTTCTACATGAGCATGAAATTGTTCGCACATGTTATTTATCATTGTATCCCTGTGAATACGATGCCTTTTCTGCAATGATTGACGTCGTTAGTACTAGTCCCCTCCACTGAACACATAGAGACAAACAAGCTTCACAAGACATGTTTAGGAGCACAAACCTGAGCATTAGGTCCAAGAGTACTCGTAAGTAGATGTCGTTTTGCTGTCTTGTAAAATTCGTTATAATCACTCATGGCAACCATACTTTTATCACATGTGAGGATCTTTAAAGCGTTTGACAGCTTTCTTGCTGATATAGACGAGTACTTCGTTACCATAGCCTAAAGCCAGAAAACAACAAGGAGAGCACCCTTAAGTTAATAGAAACTCTGCAACTCACAAGCACAATCTCTGGGCAAAATCACAATCATTTGAAGCATTTAGATTAAGTTCCTCATCATGTAGGCTACCGTATGCCAACCGGTTAAATGCCCCATCGACAAAATTATAGAGCAATTAATGTACATCATTTCTGCTATTCATGAGAGTCAAGGAGAAGGAAATATACTTCCTTGGCAACATCATTAGTGTTGAGCACAACCATAGTGTTGGAGCCAGTCCTGATAGAGTATATGGGACCATACTCCTCAGCCCATTTGGTGAAAGTCTTGTGGGGTTTCTTCTCTTTCAGTTGCAGCAAATTCCCAATCACTGGTAAACCTGGTACCTCTGCACTCAAACCACATTCTCATAATGACACACAACCATGCTAACAAGAAAGTGTTCCAAAACCACTGCCCACAAACCACATACGACGTTGATTTAAGCTAAAGTTTGTCAAGAAAGAACAATTTTGAAGCAATTCTTGAGTATTTATCAAAAACTAATCAACTCCCATCAAATCTTACGCTTCCGTTATAGTTAAAACTCTTGAAGATTAAAAAAGAGGAGAAACAAGAACCTGGAGGAGGAGGGAAGCTGGACGATTTCTTCTCCTGATTCTCCACATATTTTCTGATGAAAAACAAAGTAATACCACCAAGAACAACAGCCGGCCTCCTATTGCAGCTCCGGAGGGCAGAGCTTGAAGATTCAAGAGCGTATCCATTGATGCCCAGATTGTAGTTTTCCAGGGAGAATAAAAAGGGAATCTTGGAAGTTTCAATGTATTTTTTCTTACTCCTTCGTGTTCATGGAGAGTTTATAATGTACTCTGATTGATACCATGTCCACTCCTCCAACCATATTCCCAAAACAAATACGCCAAAAGCCGAAAACGATGCAAAAAGAATCTTGGAAAAACTTAAAAGCCCACAAGCTGTCGGATTGAGGAACTCATGCCATGGATCGAATAAAATTATATATATATATATATATATATATATATATATATATATATATATGTATATATTTATACGTATGTATGTGGGCTTAATCACGTCAGTCACCATTTTCATTTTCTGTCCTTTGATGAGTAACAATGGACAATCGTATTGGCTATAGACTTGAGGTGTGTTGTGTTCCATAGTGCAAGAGCTTTTGCGGAAGATAAGAACAGAAGAGAGAGCATGACTTTATACTCTCAACTTCATTTCTTCCACGGGCAATATTCAAACTCAAGTTCGTTTCTTCTCTCTCCCACGTCCAGTGATTTCAGTGGGGATAAATGTATTTTTTTCTTCTCAAACATGTTACTAATTTAAAATTGTAATTTTGATTCTCAAACTTCAATATTTTTGGCACTTTTGATCCTTCTTTTTTCATTAAATTTAACGACAATTTCATTTAAAGTGAAACAATTTACCATTTTCCTCCCATTTTGTAGTGTTTTTCAAATTTTAATTTAATGCATTCATTTTTTCTATTTTTCTTCAAACTTTAAAAGAGAATAAACAAAAAAAAAAATTAAAGCAGTAATCTTTTTAAAAGTTATTGACAATTTTTTGGTAAGATTATTCCGAAATTTTGTTACTAAAATTTATTTTTTTTGGTTTATTCTCCTTGAAGTTTGAAGAAAAATAGAAAAATAGAAAAATTGAGTATATTGAATTACAACGTGAAAATATCATAAAATAGAAGGAAAATAGTAATTTTTTCATTTCCAATGAAATTTCCGTTAAATTTAATGAAAAAGTTAACGGAAAAACCAAAAATGCCAAAAAAATTAAAATTTACCAAAATTGTAACTCTAAATTGTTTGAATACCAATATCGTATTAGTCACTATGTTTGAGGATTAAAAATGTATTTATCCCGATTTCATTGCTCTGCAACTTTTGTTAGCCTTGTTTCTCTCCTACCCATAAGTACTCCATTTTTATTACTTTCTTTTCTCTTGCTATGATTCTGCATTTATTTTATGGGTGAATGACAATTTGCCTTCTAATCTTGTGTAAAATAAAATAATTTACCTCCCCGTATAAGGAGTTAAATTGCTTTATTTTAAAAAATATAAAGAGATAAATTACTATATTTTAAAAAATATATAAAAATAAATTACTATTTATTCTTTTATAAAAAAATAATTTTATTATTTACAATATTACAAGTAGTTGCTCGTGTCTTTTTCCTTATTTTCTTTTTGAATACTCCCATTCTACTCTTTCCTTGACTTCTTTTGAGAATGTCCTCTCCAATGAATCAATGCGCTTCATGGAGAGATTCCTGCAATCACCGATGATGATCCTACCGAGTCGACCTTACGTGGTCTGTATAATTATGTATAAACTTTAGGTGTAATTTGAGGAATTATACTTAATATTCTTGAGGTTTGTTTCGTCTAACAAATAAGTTTCTCATTAATCAAAAGTAACTGAATTTGCTGATATTAACAAAAAAAAAATAAAAAAAAATGAATATTTATCCTTCATTGATTTATTATTGGCATATAGTAGGCCAAACAAATTCTTTTCTGATTAAACTACACTTATAATCGTGAAAATATATCTCTTCACATATATTAATGCTTGAAGGTATATGAGAATAATTTGGTCCTAAAGAAATTTATTTGGCCTGCAATAAATTAATAATAAATTAATTTGAGGGTAAATATATATATTTTTTATTCTTTTGTTATATAAGTAAGTTCGATAAATTTTAATTAATGAAAATACTTATATGTTAGAAACAAGCTTTAAAAGTATTAAATAATTTTTTTTTGTTTTGAAATAAAGATAAAATTTTTCAAATTATAAAAAATTCATATGTAATTGCACAAAGTGGAGTCTAATTATCCCAATTTTTAATCGTATGGTGAAATAAATAAACCCAACTCTATTTCCACGCGCGGAAGGGCGCGTCAGGTGTATCACTTCACAGAGTTGCATTTATTTATGTGCAGAGAGAAACTATAATCTCTCCTCTCTCGCTTCAAACCCTTCTCGCCAATTCACTCAGTTACCTGAATTCTCCGTTTCTTCGTAATCGTTGTGAATTCTGATTCAGAATCCCAATTTGAGAATATGTGAGTTTCAAAATGTTGTTCAAGAATTTTTCTGGTTTTCTGTTTAGAGAGAGAGAGATAGAGCGAGAGAGATGTGGGATTTGAGAAGGCCTCACTTTATTACGGGTTTCGACCTTCTCTATGCTCTGAAAGACTGGTAATTTTCCTTCTTGAATTTGTCAAATGTATCTTGGTATTGATGTGGGTGCTTAGCTACTGCGCACCTGTAAATTTCTTCATGATTAATGTGTGCGTATTTATGAATTGAGAAAATGAGTTAAGATGTAATGTGGTTCAAGATTGTGTTGAATGGGTTCAAATGAAATTTATCAGTGTCTGATGCTTGTGTTTTTGTATAGGGAGTTGGTTTTCTTCAACTCCATGTTTTCAACATCCTGGTTTTTTTATGAGATTATTCGAAAGCAAGTGCTGAGTGAATGTAGTCTTGAATATTGTTTGCGTATAAGAGTTAATTGTATATGGTCTGATAAAAGTGGGAAGAGGTTATGCTGTGGCATTCTTGTGGGGAAATTGCATATATGCTATAAAAGGAGGCAACAATTTAGTTTCATTTCTCATTTCTTTCTTTTTCAATTTAGAAGAAGAACGCTTCCATCTTTGTTTAAGAGATAATACTGGTTATGGGGCCTAAGGAAGAAAAACTTTCTCTTTGTTCAAGAGATGATAATGTGCGGGGGGAGGTCGGGGGTGAGTGGTTAAGGATTGTGTGAAAATGGAAATGAAGAATAATAAGTGATGGCTGTTTGCACATTGTTTTTGTTCAGTATCTTCAATGAAAGGCGTACGAAATTAATCAATTGAGTTAAATTTATTGATTTAGTTGCTATAAACGTCAGTACTGAATATTTTTTTCTATGGCTTTTTCTACATTGATCCAAGCATTTTTTTTCTTCAACAAAGTAAGCAATCCGCTATAGATTGAGAGTCAACTGTCGATTTGTAGCTTAAAGATGATAAGGATTGTTTTAAAGTACGAAGGAGTGTAATGTACCGCAAGAAGACACTATGATCATCCTATGTGTGATGATCTTTTATAAGCATATTAATTTCTTTAAATGAGGTTTTTGATAGTTCTGATGTGCAGTATATTCTACATGCTGACATGCCTAGTACTTTTTTTTTCAGAATATTCCATGTAACTTCATAAAACATATGGAAGGAAGAGCACCGGGTCTAGCACTTTTAGTTGGTCCTAGTGGAAATAATTGGTATGTTGGCTTAATTATAGTTGACAACGGTTTATTCCTCAATGATGGATGGCCAGACTTTGTTAGAGATCACTTTCTTGAACAAGGTGATTCTCTAGTTTTTAGATATGATGGAAATTTGCATTTCATGGTGCAAATTTTTGACCGGAGCTTGTGCGAAAAGGAAGCTGCATTTAGTGCTGAAAGTAGCCAAGATTTAAGTAAATACGATATTAGTACTGTGAAGAAACGAGAGAGAGAAAAATTAGCCCTATTAGATAGCATTATTGAAGGTGTTCCCAAAAAAATGAGATGCTCCCAAATGCAATCTGAGAGCATGTGTAAAGACCACGAGAACAATACAAATGCTATAAATGTGGAAGAATGGATGCAACAAGCTGATGGAAACAGTAACTTGAGGAACGCTGTCACTGTTGCCTTACCTCTCACAGCAGTTCCACATGACAATCCAGGTAATGTTGGTTGCCAACTACAGGTTATCAGGTTCTGATAGCATGTAAGTAATTTGCGTCTGCAGTCTTGAGATCCTTTTGCCATTTACCATATGACATATGTAATTACATATTAGTAATAAATTTGGATAGATGCTGATTTCTGGATGTAGACAACACTAGTATTGGGGACTTGGTCTGTTGCCACGATAAAAAATGATGAAACTAAAGGCGGCTAAGTTTATGATGCAATTTGACTATGCATACCATTGATGTATCGTAGGTACTTAATAGATTATTGGGTATTAGAGAGTTATCTCTTTGTTTGGATATTTTTATGCAGATCCGTCTGTTAGGAATAGAACCACCAAGCTGGATATGCTTTTGTCAGCATCCGAAGCAGAAAGAATAGCCCGATCATTTACATCGTCTTTCCCCAATTTCTTGAAAGTCATGAAAAGATTCAACATAAGTGGTTCTTACACTCTGGTAAGTGCTTCTATTTCCTTGATTTCAATTCTTACTTTTCAATATTTTGTCTGCTGTTGATTTCTAACTAATTCTCAATTTGAATTAAGCTAGGCTGTTAAAGGAAAATGTTTGGTGACAATTATGTTGAGCAAGTACATATTGACCATGACTCCTCCAATTTGGAGCTCTCATTTAAATCCACCTCTTTATGCTACCGTACATGAATCTCTAGTACATTGTCTTCTTAAGCCTTCTTGAGGCATGGAGGCTTGATGACCTCTAGAATCTGTTTAACTCGATGCAATAGATTTTATGAAAGGGGGGCACTTTGATTGCATAACTTTGGGATGTGGTGTTCCCTCTGTGATCATTTTTTTTTCCATTTTCTATCTGATTCCTGATTGTTTCTTTTGCAGAATGTCCCTTATCAGTTTGCAACGAACACCTCCCCAAATGCAAAGTAAAGATAGTTCTTCGAAATATAAAAGGAGATAGTTGGACAGTGAATTCCATTCCAACCACAAAGGTCCAAACATCGCATACTTTCTGCGGAGGGTGGTTGAGTTTTGTTCGTGATAATAACATTGATATTGGAGATATCTGCATCTTTGAGCTTGTTCGCAAGTTTGAGCTGCATGTGAGAATTCTTAGAGTAGGAAAGGAAGGGATAGTTGGTCATGATGGTGAGGCAGCTAAATTAACTAATGGTTGTACAACATCGGCTAAAATGTCCAGACGCAAATCAAAGAAAATAAGTGAAAGTGTTCATAGCATTAAGGATCGGCTCTGTGCTCTCAATCGAACAATTGCATCGCAGAATCAGGTAACACATATGCACTCTTTGTGCTTAATTGATTCTTGTATTTGTCATTTTCTGAGAAAACCACATGCCTTTGCTGAACTTTTTCATGCAAAAAATTGGAACAGAGATCCATAAAAGATTTGGCTCCCTTGACAAACAAGGTTCTCACACTAAAGGTTGTATGTCAATGAAGTCAGCACCAGAAGAAAAAATAGCTGCTCAATATTTTGTTTCAAATTATCCTCATTTTGTGAGAGTTATGAAGAAGTTCAACGTCAGTGGTTCATACACTCTGGTGAGCAGTTCCATCTGTCTTGTTATCTTCCTCTTTTTTTCCCCCCCAACTTTGATTTGGCTCAATATGTTTATTTCAACTTCGAATTATAATATTGTCCTCAATTCACATGCCTAACTTGCAGAGAAAACCTTCGGTTAGGCACTGTGGAAATTATTTCTTTTATGCTCACAATAATAGACGAAATCAAATCTTATTCTTCATAAACCTAGAACCTACTATTAAAACAGGAAAAGGCATTCACATTCATGATCCTATGAAGTCAACTATGGAGGAACTGCATAGTCATACATAAATGACTTATTTTGATACATAAATAATTTTTTTTAAATTGTAAGAAACAGAAAGAGAGCGTTGAAATCCCAATTGACAGATACAACGACTGTCTGATACAACTTCATTCAACCTTGGGGTGGAGCGCTGTATTGTTATTATTAAGCCCATCTGAGGTTGTTTTACTCTGACAAAATGTTTTTCTGAACTCTTAAAGAGCTCCTATGTAACTATACCTATTATATGACAAAATAGTTAAGGTTACATATGAAAGGGAGAAGAATCATGGACGACTTAAATTGTTAATTACATTTAACTAACTGGTTTTACTCTTTATCCTAGGCTGAAAGATCAGACCAGCAAATCAAGAGCAGTTGCCTACTAGTAAATGTTGTTAGTCTGTAAAAAAGGGAACATGATTTGAAGCCAATACTTACTAGTTAATCTAACTTGCAGGTCGATAATTTATTTTATACGATCTTGTCAACTATCATGGCTGCTGAGTTGCAGGATTGGGGCAACCTTTCTATATGTGCTCTAATTTGTATTTCTCTTGTCACTACTCATTGCCATAGTAATCAGTCACCTTACAGAATTTCTCAATTTTATATCCAGAAAATTCCCTATCAGTTTTCCATGGAACACCTGCCGAACTGCAAAACAGAGATTGTTCTTCATAATTTAAATGGACAGTGCTGGACTGTGAATTCTATCCCCACCATAAAGGTGCAGACCTTGCATACTTTCTGTGGAGGATGGATGGCTTTCATTCGGGATAATGACATCCAGATGGGAGATATTTGCATCTTCGAGCTTGTTGGGAAATGTGAAATGCGTGTTCACATATGTGGAATCGGGAAGAAAGGGTTGAATTATCAAAATGGAACAAGGAATCTGCCCATGCCATGAAATCGAGATGAAAGTTGATCTGTAACCTAACTGCTGTGGGTATCTTTTACTGATCTCGTCATTTTGATTGGTGCCTCCAAAAATTAAATGACATTTTACCTAATTTTGGCACTTAAAAAAATTAACTTGCTTGGTCTAATACTGACATTCTTCGGAACCATAAGTAAGTTACCTTGTAATTTTCTTACTTGTTGATTGTCACACTTAACTTGCTGTGATTGTTTAATCTAGGATTAGTCTTTTAGGCCTGTAAATAAGTCTGGTCCAGCAAGGGACTTACAGTTTCTAGATTGGATCTGAATAAAATTTAGTAAAAAGAGAAAATAGAGAAATATGAGGCTATAGAGAGACTAAAAAGTGTATATTGTTTGGAGAATGCGTATTTTCATAATCCTGGTATCTAATTTGGGGTATGTTAGACTGGGTGGACAGATTTTGGGGAGCGGTTCTTGGCGGAGTTGGGTGTCATGGAACATGGAAGGAGTTTGAGTTAAGAAGCTGATAGTATTCTGTAGTTTTCTGCATATTGTGTCCACACCTGAGAACACTTCTCGCTTACTATTCAAGTCTTGTAATACACTATCAGTATTCTGCATGCTAAAATTATATATTACCTTACTGTTGTTTTAGTTGGTGAGAGATTGCTGTCAATGTCATCAATGTAAAGTGTAGGGACCACCAGCTTTGCCCAAGGTGTCATTCTTTTGCAAAATGTATTTAGGAAAGAAGTATGGTGACTGCTTAGCCTCATAGAGACTATTATCTCATATAGTCTTCACTTTACAGGAGATCAAAATAAACAACCTTAAGTTTCATTTGCAGAAAATATTGCAATTGATGATATATCTAAAATATAATACCTTCAAAAAACTCAAATGCACTTCTTTATGCTCTTGTTTCTCCTATGTATTCTCAACATTTTCGCTGTCTCTTCTCCTTCCGTTCTTTCTTGCTTTTGTCCTTATGAACTATATATTCTTCTTAACATGACTTGCAATTCATTTGCAGGGTGAACTTCCTGAATGGTAAAAACAGCTCTTGTTGTACTGCAAGCGTAATGGAATAACTAGCAAAAGAAAGTTGATAAAGACAACTTCGTTTATGGTTTATAGATGTCGTTATTAACTGTAAACTTTTGCTGCATGTCATTGCATCTGTAAATGAAAATTAGTTGCCTTGAAACTCAGTCGAGGCCTTTGGTACATTCACAAGTAACCGTATTTGCTTAAAGGGCAAGGAGAATTAAGGCAGTGTGTATAGCTTGTAGTTAGACGTCATCAGAGCTTCATGCGGTTAAGATTGGTTTTGTGTTTATATGTTGCTTTTTGCAAGAGCTTGATTTGGCTTATCGTACTGTGTAATGGATCAAAGAGCTCAAAAGCAAAAGCACACAGTGCTACATATGCAGTTAATGCCGGCTTGCCCTTGAACTCGTCTGTTCTGATGTCAAGTATTTCTTGAATGTTCCATATTTTGTTCCGGCAAACGGTGGAAAAGGACTTCTATTAGCTCTTTCTCTTGTAAATCTGGAAATGAGAAGAGCAACTTGCCAATTATCCGAGTTGAGGGTCCTGTAAAACAGTGAGTTCATTGAGTTTGGTTTGATTCTTCTTTTTCCTTAATCGAACTCTGATAGACCGGCCACTGGGTGGATATTATCTTACTCGGACCTGCATTTTTGTGATGATTATTTAGAGACGCTATTCGGTCCTTACCCGTGGAATATTTACTGGGTTTTACCCATGTTATACCTAAAACGATCAAGAGGAGTTCAAGTCTTATTTATTAAATTTGTGTTAATTTTTTATACTAAGTTTTAAAAAGTAAAATTTTCAAAATTTAATTTTCATCAAAATTAAATGATAAAGTTTCTTTGAAGGAATGAAGCGATTCTACATGTTTTTTTGCAACAGTATCAAGGGAACATTTTATTAAGAGGGTAAAAATAAGGGTAAATTACATCTACCTCCCATGAGGTTTGGCATAATTACAAATACCCCCCTAATTTTAAGGACCGTCTAACAATTACCCCAATCTATGCATTTTTTATAGTGAACTGACCAAAATACCCTTATGAATTAAAATTTATAATTTTATTTATTTTTTTTTAAAAAATATTTTTTATCAACTAAGGCGATAATTTTTTTTATAATTTTTAAATTTTTTCATCCATCCCATTCAATATTTTATAAGATTTTAATTTTTTTTAAAAAAAATAAAAAAAATTGTAAGGGCAAAGTTGACATTTCCATGCCTCCATCCAAGGATTACATAATTTTATCAAACATTAGGGGGGTATTTGTAATTTTTCAAACAACGAGGGGATATTTGTAATTATGCCAAACCTCAGCGGAGGGAGATGTAATTTACCCTAAAAATAAACAATAAAGTTTCTTTTAAGAAAAAGGGAGCAATTCTACGTTTTTTTTTTTTTTGCAATAATATCAAGAGAACATGTTATTTAAGACCGTGGTTGGATGAACTTCTGAGTGTTTTATAATATCTTATAAGATTTTTGAAAACTTATAAATTTTATTAAATTATTTGACAATTTTTTTTTAAAGTACTTATAATATCTTAAAGTAAGATGTTCAGGATTTAATAATATTTTTTAAAAAGATAAATCCAACTCAATTTTCTTTTGTATAACATCTTTTTTTTTTTCTTTTTAAACAATTTAAGAGACTAAAACATCCTGATTGTAAAGTTAGTATTCACTTTTGTTCTTTATAAAGTTCACTTTCTTTTTTTGGCCCCAAAATATAAATATTTGTTGCATGATTTTAAATTTTAACAATTTGATAGTTTTTGGTCATTGATACAATCTAAAGAGCTAATTATTTCAAATACCCTAACATGTTATAAATTTTAGAATTTTATTCATCCAAATACCTTAAGAGCTTATTTTCAAAATAAAAATAATATTTTTAAACTCTTAGAAACATTTTATAAGATATAGGAACTTATAAGATGTCCCAGAAAAACTTAGCAAAACACCCTCGAAATTAACTTATTAAAAATATTTTATGAGGTTCTGATTTGATAAAATAAAAACTATTCAACATGTGAAAATTGACCATCATTGAAATTCAATTAATCATCTTGACTTTGTTCAAATTACAAACCATTATTAATCAATTATGAAAATTGGGATATAAATGAAATTTTAAGAACCGATTAAAAAGAAAAAAGAACTAGAGTAAATGTCACTTTTGGTCCTTCACCTATCTCACATATCCAATTCGGTCCCTTAAGTTTCTGACTCATTAGATTTAGTTCCTCACGTTTGAAAATTTCATAAAATATGGTTCTCCACCGTAAAAAATTCATTATAACTAACAAATTTACCCAAAAGAATCGGAAAAGCTAGAAACTACATGCATAGAAGGACTCGGACATAGATCTCTCTGGCGGAGAGGTGGTGTGAAGCCTCTCCACCAAACACATTTTTTAGCGAGAATTATTACTTATTCTCATATAGATATAACACAAACTCATAATTTTTATAGTCCATGAAGAGTTCGAAGTCTGTAAAAGTTCTATGCATCCTGATAATAAAGAATCAAGAAAATATAAACACTAAATTGCACCAAACAAAAAAAGAGAAAAAATTAGTTTGGAACAAAATTACCTTGGTTAATTTTATTCCATTATAAATTATTTTATTTGTTAATCTTTAATTTTAAAATTATTTTCTTTTAAATTGTATTCATTTGTTTGTAATAATTTTTTTATAAAATTCAATTTTTGAACTTTGAGGCTTTTAATGATCCTTTTGTTGGGGCCGTTCTATTAAACAATTAAATTTTTTACTACTAATACAACATTTTTTGGAATATTCAAAGAAATGTATCATTTATTTTTATTTTATTCAAATGAGAGATCATCTTGATAAAAATTTCAAATCAATTTTGACTAATTCGCAAAATTAGATTTTGGAGAAAAAAAAATATTTCTTTCAATATTATGGAAATCAAATTATCAATATAAATAATTTTACTTTTGTAATTGGTCAAAGTAAACAATAAGAAATTAAACAGTCAAAATTCAATGAATTTAATAAAAGTCTTGCTACATATAAACAAATGTGGTTAAAAAGATATAATATTTATTGATTAAATATTAATAGATATTTAATATTCATGATGAAAAAGATCAAGGTTTTTCTATTTTTTTTGGTCAAAAGCAAAAATTAATATTTTGGTTATATTTATATTTTTTAATTTGTCTGGTGCAATGTAGTGTTTATATTTTAATTCTTCGTTATTATGATATATAAAACTTTTACAAATTTTGAAACTCTTCATTGACAATAAAAATGATGAGTTTGTGTTACTTGTACATGAGATAGTAATGATTCTAATGAGTAAAAATGTTCTGACTCCTCTTATGCACATGGAGTTTTTTGTTATTATATTTTTTTAATAGATCTATTAATTTTAATGAATTTGTAATAATGAGGATCACATTTGATAAAATTTTCAAAGATGAGAGACTAAAATGAATCGAAAATTTGAGGGACCAATCAAATGAGTGGCATATTTGAAGGACTAAAAATAATATTTACCAAAAAAAAAAAAAAAGTACGAAGTACTTATTTGTATTTTGGTATAAATCTTTTATCCATTTGAATTTACTTTTTTAGTGGATCAAAATTGAACGAAAAATCAAGTTAATGCACTAATTTTTATTTCCCTTGAAATTAATAGAAATGTATATATTTCACTATACACAAGTTCTCAAGTTCCAAAAAGTATATTTTGTGCATGAAAAAGATATTGGTGATTTGTTAAAGGCAAGTAAAAATTATATACTCATTAAATTTTAAGATGAATTTCATTTATTTATTATGTCAAAATCCAATTCTATATATAAGAGCTCTCATTCATCAAAAGTAGCAATAATAATATGTGTTTGTTTAGTTTTAGTTAATAAATTATTTAAATTATTAACAATTTTTATATAACATTTTGTAGGATTTATCAATTATGACAATGTAAGTTGTGCATCCATGTATTTTGTTAAAAGTTAATCTTGGAAAAAACATATTAGAACACATTCTTTTGAAATATGATTAAAAAGATATTTTGTTAATTGAGTCAAAAGTTAATTTAAAAAAAATAAGTTGTAAAAAAATATAAATACGTTATAGGACTAAATTATATTCCCTAAATAAATATGTCATAACAAATAAATTTATATTTTGACAAAAGTATTAATATTTCATCCATACAAAAATATCTTTTGATAAAAGTAACTTCTTAAATGTAAAAGTATTTTGACAGAAATATTATGATTTGATATATATATATATATATATATATATATATATATATATATATATATATATATATATATATTGTAAAGTATTAACCTCATTTTTGCAAAAAAATGTTGACAAAAATATTAAGTTTTTTCTATACAGATCTATATATACAGGAGTAAATTATACTAAAAATTAAATATGAGGGACCATTAATATCAATAAGATTTAAAATTTATAAAAGGTAGATTACAAAAACTCTATAATTTGATCGGGAATTAATACTGAAAAATCGTTCAAAGGACTAACTTAAAATTAATTAAAAAAACAATAGGATCCATATAAAAAAGACTCGGATCTTAAATTAACCTAGATTTTTCCGACTTTTGGAGGGATATTAATGAAAAAGTCATATTTTTACCGCATGATTTAGGTCATGCTAATGAGAGAGTGTTAATATTACGCTCACGATTTTGCTGAGTTCAATCGCTTATGAACACAAAATCCCCCTCCGAATATAAAATTCTAATTTATGGTATTTTAAATATTGTAACGGATCGTATTATATTATTTAATGATACATATATATAAATATAGGATTATATTTAAATACACCTAATCGATAATAGTATACTTTCAATCTCCAGATGTACATAATAACTACATATAAATATAAAAGTAATAAATTTAAAAAAAAGCGAAATAAATTGCACAAAAATCTATCTACACTGAAATCTCCGTCAATCTTCAATAAATTAATTCTAGCTCTTATTATTCTGAATCATGATTCATTTGGTGAATTCTTTTAATTAATTAAAATAAATTTTAATAATCACCTTTAAATATTAAATAATTTTAACTCAAATATTATATGTCCGTGCAATGTATGGATAATAATAAAAATCATATTTTTAAAATGCGCACACATTACACAAAACAACATAGTTTTTTGGGGAAAATTTAGAGTTAAATCTCTTTTCTATTGTGAAAATTTATTTCTCATTATTCAAATAATAGTTTTAGGAAAGAAATTTGAAATAAAAGGAATGTAAAATAATAAAAAATAATGATAAAAAATGAGATGCTTCAAGATATCATGACGTGCAAAATTAGATCATTTAGTAATAAAGCTGTATATAAAGGACTCATCCATCACCCTTCCCGTAAAAAAAAAAGTAAGACATTATTTTTAACTTTTTTTAAAAAATATTGAAAGATTTATTAATATTTTCTTGAAAATAAAATGAGAAAGGATCATACTTTCCCATGGCAAAATTTCATCTTTTGAATTATTATTCTTGTTTCATTATTTTTCTTTCTTATATAATTGATAATTTCTGAACAAATAAGAGGTGTTGAAAAGAAAAACGAAAGCGCACAAAACAAATTAATATGCTCAAAAATTATGTTGAAACTCGTACAGAACCAATTGACGCCACCAACCCCTTCCTTCATCGATAATAAATGTACCACTTTTGAGAATTTAATATTATGAATATTATAATCGAGAGATTTTTGAATAAAGCACGCAAAATATGTATTTACCTTAGGAAAGTTTTATCTTTTATTATTATTATTTGTATATTATAGAAATTTGTTCTTTTCCTTATCTAATTCATAATTCTTGGACGAATGAGATGAAAAGGAAAAATGATAAAATTTTAAAGATTGAAAATATCTCAAAATATGATATTAAATATCCGTGTGTAAATCGATTGAATTTTGACTTAATAATTAAAGTTGAGATCTAAAATAAATACGAGGTGGTGGATTCAAATATTATTAAAATTTATAAATATATTGATGACTTTTTATAAATTTATTGTAATTTGTAATTTAAATACTAAATAATACTTTTAAAATTATTTTATAGTTTTCGCTTCTATAAAATAAAAACTAAAAAAATATAAAACTAGTCTGTAGGAGTCACCAGCCCTCCCACCAAAAGTTGACACTCAACTTAAAATTACTCTCTATTCTCTATTTCCTAGATTTTCAGACATTCTTCTCCATCCACGAAAAACAGACCACTCTGCTCAAATTTAGCCACTGCTGCGTGAGGATTTCTGCTTTCAGACTCTGTAAGAATTCACTCTCTCCCATTAATATTCTCAAGGGACCTATTTCTTAGAACTAAAGAAGGCATCTTTTTCCCTTGAATTTCTTGTTTTTTGTTTGCAGATAAGCAAGAAAATGAAGGGAGATTGCATGGACTGCAGGAAGTGGGAAGAAGACATGTATTGGTCGCGTTTTCAGACAGTTCAGTTCTGTCAGGTCCTCACCGGCAGATTTGATCATCAGCTTGTGAGTTATCATCCCTCTGCATGTGCTCCCTCATTTTTTCCATTTTTTTTGGTTTTGGTGAGAGATTGGGTGAAAATTCTATGTCAAATTGGTCATACATGTCATTTTTATTTGCCGTTTAAGTTTTATGATTTCATGAATGATCATGTTGTTGCTGTCAATTTTGTTTGTTGTTTGAGAACTGAGATGGAGTTTTGCAGGTGGGGTTTCAATCTTTTCTGCTTTTGTATCATTTTATTTTAGTGGGGATCCAGTGTGTGTGTGTGTTTTTCTTGGGAAATTGGCAAAATTGGCTCAGAGGGTGTTCTGGGATTCAGGGTGTTGGGCGTGATTTCATCCTTTCACATTTGCGTTTAATTTAGATTTGAAATCTTGAATGTTGAACTCAGTTGGAATTATTGCATTTGTGTTGATTGTGGTGATACACCAAAATGTATGATAAATTTTAGGAACAATTAGAATAAGAAGCCTAGATCTGTTTCGGAACACATTTGAGCGTGTTTAAATGTTAGATTGAACAGATTTACCGCGTGTCCTGCTTTTTTGCTAGAAAATTCATGTCTTAATAGATTTGTTTCTACTCTATTAAGTCAAACAAAATTTATGGAGGCGTTATTACATTAGCTTGTTTATAAGACTAAAAATGAATGCTGATGCGGTGTGTGGTGTTTTTTGTCAGAATTGATTTCTTGAACATTCTTCGCGTTAGTTAATAGATTTGTTTCTACTATATTAACACATCAAAAATTACGGAGGCGTTATTACATTAGCTTGTTACATAAGATTTGAATGAATTCTGCTGCTATAAAGTGAGGTGTGTTTTGCCAGAATTGATTTCTTGAAATGTAAACGTTCTGCGGTGTAGTTCATAGATTTGTTTCTACTATATTAAGTCAACAAATTTTACGGAGGTGTTATTACATAATACTTGAATGAATGTTGATGCTGTAAACTGTGGTGTGTTTTGCCAGAATTGATTTCTTGGAATATAAACAATGTGCGCTTTAGTTAATAGATATTTTTTCTACTATACTAAGTCCACCAAAATTTACGGACATCTACTATTAAGCTAATCAATTGGTTGTGTGTGAATGAATGCTACTGCTGTTACATTAGCTTGTTACATAAGGCTTGAATGAATGCTACTACTGTAAAGTGTCGTGCATGCGTCCTGCACGAATTGATTTCTTGAAATATAAATATTCAGAATACCAATTCAATGTAATTTTGGGTACGTACACAGGCCATCCCCAAAAAGTTTGCCAACAATCTAAGAGAGAAGATGGCAGGAACAGTAGCATTGAAAGGCCCAAGCGGGCATGAATGGAGTGTAGGATTGGTGACAAATGGAGATATGTTGCTTCTCAAACATGGCTGGAAAGCATTTGTAGATGACCATTCCCTCGAAGAAAATGATATTTTAATTTTCAAGTACAATGGGAATTCAAGATTTGATGTTTTGATGTTTGATCAAGAAAGCTTGTGCGAGAAAGAAACATCTTATTTTGTTAAGAAATGTGAGCACACGGAAAGTGCACGTGGCAATAACCGAAGGAGAAGCTTGGAAGAAAGTTTTGATGAAACCAATCAATCCTCGATGATGTTGCTGATGATCATAGAGCGAAAAAACCTAGGAGTGATGCTGCACGAACACCACCTTCAAGAATACAACCTAGTCGGTCTACTTCCAGGAGTCGAAGGGGAACAAAAAGTGTTGCCAAGATTCCATTTTAGACTTTCTATTTAATTTTGCATAACTACAACGTAGGCTTCAAAATTTTATTTTCTAACTCCTAGTTCTTGTTTTTCAAATCATCTTGATGTAGGAGGAAAACGAGGGTCAAGAGGTGCACAGCCATTGCAGCTTAAATCTCGTAGACGGGAGGTAACGGAGGATGAAAAACAAAGAGCACAACAAATGGCTGTTGCCGAGTCATCCGAGAACAGTTTCATTGTGGTTATGCGGGCTTCACATGTTTACAAGGGGTTCTTCATGGTAAAAGCTTATATCCTTATATGTAGAACCAAACGAGTTTTTTACTTACGTTCGTGCAACCCCTTCCTATTAGCGATTCTAATGTCATTTTTGGCATGCCTGATGCAGTCAGTCCCGGCTGAGTGGGCAAGGTTCCATCTTCCGAACAAAAACCATGACATTGAGCTTCGCGTCAACGACAACGTATGGAAAACTAAATACCACTACAAAGGTTATGGTGGTGGACTTACCGGCGGGTGGAAGAATTTCGTCATGGAAAATTTTTTGGAAGAATTCGATGTATGCTTATTTGATCCCATAAGTCGAACAGACGACACCATAATCCTTGATGTCAAAATCTTTAGAGTCGTGGAGGAGGTTATTCCACCATCACAGGTGATGCGAGAAACCTCAAGGAGAACTAGTAAGAGGGTGTCAAAGTTTGTGATGGACTCTTCGAGCGATGAAGATGTATGAATTTGTGATGGCTTCTTAGAATTTTGCGGGGGTTTTTTATTTTGACCAAATGATGAAACTTTAGGATTTTAATTTTTTTAATCGTAAATATATATTTTAATTGCGCATTTCAATAGTTTCCTAAGATAAAATATAAATGGCAATGTTAATAGTTTTCAATTTATTTGGCTTCTTTAAACTACATTTCCTATTTGTTGTTACATTTTATTATTTTGAAAGTGTTGATTCTAACATGTATAGACTAGCGTGCATTCCGTGCATATTATGAGTTTAATTTAATTATATCTTATGCAATTTATAAGTTATAATATAATATAATGTTTTTTTTTTTCAAATTACGATGCATCAATACCAATTAAGTGTACATAAATTTATAATCATCAAGATAAGAATGAAGTCTTATTGACTTTTTTTCATAAATTATTTTAATAAATTAGTATTTTGTGTAACTACTTGTGTAACAAACTTTCATATAATTGTCAACATATTTCAGTCATACAACTGTGAAAATTTTTCACGAATTGTTTCTAAAAGAAAAAAAGATGTGAATTTTAATAAATGTAAATATTTCACTACACACAAGTTCTCAAGTTCAAAAAACTATATTTTGTGCATGAAAAAGATATTGGTGATTTGTTAAAGGCAAGTAAAAATTATATACTCCTTAAATTTTAAGTTGAATTTAATCTATTTTTATGTCAAAATCACATTCTATATATAAGAGCTCTCATTCATCAAAAGTAGCAATAATAAATATGTGTTTATTTAGTTTTAGTTAATAAATTATTTACATTATTAACTATTTATATAACATTTTGTAGGATTTATCAATTATGACAATGTAAGTTGTGCATCGATGTATTTTGTTAAAAGTTAATCTTAGAAAGAACATATTACAACACATTCGTTTGCAATATGATTTAAAAGATATTTTGTTAATTGAGTCAAAAGTTAATTTAAAAAAAATGAATTGTAAAAAAAAAATATAATACGTTATTGGACTAAATTATATTCCCTAAATAAATATGTCATAACAACTAAATTTATATTTTAACAAAAGTATTAATATTTCATCCATACAAAAATATCTTTGATAAAAGTAACTTCTTAAATGTAAAAGTATTTTGACAAAAAATATATATTTGATATATTATTTTTTAAGTAAGTATTAACCTCATTTTTGCAAAATTATGTTGACAAAAATATTAAGTTTTTTCTATACTATGTGTAAAGGAGTAAATTTTTATAAAAATTAAATATGAGGGACCATTAATATCAATAAGTTAAAACTTTATAAAAGTTAGTTTATGAAAATCATATAATTTGATCGGGAATTAATATTGAAAAATCGTTGAAAAGGACTAATTTAAAGAGAATTAAAGGACAATAGGATCCATATAAAAAACACTCGGATCTTGAATTAACCTAGATTTTTCCGACTTTTGGAGGGATATTTATGAAAAAGTCATATTTTTACCGCATGATTTTAGGTCATGCTAATGAGAGAATGTTAATTACGCTCGCCATTTTGCCGAGTTCAATTGCTTATGAACACAAAATCCCCCTCCGAATAATAAAATTCTAATTTATGGTATCTTAAATGTTGTAACGGATCATATTATATTATTTAATGATACGTACATAAAAATATAGTGATTATATATAAACACACCTAGTCGATAATCGTATACTTTCAATCTCCAGATGTATATAATAATCATATATAAATATAAAATTAATAAATTTAAAATAAAAGCGAAATAAATTGCACAAAAATCTATCTACACTGAAAGCTCGCCAATCTTCATGAGAATCATGACGCAAAATTAGATCATTTTTAAAAGCTGTATATAAAATCATCACAAAATATTAATTTTAAAATTTTAATATTGGAAGATTTGTATAATATTTTCTTGAAAAAAAATGAGAAATGGTCATACTTTCCCATGGCAAAATTTCATCTTTTGATTTATTATTCTTGTTTCTTTATTTCTCTCACTTATATAATTGATAGTTTCTGGACAACTAAGAGGTGTTGAAAAGAAAAATGTGAGCGAACAGAAAAAATTAATATGATCAAAGGATGCCACCAACCCCCTCCTTCATCGATAATAAATGTCACTTTCGAAAATTTAATATTATGAATATTGCAATCGAGAGATTTTTGGACAACGAACAAGAAATATATATTTATTTAGGAAAGTTTTATCTTTTATTATTATTTTGTTTATTATAGGAATTTGTTCTTTTCCTTATCTAATTCATAATTCTTGGACCATTGAGATGAAAAGGAAAATGATAAAATTTTGAATCATTGAAAATGTCTCAAATAATACGATACTACATATCCGTGTAAATCGATCGAATTTTAACTTAATAATTAAAGTTGAGATCTAAAATGGATATGGGGTGTGGATTCAATATACATTATTAAATTTATAACATTTTGATGATTTTTGTATGAATTTATTGAAATTTGTAATTTGAGTATATTAAATCATATTTTAGAATTATTCTATAATTTCGCTTCTATAAAATAAAAACTAGAAAATATAAAGCTAGTTTGTACGAGTAAAAACACTCGGTCAGGCATCACCCTTGCTAGGGGTGTGCAACATTCGGTTAAACCGGCCGAACCGAACCGAACCGAAAATTCGGTTCGGACCGAAAACCGAACCGAATTTTTCGGTTCGGTTTTCGGTTTTTTTTTTTTTTAAAAATCGGTTTTCGGTTCGGTTTTTTTTTATGGCTCCGGTGAACCGAACCGAACCGAAAACCGATTTTTTAAAAAAAAATATATATTTTATTATATTATATATTATATATTATATATATATTTATATTATTATATATTTTTTTATTATATATTATATATATATTATATATTATATTATATTATAATATAATAGATTAGAGCATTAGTATATTTAGTAGATTCTCAGGATTCCATGTTCCGGCTCCCAACTAACGAAGGAAGAGTTAATAGTGTTATAGTGATGAACTGATGGTGTCAATTATGCTATTGAACGAACACTCAATGTTACATTGTTTATTGTTATTTGCTTTCGCGACATGTATTGTTTTGGATTGTTTCGGACTTGATTCATGGGATAAAGTCGTATTAATGTTGTATTGTTATTCACTTTTGCTACATGTACTATTAAGTTTGAACTTAAATAATTAAATTTGCATTTTGGATTAAAATAAAAAAAATTTTTTAATATAAAATCGGTTTTTTTCGGTTAATAACCGAAAAAAACCGAATTGGACCGGTTAAAACCGAAACCGAACCGAGCAGTTTCGGTTCGGTTTTCGGTTTTCCAAAACGGCGAACCGAATTTTCGGTTAACCGAAAATTCGGTTCGGTCCGGTTCGGTTAACCGTTTGCACACCCCTAACCTTGCGACCAAAAGTTGAAACTCAACTTAAAACTCCTTTCTATTCTCTATTCTCTATTTAAAAATTTTTTCAGACATCCTCCTCCATCAACAGAAAACAGACCACTCTGCACAATTTCAAAGTTAAATTTCTTTTCTATTTTGAAAATTTATTTCTCATTATTCAAATAATAGTTTTAGGTATGAAATTTGAAATTAAAAGAAGGTAAAATAAAAAAAATAATGATAAAACTGAGATGCCTCGAGATATCATGACGTGAAAAATTAGATCATTTAATAGTAAAAGTTGTATATAAAGGACTCATCCATCACCCTTCCCGCCAAAAATAGTAAAACATTAATTTTTTAAATATTAAAATATTTGAAGATTTATATAATAATTTCTTGAAAATAAAATAAGAAAGGGTCATACTTTCCCATGGCAAAATGTCATCTTTTGATTTAATATTGTTGTTTCATTATTTTTCTATTAAATTGATAGTTTCTGGCAACAAAGAGGTGTTGAAAAGAAAAACGAGACCGAACAGAAAAAATTAATAAGACCAATGTATGCCACCGACCCCTCCTTCATCGATAATAAATGTCCCTTTTGAAAATTTAATATTATGAATATTGTAATCGAGAGATTTTTGGATAACGAATGCGAAATATATATTTACCTTAGGAAAGTTTTATCTTTTATTATTATTTTTTGTTTATTTTAGGAATTTGTTCTTTTCCTTATCTAATTCAAAATTCTTCGAAGAATGACCTGAAAGGAAAAATGATAAAAGTTTTGAATAATTGAAAATATCTCAAAATATGATATTAAATATCCGTGTGTAAACCGATCGAATTTTGACTTAATAATTAAAGCTGAGATCCAAAATAGATACGGGGTCGTGGATTCTTATATATATTATTAAATTTACAACATTTTGATGTTAATTGTGTGAATTATTGCATTTTTAATTTAAATATATTAAATCATATTTTGGAATTATAATATAATTCCCGCTTCTATAAAATAAAAACTGAAAAAATATAAAGTTATTCTGTACGAGTAAAAACACTCGGCCAGGCACCACCCTTCCCACAAAATGTTGACACTCAACTTAAAACTCCTCTCTACTTCCAAGATTTTCAGACATCCTCCTCCATCTACGGAAAACTGACCACTCTGCTCAAATTCAGAGTTAAATCTCTTTTCTATTATGAAAATTCATTTCTCATTATTCAAATAATAGTTTTAGTAAGAAATTTGAAGTAAAATGAAGGTAAAATAAAAAAAATAATGATAAAAAAATGAGATAGCTCAAGATATCATGACGTGCAAAATTAGATCATTTAACAGTAAAAGTTGTATATAAAGGACTCATTCATCACCCTTCCCGCCAAAAATAGTAAAACATTAATTTTTAAAATTTTAAAATATTGGAAGATTTGTATAATATTTTCTTGAAAATAAAATGAGAAATGGTCATACTTTCCCATGGCAAAATTTCATCTTTTGATTTATTATTCTTGTTTCTTTATTTCTCTCACTTATATAATTGATAGTTTCTGGACAACTAAGAGGTGTTGAAAAGAAAAATGTGAGCGAACAGAAAAATTTAATATGAACAAAGGATGCTACCAACCCCCTCCTTCATCTATAATAAATGTCACTTTTGAAAATTTAATATTATTAATATTGCAATCGAGAGATTTTTGGACAACGAACAAGAAATATATATTTATCTTAGGAAAGTTTTATCTTTTATTATTATTTTTTGTTTATTATAGGAATTTGTTCTTTTCCTTATCTAATTCATAATTCTTGGACCAATGAGATGAAAAGGAAAAATGATAAAAATTTTGATTCATTGAAAATGTCTCAAAATATGATACTACATATCCGTGCGTAAATCGATCGAATTTTAACTTAATAATTAAGTTGAGATCTAAAATGGATATGGGGTGGTGGATTCCAATTTATATTATTAAATTTATAACATTTTGATGATTTTTGTATGAATTTATTGAAATTTGTAATTTGAGTATATTAAATCATATTTTAGAATTATAATATATTTCCGCTTCTATAAAATAAAAACTAGAAAATATAAAGCGAGTTTGTACGAGTAAAAACACTCGGTCAGGCATCACCCTTCCCACCAAAAGTTGAACTCAACTTAAAACTCCTTTCTATTCTGTATTCTCTTTTAAAAAATTTTCAGACATCCTCCTCCATCAACAGCAAATAGACCACTCTGCCCAATTTCAGAGTTAAATTCTTTTCTATTTTGAAAATTTATTTCTCATTATTCAAATAATAGTTTTAGGTAAGAAATTTGAAGTAAAAGGAAGGTAAAATGAAAAATAAAAAAATGAGATGCCTCAAGATATCATGACGTGCAAAATTAGATTATTTAACAGTAAAAGCTGTATATAAAGGACTCTTTCATCACCCTTCCCGCCAAAAATAGTAAAACATTAATTTTAAAATTTTAAAATATTGGAAGATTTGAATAATATTTTCTTGAAATAAAATGAGAAATGGTCATACTTTCCCATGGCAAAATTTCATCTTTTGATTTATTATTCTTGTTTCTTTATTTCTCTCACTTATATAATTGATAGTTTCTGGACAACTAAGAGGTGTTGAAAAAGAAAAATGTGAGCGAACAGAAAAATTTATATGATCAAAGGATGCCACCAACCCCCTCCTTCATCTATAATAAATGTCACTTTTGAAAATTTAATATTATGAATATTGCAATCGAGAGATTTTTGGACAACGAACAAGAAATATATATTTATCTTAGAAAGTTTTATCTTTTTATTATTATTTTTTGTTTATTATAGGAATTTGTTCTTTTCCTTATCTAATTCATAATTCTTGGACCAATGAGATGAAAAGGAAAAATGATAAAAATTTTGATTCATTGAAAATGTCTCAAAATATTATACTACATATCCGTGCGTAAATCGATCGAATTTTAACTTAATAATTAAAGTTGAGATCTAAAATGGATATGGGGTGGTGGATTCCAATATATATTATTAAATTATAACATTTGATGATTTTGTATGAATTTATTAAAATTTGTAATTTGAGTATATTAAATCATATTTTAGAATTATAATATAATTTCCGCTTCTATAAAATAAAAGTTATAAAATATAAAGCGAGTTTGTACGAGTAAAAACACTCGGTCAGGCATCACCCTTCCCACCAAAAGTTGAAACTGAACTTAAAACTCCTTTTTATTCTCTATTCTCTATTTAAAAAATTTTCAGACATCCTCCTCCATCGACAGAAAACAGACCACTCTGCACAATTCAGAGTTAAATTTCTTTTCTATTTTGAAAATTTATTTCTCATTATTCAAATAATAGTTTTAGGAAAGAAATTTGAAGTAAAAGGAAGGTAAAATAAAAAAATAATGAATAAAAAATGAGATGCCTCAAGATATCATGACGTTCAAAATTAGATCATTTAATAATAAAAGTTGTATATAAAGGACTCATTCATCACCCTTCCCGCCAAAAAATAGTAAAACATTAATTTTTAAAATTTTAAAATATTGGAAGATTTGTATAATATTTTCTTGAAAATAAAATGAGAAATGGTCATACTTTCCCATGGCAAAATTTCATCTTTTGATTTATTATTCTTGTTTCTTTATTTCTCTCACTTATATAATTGATAGTTTCTGGACAACTAAGAGGTGTTGAAAAGAAAAATGTGAGCGAACAGAAAAAATTAATATGATCAAAGGATGCCACGAACCCCCTCCTTCATCGATAATAAATGTCACTTTCGAAAATTTAATATTATGAATATTGCAATCGAGAGATTTTTTGACAACGAACAAGAAATATATATTTATCTTAGGAAAGTTTTATCTTTTATTATTATTTTTTGTTTATTATAGGAATTTGTTCTTTTCCTTATCTAATTCATAATTCTTGGACCATTGAGATGAAAAGGAAAAATGATAAAATTTTTGAATCATTGAAAATGTCTCAAAATATGATACTACATATCCGTGCGTAAATCGATCGAATTTTGACTTAATAATTAAAGTTGAGATCTAAAATGGATATGGGGTGGTGGATTCAAATACACATTATTAAATTTATACATTTTGATGATTTTTGTATGAATTTATTGAAATTTGTAATTTGAATATTTTAAATCATATTTTAGAATTATTCTATAATTTTCGCTTCTATAAAATAAAAACTAGAAAATATAAAGCTAGTTTGTACGAGTAAAAACACTCGGTCAGGCATCACCCTTCCCACCCAAAAGTTTAAACTCAACTTAAAACTCCTTTTTATTCTCTATTCTCTATTTAAAAAATTTTCAGACATCCTCCTCCATCAACAGAAAACAGACCACTCTGCACAATTTCAGAGTTAAATTTCTTTTCTATTTTGAAAATTTATTTCTCATTATTCAAATAATAGTTTTAGGTAAGAAATTTGAAGTAAAAGGAAGGTAAAATAAAAAAAATAATGAATAAAAAATGAGATGCCAAGATATCATGACGTGCAAAATTAGATCATTTAATAATAAAAGCTGTATATAAAGGACTCATTCATCACCCTTCCCGCCAAAAATAGTAAAACATTAATTTTTAAAATTTTAAAATATTGGAAGATTTGTATAATATTTTCTTGAAAATAAAATGAGAAATGGTCATACTTTCCCATGGCAAAATTTCATCTTTTGATTTATTATTCTTGTTTCTTTATTTCTCTCACTTATATAATTGATAGTTTCTGGACGACTAGAGGTGTTGAAAAGGAAAATGTGAGCGAACAGAAAAAATTAATATGATCAAAGGATGCCACCAACCCCCTCTTCATCGATAATAAATGTCACTTTTGAAAATTTAATATTATGAATATTGCAATCGAGAGATTTTTGGACAACGAACAAGAAATATATATTTATTTAGAAAAGTTTTATCTTTTATTATTATTTTTTGTTTATTATAGGAATTTGTTCTTTTCCTTATCTAATTCATAATTCTTGGACCAATGAGATGAAAAGGAAAAATGATAAAATATGATACTATATATCCGTGCGTAAATCGATCGAATTTTGACTTAATAATTAAAGTTGAGATCTAAAATGGATATGGGGTGGTGGATTAATATATATTATTAAATTTATAACATTTTGATGATTTTTGTATGAATTTATTGAAATTTGTAATTTGAATATATTAAATCATATTTTAGAATTATTCTATTATTTTTGCTTCTATAAAATAAAAACTAGAAAATATAAAGCTAGTTTGTACGAGTAAAAACACTCGGTCAGGCATCACCCTTCCCACCAAAAGTTGAAACTCAACTTAAAACTTTTCTATTCTCTATTCTCTATTTAAAAAAATTTCAGACATCCTCCTCCATCAACAGAAAACAGACCACTCTGCACATTTCAGAGTTAAATTTCTTTTCTATTTTGAAAATTTATTTCTCATTATTCAAATAATAGTTTTAGGTATTAAATTTGAAATTAAAAGAAGTAAAAAAAAAAATAATGATAAAAAATTGAGATGCCTCGAGATATCATGACGTGAAAAATTAGATCATTTAATAGTAAAAGTTGTATATAAAGGACTCATCCATCACCCTTCCCGCAAAAATAGTAAAACATTAATTTTTAAAATATTAAAATATTTGAAGATTTATATAATAATTTCTTGAAAATAAAATAAGAAAGGGTCATACTTTCCCATGGCAAAATTTCATCTTTTGATTTATTATTCTTGTTTCATTATTTCTCTCCCTTATGTAATTGATAGTTTCTGGCAACAAAGAGGTGTTGAAAAGAAAAACGAGAGCGAACAGAAAAAATTAATAAGACCAATGTATGCCTCCGACCCCTTCCTTCATCGATAATAAATGTCCCTTTTGAAAATTTAATATTATGAATATTGTAATCGAGAGATTTTTGGACAACGAACCCGAAATATATATTTACCTTGGGAAAGTTTTATCTTTTATTATTATTTTTTGTTTATTATAGGAATTTGTTCTTTTCCTTATCTAATTCAAAATTCTTCGAAGAATGACTGAAAGGAAAAATGATAAAAGTTTTGAATAATTGAAAATATCTCAAATATAGGATATTAAATATCTGTGTGTAAATCGATCGAATTTTGACTTAATAATTAAAGCTGAGATTCAAAATAGATACGGGGTCGTAGATTCTTATATATATTATTAAATTTACAACATTTTGATGATAATTGTGTGAATTATTGCAATTTTTAATTTAAATATATTAAATCATATTTTGGAATTATAATATAAGCTTCTATAAAATAAAAACTGAAAAATATAAAGCTATTCTGTACGAGTAAAAACACTCGGCCAGGCACCACCCTTCCCACAAAATGTTGACACTCAACTTAAAACTCCTCTCTATTTCCAAGATTTTCAGACATCTCCTCCATCTACGGAAAACTGACCACTCTGCTCAAATTCAGAGTTAAATCTCTTTTCTATTGTGAAAATTTATTTCTCATTATTCAAATAATAGTTTTAGGTAAGAAATTTGAAGTAAAAGGAAGGTAAAATAAAAAATAATGATAAAAAAAATGAGATGCCTTAAGATATCATGACGTGCAAAATTAAATCATTTAAAATAAAAGTTGTATATAAAGGACTCATTCATCACCCTTCCTGCCAAAAATAGTCAAACATTAATTTTTAAAATTTTAAAATATCGAAAGATTTATATAATATTTCTTGAAAATAAAATGTGAAATGGTCATACTTTCCCCTGGCAAAATTTCATCTTTTGATTTATTATTCTTGTTTCTTTATTTCTCTCACTTATATAATTGATAGTTTCTGGACGACTAAGAGGTGTTGAAAAGAAAAATGTGAGCGAACAGAAAAATTAATATGATCAATGGATGCCACCAACCCCCTCCTTCATCGATAATAAATGTCACTTTTGAAAATTTAATATTATGAATATTGCAATAGAGAGATTTTTGGACAACGAACAAGAAATATATATTTACCTTAGGAAAGTTTTATCTTTTATTATTATTTTTGTTTATTATAGGAATTTGTTCTTTTCCTTATCTAATTCATAATTCTTGGACCAATGAGATGAAAAGGAAAAATGATAAAAATTTTGAATCGTTGAAAATGTCTCAAAATATGATACTACATATCCATGCGTAAATCGATCAAATTTTAACTTAATAATTAAAGTTGAGATCTAAAATGGATATCGGGTGGTGGATTCAAATATATATTATTAAATTCATAACGTTTTTATGATATTTGTATGAATTTATTGAAATTTGTAATTTGAGTATATTAAATCATATTTTAGAATTATAATATAATTTTCACTTCTATAAAATAAAAACTAGAAAATATAAAGCTAGTTTGTATGAGTAAAAACACTCGGTCAGGCATCATCCTTCCCACCAAAAGTTGAAACTCAACTTAAAACTCCTTTCTATTCTCTATTCTCTATTAAAAAAAATTTCAGACATCCTCCTCCATCAACAGAAAACAGACCACTCTGAACAATTTCAGAGTTAAATTTCTTTTCTATTTTGAAAATTTATTTCTCATTATTCAAATAATAGTTTTAGGTAAGAAATTTTAAATTAAAAGAAGGTAAAATAAAAAAATAATGATAAAAAAATGAGATGCCTCAAGATATCATGACGTGCAAAATTAGATCATTTAATAATAAAAGTTGTATATAAAGGACTCATCCATCACCCTTCCCGCCAAAAATAGTAAAACATTAATTTTTAAAATATTAAAATATTGGAAGATTTATATAATAATTTCTTGAAAATAAAATAAGAAAGGGTCATACTTTCCCATGGCAAAATTTCATCTTTTGATTTATTATTCTTGTTTCATTATTTCTCTAACTTATATAATTGATAGTTTTTGGACGACTAAGAGGTGTGGAAAAAGAAAATGTGAGCGAACAGAAAAAATTAATATAATCAATGGATGCCACCAACCCCCTCTTCATCAATAATAAATGTCACTTTTGAAAATTTAATATTATGAATATTGCAATCGAGAGATTTTTGGACAACAAACAAGAAATATATATTTATCTTAGGAAAGTTTTATTTTATTTTTATTTTTTTATTTATTATAGGAATTTGTTTTTTCCTTATCTAATTCATAATTCTTGGACCAATGGGATGAAAAGGAAAAATGATAAAAAATTTTGAATCATTGAAAATGTCTCAAAATATGATACTACATATCCGTGCATAAATCGATCGAATTTTGACTTAATAATTAAAGTTGAGATCTAAATATATATGGGGTGGTGGATTCAAATATATTATTAAATTTATAATATTTTGATGATTTTTGTATGAATTTATTGAAATTTGTAATTTGAATATATTAAATCATATTTTAGAATTATAATATAATTTCCGCTTCTATAAATTAAAAACTAGAAAAATAAAGCTAGTTTGTACGAGTAAAAACACTCAGCCAGGCATCACCCTTCCCACCAAAAGTTGAAACTCAACTTAAAACTCCTTTCTATTCTCTATTCTCTATTTAAAAAAATTTCAGACATCCTCCTCAATCAATAGAAAACAGACCACTCTGCACAATTCCAGAGTTATATCTCTTTTCTATTTTGAAAATTTATTTTTCATTATTCAAATAATAGTTTTAGGTAAGAAATTTGAAGTGAAAGGAGGTAAAATAAAAAAAAATGATAAAAAAAATGAGATGCCTTAAGATATCATGACGGGCAAAATTAGATCATTTAATAATAAAAGTTATTATAAAGGACTCATTCATCACCCTTCCCGCCAAAAATAGTAAACCATTAATTTTTAAAATTTTAAAATATTGGAAGAATTATATAATATTTTCTTGAAAATAAAATGAGAAAGGGTCATACTTTCCCATGGCAAAATTTCATCTTTTGATTTATTATTCTTGTTTCATTATTTCTCTCACTTATATGATTGAAAGTTTCAGGATGTAAGAGGTGTTGAAATGAAAAATGTGAGCGAACAGAAAAAATTAATATGATCAATGGATGCCACCAACCCCCTCCTTCATCGATAATAAATATCACTTTTGAAAATTTAATATTATGAATATTGCAATCGAGAGGTTTTTGGACAACGAACAAGAAATATATATTTATCTTAGGAAAATTTTATCTTTTTATTATTTTTTGTTTATTATAGGAATTTGTTCTTTTCCTTTGACCATCCTTTGACCAATGAGATGAAAAGGAAAAATGATAAAAATTTTGAATGATTGAAAATATCTCAAAATAGTATATTTCGTATATGTCTGTAAATTGATCGAATTTTGACTTAATAATTAAAGTTGAAATCTAAAATAGATACGAGCGGTGGATTCAAATATTATTAAATTTATAAATATTTTGATGATTTTTTCTGAATTTATTGTAATTTATAATCTAAATATACTAAATAATATTTTAAAATATATTATAATTTTCAATTGTATAAAATAAAAATTAAAAAAATATAAAACTAGTCTGAAGGAGTCACCAGCCCTCCCACCAAAAGTTGACACTCAACTTAAAACTCCTCTCTATTCTCTATTTTCAAAATTTTCAGACATCCTCCTTCATCCACAGAAAATAGACCACTCTGCTCAAATTTAGCCACTGTTGTGTGAGGATTTCTGCTCTCAGACTCTGTAAGAATTCACTCTCTCCCATTAATATCTCAAGGGATCTATTTCTTACCACTAAACAAGGCATCTTTTTCTCTTGAATTTCTTGTTTTCTGTTTGCAGATTATCAAGAAAATGGTTCGAGATTGCATGGACTGCAGGAAATGGGAAGAAAACATGTACTGGTCGCGTTTTCAGACAGTTCAGTTCTGTCAGGTCCTCACCGGCAGATTTGATCACCAGCTTGTGAGTCCAACTTGTTATCATCCCTCTGCATGTGCTCCCTCCTTTTCCATTTTTTTGCCGTTTAAGTTTTATGATTTCACGAATGATCATGTTTTTGCTGTCAATTTTATATGATGTTTGAGAACTAAGATGGAGTTTTGCAGGTGGGGTTTTCAATCTTTTCTGCTTTTGTATCATTTTATTTTAGCGGGGATCCAGTGTGTGTATGTGTTTTCTTGGGAAATTGGCAAAATTGGCTCAGAGGGTGTTCTGAGATTCAGGGCATTGGGCTTGATTTCATTCTTTCACATCTGTGTTTAATTTAGATTTGAAACCTTGAATGTTGAACTCAGTTGGAATTATTGCACTTGTGTTGATGGTTTTGGTTATACTCCAAAATGTATGATAAATTTTCGGAACAATTAGAATAAGAAGACTAGATCTGTTTCAAAACACATTTGAACGCGATTAAATATTAGATCGGAGAGATTTATATCCAATTGCGAAAAGGAAACGAAACCGGCGTGTCCTTCTATTTTGCGAGAAAATTCATGTCTTGCTTTTTAGTTAATAGATTTGTTTCTTACTCTATTAAGTCAACCAAAATTTAGGGAGGTGTTATTACATTAACTTGTTACATAAGACTTGAAAAAGGAATGATGATGCGGTAAAGTGTGGTGTTTTTTGCCAAAATTGATTTCTCTAACATTCTGCGCCTTAGTTAATAGATTTGTTTCTACTATATTAAGTCAACAAAAATTTACGGAGGCGTTATTACATTAGCTTGTTACAGAAGATTTGAATGAATGTTGCTACTGTAAAATGCGGTGTGTTTTTGCCAGAATTAATTCCTTGAAATGTAAACGTTCTTCTGTTTAGTTCATAGATTTTTTCCTACTATATTAAGTCAACAAAATTTTACGAAGGCGCAATTCATAAGACTTGAATGAATACTGATGCTGTAAACGGTGGTGTGTTTTGCCATAATTGATTTCTTAAAATATAAACATTGTGCGCTATAGTTACTAGATATTTTTCTACTATACTAAGTCCACCAAAATTTATGGATCAACAATTAAGTTAATCAATTGGTTGTGTTACTTGTGTATGAATGAACGCTGCTGCTATTACATTAACTTGTTACATAAAGCTTGAATGAATGCTACTGCTGTAAAGTGCCGTGCGTGCGTTTTGCACGAATTGATTTCTTGAAATATAATGTTCTGCTTACCAATTCAATGCAATTTTGGGTACATACATAGGCCATCCCCAAAAAGTTTGCCAACAATCTAAGAGAGAAGATGGCAAGAACAGTGGCATTGAAAGGCCCAAGTGGGCACAAATGGAGTGTAGGATTGGTGACAAACGGAGATATGTTGCTTCTCAAACATGGCTGGAAAGCATTTGTTGATGACCATTCCCTCGAAGAAAATGATATTTTAATTTTCAAGTACAATGTGAATTCAAGATTTGATGTTTTGATGTTTGATCAAGAAAGCTTGTGCGAGAAAGAAACATCTTATTTTGTCAAGAAATGTGAGCACACGGAAAGTGCACGCGGCAATAAGCGAAGGAGAAGCTTGGAAGAAAGTTTTGATGAAACCAATGAATCCTCGGATGATGTTGCTGATGATCATAGAGCGAAAAAACCGAGGAGTGATGCTGCACGAACACCACCTTCAAGAGTACAACCTAGTCGGTCTACTTCCAGGAGTCGAAGGGGAATAAAAAGTATTTTCAAGATCTCATTTTAGACTTCCTACTTAATTTTGCATAACTACAATGTAGGCTTCATATTTATTTTCTAACACCTAGTTCTTGTTTTTCAAATCATCTTGATGTAGGAGGAAAACGAGGGTCAAGAGGTGCACAGCCATTGCAGCTTAAATCTCGTAGACGGGAGGTAACTGAGGAAGAAAAACATAAAGCACAACAAATGGCTGTTGCCGAGTCATCTGAGAACAGTTTCATTGTGGTTATGCGGGATTCACATGTTTACAAGGGGTTCTTCATGGTAAAAGCTTATATCCATCCAAGTCTTATATGTAGAACCAAATGAGTTTTGTCGTTATGTTCGTGCAACCCCTTCCTATTAGCAATTTAATGTCATTTATGGCACGTCTAATGCAGTCAGTTCCGGCTGAGTGGGCAAGGTTCCATCTT
Source organism: Sesamum angolense (assembly GCA_034509725.1). NCBI lineage: Eukaryota > Viridiplantae > Streptophyta > Magnoliopsida > Lamiales > Pedaliaceae > Sesamum > Sesamum angolense. Next base: position 9,437,090 of record JACGWL010000012.1, read on the forward strand.
CCGAACAAAAGCCATGACATTGAGCTTCGCGTCAGCGACAATGTATGGAGAGCTAAATACCACTACAGAGGTTATGGTGGTGGATTGACCGGCGGGTGGAAGACTTTCGTCATGGAAAATTTCTTGGAAGAATTCGACGTATGTTTATTTGATCTCATAAGTCGAACAGACGACGCCATGATCCTTGATGTCAAAATCTTCAGAGTCGTGGAGGAGGTTATTCCACCATCTCAGGTGATGCGAGAAACCTCAAGGGGAACTAGTAAGAGGGCGTCAAAGTTTGTGATGGACTCTTCCAGCGATGAAGATGTATGAATTTGTGCTCAAAGTGCATGCGGGGTTGGCTTCTTAGAATTTTGCGGGGTTTTAATTTTGACCAAATGGTGAAACTTTAGAATTTTAATTTTTTTAATTGTGCATTTCAATAGTTTCCTAAGATAAATGTAAATGACAATATTAATAGTTTTCAATTTATTTGGCTTCTTTAAACTACATTTCCTATTTGCTGTTACATTTTATAATTTTGAAAGTGTTGATTCTAACATGTATATACTAGCGTGCATCCCGTGCATATTTTGGGTTTAATTTAATTATAATAAAATTATATCTTATGCAATTTAAAAATTATGTGAAAGTTTATTAAAAAGATTTTTTTTGAATGAGATCAATAATATAATATATTTTTTTTCAAATTACAATGTATCAATATCAATAAAATGTACATAAATTTATAATCATCAAAATAAGAATGAAGAGATATATGTATCATAAAATTAAATTTCGATAATGGTTAAGTCATATTTGATTTTTTTCATTGTCGTATGTAATATAAATTATTTTTAATAAATTAGTATTTTGTACTATTATTTTTGTAACAAACTTTCATATAATTGTACAACATATTTCAATCATAAAGCTGTGATTACTTTTCACGAATTGTTTCTAAAAGCAAAAAAAAATGTAAATTTTACAAAATTTATCAAATAATCTATTACCAAAAGAGTATATATATAATAAAAAATTTAATTTAGTTTATTTTAAACTCAATTCCATATAAATTAAATATTTTATTAAATACAATTTAATCATAATATTAATCCATTTTATTCCCATAATGACATAGAACACGGTGCACACTGATTTATTTATATGGCCAAATCATTTGTTTTTTAATTATGCAATTTCATTGCAAAAAAATTGAAATTTTTCTGTACTATAAATGACCACGAATTTATAAATCAAATATTATTAAGCACGGTGATACAAAACCAACACAAAAATTTAAATTTTATCACAATTAATTAATATCCATCATGATTTTTAGTCATAGCTAAAACATTTGTCATTATTTTAGCCATATCTAATGTTTTGCCACACTTGTAGAAACAAAAACAAATGACCTTGTAAAGCCGTGGTTGATTCATATTTGCCACTGTTTTCTTCTTTTGACTATATTAATTAATTGTGATAAAAAAAAATTCTAGAGAATGAAAAATTTTGATTTATTTTTTCCATCCCAAGTTTTTTTTTCAAAATATATGTATTTTGTTGTAAAATTAAAAAATTTAAAAGTAGGAAAAGGATTAATTTTATTCTAACCAAACTCATATTTAAATGTATGATTAAGAGTAATATATAGTAAAAGTTCCAAATAATATGATATTATCAGCTATTATATATATCTTTATTAGGGTATTAGAAATCTATATTAAGTATAAAACAACTAAATATCAATAAGCTGATTGAAAGATCAAATATTTTAATTAAATACAAAATTCTTTCAAAACAATTATAGACAAAAAAAAAAAAATTAAAGCTCTATGTCAGAACAAATAAAAAAACAATGTATGTGAATATGGGACTAATTATGATTTACAAATTAGATATTGTCAGATACTAACATGGTAAAAAATTTGATGATAAAGAATTATCTAAAAATAAAATTTTTATGATTCAGCATACTAAAAGTGAAAAAAACAAATGCAGTAAGTATTTCTTGAAAGATAGAATAAGTAAAAATTAAAAATATAGACCAAAGTATCTAGAAATGATTTAGTACCTTAAAAATAATGTTTTGTGATGATTTATTTATTAAATTGACATGAATGATGCATTCGTATAGCAATCTTAGTTGCGATTTATTTTAAATGACAAATTTAAATATAAGAGAAAGAAAGAGAATATCAAAATATTGGTGGACATCTCAAAGTTTTCTAAGTTTCTAAAATGGTGGATTAATCCAAATACTTGAATATTGATATAAATTGAGTTGAATAAGAAACTAAGTAGAACACTACAAATTGTGAGATTCTTACTCTTGTTTACTATAGATTTTGAATGTGGACAAAAACTTTAAAAATAACTACAAAGAAATAAAAAAAAAAAAAAAAAGTTTAGAACACAAAATCATATCAAATATGAAATTATCTCGACAATAAATGTAATATGAAATAATTAATAAACTCAAAAATAAGATGATGGACAATAAAAAAGAATTAAGAAGATTAATTAAACAGAATTTTAACGTAGCAGGACTTGTGATCTTTTAAATTCTTTAATTGTCATGGACTTGGAATTCGGACAAAAAAAATTAACACTAATAACAAAATTAATAAAAAGAAATAATTTAGAAATTATAAAATTATATCGAATATCCACTTATTATATATGATTCACTTTTACAATTTTATATTTATAAAACAACACAAACTATTTAAGAAGAATATGGTCGTTTTTCACCAAATTACTGGGAATTAACAATTAGAAAATTGAATATTTTTCTACTCATACACATTCTTTTCAGTTTCCAATAATTTTACTTTATAGTTTAATAATTAGCATACTAATATACAATTGGGTTCAAAATATATATATATATATATATATATATATAAATATATACATATATATATTAAGTTAAGAAAAAGGGATATTACACTCTCATTCCCTGATGTTTGGTGTAATTACACATAAAACTCCCGTGGTTTAGAAAATTACATCTAGCGCCCCTAAAATTTGTTTCCGTCTAACAAATAAGTCCAATCGTTAGTCAAAATTCACTGAATTTGCTAATGTTAATAAAATAACTAAATGAAAATTGATATTTACCATTAATTGACTTAAAACTAATTTATTGCAGGTCAAATAATTTTTTCAAAATAAACTACCCTTATAATGGTGAATATATACCTCATCACATGCGTTTTCACGTGAAGACGTATGAAGGTAATTTGATCATAAAAAGATTTATTTGACCTACTATAATTATGTAATAAGTCAATTGAAGGTAAATATAGATTTTTTTTTAAAATTTTTTGTTAATATCAGCAAATTTAGTAAATTTTGACTAATGGTGAGACTTATTTATTAGAAAAAAAACAAAACCTCAGGGTGCTAAATATAATTTTTCAAACCATAATGGATCTACATGTAACTACACTAAATTTCAGGGAAGGGGATCGAATGTAATTATCCCTAAGAAAAAATATTGCCAGCACGAATAGTCTCCTGCCTCGCGCCCAAACTTCGTAAGTAAGATCCACTCCGCATCGACGGCCTAAAATTCGATCAATGTCCCAGGATCCTTCATTTGGCAGTAGTGTACGAGGTGCATGTAGAACTGGTCTGAACATGGGGTTCTCAACAATCCGAACAGTTCTACCTAGCCAATTCCTCACCGCGCCCTTGCTAGATCCAACGGTCAAGTCGACTGTAGCAAACGCCAGGCATATGAGGGTTGTGCTACCTGCCGCAGTAAGAAAGGAGTCATCCACCAAGTATTTGTGTTTGTAGACTCTACGCAGCAAGCTACTTGGCGCCAAAACCATCCTCCAAGCTTGCTTGCACAACAATGCTGTGTTGAACTCCTTCAAATGGTGAATCCCAAGATCCCCATCCTGCTCCCTCTGGCACAACGTATTCCACACCATCCAATAGATTTTCCGATCCCTATCCTGGTGCCAGAAGAAAGCTGCTATCATGCTTTCAGTCTCGCTCAGTAGCACCTCTGGAATATTAAAACAACTCATGGTGTAGGTTGAGATAACTTGGATGACTAATTTAATCATGACCATTCGTCTTACTTGGGATGACCTCTTCATCGACCAACCTCGGAGTTTTTTCCAAATCCGTTCCTTAATCCCTCCAAAGACTGCTATTTGACCTTCCCACCACCGGCGGAAGGCCCAAATATTTATCATGTTTGTCCACTACCGGTACCCCCAGAATACAAGGTCCTCCCAAACATGTATCAGTGTTTTCTTGCTAAGCACCCAACCAACTTTTCCAAGTTAATCATTATATTGGAAGCTTCCTCAAAACGACACAACACCTCTCTAATGCATATTAGTGCCTCTCTCGTTGCCTGGCAGAAGATGAGCGTATCATCCGCGAACATAGAGTGTGGGACCCTCGATCCCCATCTACTCGCCCTCACCCCCTGGATCACCCTTTTTCGTCCCTCCTCATGTATTAGGCTATGAATAGTTCTGCACAGCACAAAAACAGATATGGGGATTCAGGAGACCCCTTTAAACTCCAAACACCAAATTTCACATGAAAACCTAACCTAAGGAGCACTCATTCAAGGAAGATCTACCCAACGGTCATATGCTTTACTAATATCACGTTTCAATGATAGATGATTGACAATGTGCCAATCATATGGATATCACGTTTCATCTGCTTAAGGGCATGTTTGAGATCAAAAATCATGTCATTGAAAACGGCTGGCTGTTAGCACTCGAGACACTCATCTTTCATATGGATATCTAGGGGTGCCAAATGAGTCGAGCCGATTTGCAAGCTCGCGAGCCGGCTCTCATTCGAGCTTGAGTCCTTGGCGAGCTCGAGCTCGAGCACGAGCTTGACTCTTTCTGTTCCTGAGCTCGCGAGCTCACATCTTTTTCCTTTTTTCTTTTTTAATTTTTTATTTATAAATATTGTTTAAATACATATTAAAATTATATCAAGTTATATTCAAAATTCATTATATATTAGTCAATATATCTCATATTTTAATTTTATATAGTAATAAAATACAATATTTTTATTTATGTTGTTTAAAAACAAGCTTAAGCAACAATTTAGTAAGTTTTGATACTTTTTTTGTAAATAAATGTTTAAAATTATAAGTTAGAATTATTAGTTAAATCTCATATTTAATTTTACATGATATTAAATATGGAATTTTAGTTTATATTATCTAAAAATAATAAAATAATAATTTAATATAATTCATATGAATTTTATTGTTATAATTTCAATATCCACTACAACAAAATGCATTTATTTTAAAATTTACCATATATTAGAATTATTAGTCAATATATCATATTTTCGTTTTATAGATGATATTGAAATATTATATTTGGTTAATCAACAATTTAGTATGTTTTGATAATTTTTTTGTAAATAAATATTTAATATAATGTATATGCATTTGATGATCTTAGTTTAAAAACTAAGTAGTGGTATGAAATTTTGGTTACTTCTTATTAAATGATTGGACCGAATGATTTTTTATAACTTTTTTTTTACCACATGATTATCTCATAGTAATGAGAGAATGTATTACACTCGACCAACCTACAAATTTCGATCACTTATTAACATAAAATCCCCCTCTGAATAATAAAATTCCAATTTACGATATCTTAAATATTGCAATGGATCATATTATATTATTTAACGATCCATATATAGAAATATAATAATTATATATAAATACACCTACTCCATAAATAATTGCATACTTCCAAACTCCAGATATAAATAATAACTATATAAAATATATATATATATATATATATATATAAAAGTAAGAAATTTAAAATAAAAACGAAATAAATTGTACGAGAATCTATTTACACTGAAAGCTCTGCATATCCTCAATGGATTCTTGTTCTTATTATTCTAAATCATGATTCATTTGGTCGGTTATTTTAATTAATTCAAAAGGACATGAACAATCACTTTTAAATAATATATAATTTTAATGCAAATATTATATGTCCGTGCAATCAGCGGATAATAACTAATCTATTTTTTTTGTAAATTGCACACGCAAGTGACACAAAAAGACATACTTTTCTTGAGAAAAATTCAGTGTTAAATCTCTTTTTTATTGTGAAAATTTATTTCGCATTATTCAAATAATAATTTTAGTAAAGAAATTTGAAATAAAAGAAAGGTAAAATTAAAAAAGAATGAAAATAAGATGCCTCAAAATATCAAGACGTGCAAAATTAGATCATCTCATAACATAGCTGTTAATAAAGGACTCATCCATCACCTCTCCCGCCAAAAAAAAGTAGAACATTCATTTTAAAGAAATTTAAAATATTGAAGGATTTGTGTAATATTTTCTTGAAAATGAAATAAGAAAGGATCATACTTTCCTATGACAAAATTTCATCTTTTGATTTTTTATTCTTGTTCCATTATTTCTCTTTCTTATACAATTGATAGTTTCTCAACGAACAAGAGGTATTGAAAGAAAAAATGAGAGCTAACTAAAGAAATTAATATATTTAAAAAATATGTTGCAAACTATACAAAATTTGATCATGCTGAGGTGATAGTAGAAAATGTCGCCAGCCACTTCGGTCGAGTTTTCGTTGCTAATCGACACCACCAATCCCCTTCCTTGCCGATAATAAGAATTATTTTGAAAATTTGAGATACTGAATGTTGTAATTGAATGTTGAAAAAATGGAGTACAAAAGAGACACTTTACCTTAGCAAAATTTTAGTTTTTATTATTTTGTTGGTTTATTATAGGAATTTATTTTCTTTGTCCAATTTATAGGTCCTGATGAATTAGTCGAAAAGGAAAAACAGTAATTTTTTTAAAAAATAATTGAAAATATAATACAACAGATCCGTGCGTAAGTCGATCAAATTTTGATTTAATAATTAAAGTTGAGGTTTAAAAATAGATATGAGGTTGTGATTCAAATTATACTATTTAAATTTATAAATATTTTATTATTTTTATATGAATTTATTATAATTTAATTTAAATATATTAAATGACATTTTAAAATTATAACATAAATACCATTTTCGTAAAATATATATATATATATATATATATATATATAAAGCTAGTCTGTAGGAGTAAAAGCACCCCTCCCACCAAAAGTTGACACTCAACTTAAAACTCCTCTCTATTCTCTCTTTCCAAGATTTTCAAACCTCCTTCTCCATCCACAGAAAACAGACCACTCTGCTCAAATTTAGCCACTGCTGCGTGAGGATTTCTGCTCTCAGACTCTGTAAGAATTCACTCTCTCCCATTAATATTCTCAAGGGATCTATTTCTTACCACTAACGAAGGCATCTTTTTCCCTTGAATTTCTTGTTTTCTGTTTGCAAAGCAAGAAAATGGTGGGAGATTGCATGGACTGCAGGAAGTGGGAAGAAGACATGTACTGGTCGCGTTTTCAGACAGTTCAGTTCTGTCACGTCCTCACCGGCAGATTTGATCAGCAACTTGTGAGTCCAACAACTTGTTATCCTCCATCTGCATGTGCTTCCTCCTCTTTTTTTTTTTTCGGGGATGCGAAATTGGGTGAAAATTCTAAGTCAAATTGGTCATGCATGTCATTTTTATTTGCCGTTTAAGGTTTCTGATTTCATGAATGATCATGTTGTTGCTGTCAATTTTATATGTTGTTTGAGAACTGAGATGGAGTTCTGCAGGTGGGGTTTTCAACCTTTTCTGCTATGTTATCATTTTATTTTAGGGGGGAATCCTCTGTGTGTGTGTGTTTTCTTGTGAAATTGGAAAAATTGGCTCATAGGGGTTCTGAGATTCAGGGTATAATTGGGCTTGATGTCATTCTTTTACATCTGTGTTTAATTTAGATTTGAAACCTTGAATGTTGAACTCAGTTGGAAGTATTGCACTTGTGTCGATGGTTTTGGTGATGCATCAAAATTTATGATAAATTTTAGGAACAATTAGAATAAGAAGACTAGATCCGTTCGGAAAGCATTTGAACTCGTTTAAATGTTGGATCGAAGAGATTACTTCCAATTGCAAAAAGGAAAAACCAGCATGTCCTGCTATTTTGCAAGAAAAGTCATGTCTTGCTTTTAGTTAATAGATTTGTTTCTACTCTATTAAGTCAACCAGAATTTACGGACGCGTTAGATAAGACTTGAATGAATGTTGATGCTGCAAAGTGTGATGTGTTTTTCCAGAATTGATTCCTTGAATATAAACACTGTGCACTTTTGTTAATAGATTTCTTTCTACTATATTATGTCTACCAAAATTTACAGACATCTATTATTAAGTAAATCGATTGGTTGTGTATCCTTGAGGCGTTATTTCATTAGCTTGTTACATAAGGCTTGAATGAATGCTACTGCTGTAAAGAGTCATGCGTGCGTTTTGCACGAATTGATTTCTTGAAATATAAATGTTCTGCATACCAATTCACTGCAATTTTGGGTACATACACAGGCCATCCCCAAAAAGTTTGCAAAAAATCTAAGAGAGAAGATGGCAGGAACAGTAGCATTGAAAGGCCCAAGTGGGCATGAATGGAGTGTAGGATTGGTGACAAATGGAGATATGTTGCTTCTCAAACGTGGTTGGAAAGCATTTGTTGATGACCATTCCCTCGAAGAAAATGATATTTTAATATTCAAGTACAATGGGAATTCAAGATTTGATGTTTCGATGTTTGATCGAGAAAGCTTGTGCGAGAAAGCAACATCTTATTTTGTTAAGAAATGTGAGCACACGAAAAGTGCACGCGGCAATAAGCGAAGGAGAAGCTTGGAGGAAAGTTTTGATGAAACCAATCAATCCTCAGATGATGTTGCTGATGATCATAGAGCGAAAAAATCGAGGAGTGATGCTGCACGAACACCACCTTCAAGAATACAGCCTAGTCGATCTACTTCAAGGAGTCGAAGGGGAATAAAAAGTATTTTCAAGATCTCATTTTAGACTTTCTATTTAATTTTTAATAACTACAACATCGGCTTCATAATTTTATTTCTAAACTCCTAGTTCTTAGTTTTGAACTCATCTTGATATAGAAGGAAAGCGAGGGTCAAGAGGTGCATGCACATACCCTTTGCAGCTAAAATCTCGTAGACGGGAGGTAACCGAAGAAGAAAAGCAGAGAGCGCAACAAATGGCTGTTGTGGTGTCATCCGATAACAGTTTCATTGTGGTTATGCGGGCATCACATGTTTACAAGGGGTTCTTCATGGTAAAAGCTTATATCCATATGAGTCTTTTATGTTTTAACTAGTGAGAAGCACGAGCGTTGCATGTGATTCATATTATTTCAATAAAATATTTGTATTATATAATAAAATAAATTTATGAATAAAAATAGGGATAATTTCATTTTTGGTACCCTAAGTTAGTCACTAATTCACTTTTGGTACCTCATCTTCCAATCTCATCAATTTTGGTTTGCAATTTTTTAAAATGATCAAAGTTAGTCCTGATTGATAGTTCCAAATGAGTCTTTTAAATCTTATATGTAGAAAGAAATGAGTTTTATCCTATGTTCCCGCAACCCCTTATTATTAGCAATCCTGATGTCATTTATGGTGTATCTAATGCAGTCAATTCCGGCTGAGTGGGCAAGGCTCCATCTTCCGAAAAAAAGCCTTGACATAGAACTTCGAGTCAAAGATAACGTGTGGAAGGCTAAATACCACTACAAAGGTTATGGTGGTGGACTTACCGGCGGGTGGAAGAATTTCGTCCTTGAAAATTTCTTGGAAGAATTTGACGTTTGTTTATTTGATATCGTAAGTGGAACAGAAGACACCATAATATTTGATGTCAAAATCTTCCGAGTCGTGGAGGAGGTGATTCCACCATCTCAGGTGGCCAAAGAAACCTCACAGGGAACTGGTAAGAGGGCAACAAAGTTTGTGAGGGACTCGGGGAGCGAGGAAGATGTATGAATTTATGCATGCGGGGTGGCTGAGAGTTTTGGATTTCCTTAAACATATAGAACTTGTTTTTAATTAGTAATTTCTTACCATTTTATGGCTAAAGTTTACTATTTTCCTTATTTATGTTGTCATGATTAACAATTTGTTATGTATTTTAGCCTTGCCTTTTGACAATGATCCTTTCACTTAAATTATGTTTTTAGTTGCTTCTCATGGACTCCTATGTACATATTTGGAGTAGTGCTGGTTTGAGACAATGATTCTATTGTTAAAGGGTCTGAAGAGTGTTTATAGTTTTATGTAAATTAGAGCGTATTGCGTGCGATGTATGTATAAAATTATATATTTAAAGGTAAATGCATTATTTATAGTGATTGATGTACAACTTATAGTTTTATGTAGATTAGAGCATATCACATATAAAATCATATATTTAAAAATAAATGCATTACTTATAGTGATATATAATGAATGTTTATAGTTTTATGTAGATTAGAGTATATCACGTGTGAGGCATGTATAAAATCGTATATTAGATAAATGCATTATTTATAGTGATGTAAAATGAATATGTTTATAGTTTTATGTAGAGTAATCATATATTAGCTATATGCATTACTTATAGTGATGTAAAATCAATATTTGTAGTTTTATGTAGACGAGAGCGTATCGAGCGTATCATGTGCTGTGCACGTATAAAATCATATAATTAAAGATAAATGTATTATTTATCATGATGAAAAATGAATGTTATAGTTTTACATAGAATAGAGTGTATCAAGGTAAATGGATTTCTTATAATGATGTACAATAAATGTTTGTAATTTTATGTAGACTAGTGTGTAAAATCATAAATTTAAAGATAAATACATTACTTACAGTAATGTACACACAATAATTCAATATTAACAAAAGTTTGCCAACATCCTTTATTTTGGATTTTTATAATGAATTTCAATTTAATACGATATGCCATTTTATATTTGTAGGTTTTCTTTATGTCTATTATTATTTCTATTTTAATTAATAATTACTTTATTTCTGTAAGGTTATGTTCTGATAATATTTGTTCTAGTATTTTATTTTAATTTTTAAAAAATATAAATTGATTGATGTTGAATGATTTTATACCAATTATTTATTAATTATTGTTAATAAAAGTTTTCTAATTTAAACGTATACGGTATAAGTTTTTCCATTATGAAGTTCTATTATTATGCTAGTCAAATTTCATTATTAATTATTTTTAAATATGTATATATGCATATTAAATTAATTATATTTATTACAATATTATTCACATTTATCTTAATTTTCTCAATTTGAAATATTATTATATACATATATATATATATATATATATATATATATATATTTGCATTTATTTCATTTGATGCACATGTGTTGCGCATTGCAAATGTCAACAGATTTTAAACTAGTATTATGAGTGATAGGAGAAAAAGACACATCTTAGAACACAAAACACTACTATACAATATAGTTAAATTTATCATTTTATGTTTACACATTCTTACTATTGAAGAATAAATGAAAATAAGGATACGAGATTTTGTAAATAGGAGATCTCATTAGGGTTCTCATCGTAATTTTTGATAACTTTATGCATTTACTACTTCAGTTTTCTTAGTGTTTATGGGGTTGGACTTATCGACGTATGGTACAATTTCATCCTAATTTTTTTTTTTTTTTTGAAAGAATTAAATGTATGTTGATTTGATCTCATAAGTGGAACAAAAGACGCCATAATTCTTAATGTCAAAATCTTTCGAGTCATGGAGGAGGTGATTCCACCATCTCAGGTGACCGAGAAACATTAACGAGAACAGGTAAGAGGGCAACAAATTAGTTTGTGCAGGCTCGTCAAGCGAAGAAGATGTATGAATTTAAGCCATAATTCTTAATGACAAAATCTTTCGAGTCGTGGAGGAGGTGATTCCACCATCTCAGGTGACCGAGAAACATCAACGGGAACTGGTAAGAGGGCAACAAAGTTTGTGCAGGCTCGTCGAGCGAAGAAGATGTATGAATTTAAGCTTATTATAATGTTCGGACTGGCTAAGAGTTTTGGATTTCTTTAGACACATAGAACTTGTTTTTAACTAGTAATTCCTATCATTTTACTGCTAAAAGTTTACTACTATTTTCCCTGTTTATGTTGTCATGATCAACAATTTGTGATGTGTTTTACCCTTGACTTTTGACAATGATCCTTTGACAATCATGTTTTTTGTTGAGTCCATATTTGAAGTAGTCTCTAGGATTGATTTTGGATGGGTTGAGAAAATGATTTGATTGTTGAAGAGTTTGAAGATTGTTTATAGTTTTATATAGATCAGTTACAATGTATCACGTGTGATGCACGTAAGAAATTATATATTTAAAGGTAAATGTACTTACAATGATGCACAATAAATGTTTATAGTTTTATCTAGATTAGAATGTGACGTGCGTGTAAAATCATATATTTAAAGATAAATGCATTACTTATAATGATTTACAATATATGTTTTTAGTTTTATATAGACTAGAATATATTACATGCGATGCACTTATAAAATCATATATTTAAAGGCAAATGCATTACTTAAAAGTATGGTACAATGAATGTTTATATATAGTCTCATGTGGACTAGAGCATATTATGTGCTTGGCATGTATAAAATCCTATCTTTAGGCCCCGTTTACTTGATTTATAAGTGTTTATAAGAAAATTAGTATAAATTAATACAGTATTTACTTTGTTATATGAGGGCCCTATATAAAATCAAAGTCCTATTCTATTTATTATTACACCTAAATATTATTAATACCACCATAATAGATGGTATAAAATTAGTCCCAAAGTTGCACCAAATGTGAATGACCATTGTACCCTCGAGTTTGACTGAATAATAATAATATAATAATAATAATAATAATAATAATAATAATAATAATAATAATAATTTGTTATCTATTAATACAATCCTCGAATTAAATGGAGACTGAAAGGTATATACATGCATTACTTATAGTGATCGATGTGCAATGAATGTTTATAGTTTTATGTAGAATAAAGTGTATCATGTGCATCACACGTATAAAATTATATATTTAAAGGTAAATGCATCACTTATAGTGATGCACAATGAATGTGTATTGTTGTATGTACATTATAGATTTAGAGCGAATTACATTACACGTATAAAATCTTATATATATATATATATATATATATATATATATATAAAGTAAATGCACTATTTATAGTGATGTATAATGAATGTTTATAATTTTATGTATACTAGAGCATATCACGTATCGCACATTAAATCATATATTAGATAAATACATTACTTATATTTTATCTACAATTATTGTTTTCAGTTTTATGAAGATTAGAGTGTATCACGTGTGATCCACATATAAAATTATATATTAGGTAAAAGTATTAGTTATAGTGATATACAATTAATCTTCATAGTTTTATATAGAGTAGAGCGTATCACTTGCAACACACGTAAAAAAAAATCTATATTAAAGGTAAATGCATTATTTATAGTGACGTACATATAATTATTCAATATTAAAAAAATTAAATTACCAAGTCCCTTATTTTGAATTTTTTTATAAAAAAAAATAAATAAATGTAATACGATAGACTATTTTTCATTTGTACGTTTTTCTGTATGTCTATTATTATTTTTCCTTTATTTATTATAATTTTATTGATTATTATATGTCTCGATATATATAATATTTCATCCATTATTATATTTTAATATTTAAATTCATTGATATATGTTGAATGATTCTATACCAATTATTATTAATTATTGTTCATGAAGGTTGATCTAATTGAACATATATTCAGTGTCAGTATCTTTATTATGAAATTCAATAATATGCTAGTCAATTTTCACTGTCAAGGGTTTCAAATATATATATATATATATATATATATATATAATATATATATATTAAGTTTATACTTGTTATAATATAATTCACATTACATATATATTTTTTTTGTATTTGTTTCATTAGATGTATTGAAAATGTCGATACATTGTGAATTATTAATATGAGAGACAGGAGGAAAAAGACACATTGTAGAACATAAAAAATAATATACAATATAGTTGACTTTATCATTTTATGCCCACATTCATAATATTCAAGACATTTTAGGGCTAGTAAAAATATGGGATAAATTACACTGCTTCTCTAAAGTTGGATGAAATTATACGTAAATTTTCTATAATTTGAAAAATTACATCTAGCATCTCTATCCTATATTTGATTTTATTTTTGGACCGATACAAGACAAAACACACCCAATGTTTTTTTATATTTTTTACACCTTATACGTTTTTTTTTTTTTTTTTTTTGAACTTTCTATAATATATATACACACACACACAAATGTATATATATAAATATAATATAAAAGAGAAATAATTTGATAATTAATAGTAATTTTGTCTCAAAAAAATACAATATTAAACATACAATATTTATATATATATATATATATATATATATATATATATATATATGTATATATATATACATACATATTTATAGACTTAATTGCATTTACTGTCCCGTATATTAAGGGGTTGGCAAAACAAGGACCCTAAATATAGGAGCGGCAAATAGTACCCTAAATTTTTTTCTCTTTTTTTTGTAATTGTAGGACTCAACGAGGCGTCACCTCCAATCTGGGCGACGATGGCGGACAACTAGTTCAATTCTGGGCGACTATCGTCGCCCAGATGTGTGTTGGGCGATGCCGACGTCGCCCAGGCTATGGGGTGCCTTGCCCCCTTTCGAGGCGGTGGCGTGGAGGCGGGGATTGGGGGGCAGGCGTGGTGGCCAGGTAGGGGCTAGGGTGTTTGGTGGGGTGGGGGCGGGGGTTAGGGGGTGTAAGTTTTTTTAATTAATTTATATTATATAAAATAATAATTTTAATTTTATAATTTAAAATTGTCTATAATATTATAATCTAATTTTTTATAATTTTAAGTATTTATATTTTATGTATATATATTTTTAAATTAATGATAAATTTTAAAGTGTGTAAAATTATTTATACATATTCGGAGATACCATGCCACGATAGCTAGTATATAATATAATTTTAAATTTTTATTTTATGCAATTTGATATTCTTTTTTTCATGTAATTGCTGATGTGGCAAAGGAGAAATAAACAAAATATCTAATCAGTAAAAAATTCAAATAAAAAGGTGTTTTATTTTTTCCACATCATTGCTTATGTGGAAGAGGTTTTCTCCACTTAAATGTTTAGGTGGCAGTTGATCTTTAAAAAAAAACGTCCAGTCAGCAAAAGCCCCAAAAAAATAGCCCCAATTTTGTCCACATAAGCAAATTCCAGCGACTTTTAAAAATCCGGTGGCAGAGTCCTACAATTGCAAGAAAGAAAAAAATAATTACGGAATTTTTTTGCCACCCCTATAATTTAGGGTCCTTGTTTTGCTACTCCCTAATATACGGGGCAGTAAATGCAGTTAAGCCCATATTTATATACAAATATATATATATATATATATATATATATATATATATATATAACAAATGTATTCTTCTATTAGCCAAAATTCACTAAATTTGTTGATATTAACAAAAAAAATTAATAAAAAATTATATTTATTTCTAATTGACTTATTCCTAATTTATTATAGGTCAAAATAAATATTTTTATCACCAAATTACTCTCATACGTCGTCACGCGTTAATGCATGAGAGGATGTATATCTTTATCGTTATAAGGGTAGTTTAGTCGGAAAAAAAATTATTTGATCTGCAATGAATCAGTAATAAATCAATTGAGGGTAAATATCAATTTTCATTCAATTTTTTAGTTAGTATCAGCAAATTTGATGAATTTTAACTGAAGATGGGGCTTATTTTTTAGATCGAAACAAATTTTAAGAGTGCTAATATAATTTTTCAAGTCACAAAAAATCTACATATAATTAGATCATATAAAAAGGAGTGTAATTTTCCCTAAAAATATTAATTGTTCATTGTGATGCAGAGGATTGGTGTGCCAACACATAAAAGAGATATAATTTGATCTTAAATTATCATAAATATGATATTATATTGTTACTGCGCTGATATTTATTGCTCTGATATCTGATGGTGCAATATTTGATGTTTTAGCGTACACTGCTCTTATTTTCACTACACAAATTTGCGTCGTTCCAAATTCACATAACAATTCTTATTAAACTGCGTTTCTCAAACGTCTTTAATAAGAAGAAAAAAGTACAATTATTTCACTTACTTTTGGTTACCTGATATTTGGGAAGTGGTAATTTATATCGGGTTCAATGTAATAAACCCTCTCATAATATTATAAATGAATAAATTACTCTTTATAAAAAGAAAAAAGAAAAATATAGCAATTTATCCTCTATGTTTTTTAAAATAAAGCAATTGCTTTATTTTGAGAAACACAGATATTTAGATAAATTGTTTCATTTTAAAAAATACAGATGGATAAATTACTATATTTTAAAGAAAAACAAGAAGTAAATTGCTATTTTTTTTAATAAAGAGTAATTTATTCATTTTTTATAGTGCTTGCAATATTCCCCAATATATGTTTTTGAATCCATGACAGCTAGAAAATCTGCACGGTACAAGGAAACACAGAAGTAGAATATCATTTGTTAGAAATAAATTACGACTCAATTTAAGAAAACAAAATTAGTTGTTATAATCATTCAAAATTTCTCCAATAATTAACCGTTACAATGATAAAACTTCTGAAATAAGAGAGCCAAAGGAATGAGTTTTTATGGGAACTACTACAACAGCTGCCCACAAGTTCGTAAACAAGAAAATTGCGTCTTGTGGAAGATGAGGCCGCTTTACCGTCTGTGTGATCACCCGTCTTCATGCCAAAACTACGAGTCCTCAATTAGATGGTCTCTGGCATGCGGCAAATAGCTGCCAGCTAATGAAAGCCATCACCAAAGAAGTGAAAAGCTCAAATCCTACTACCTTTGGGAAGTGCCATCCTAGGCCCTGTCTCAGATAGCTGCAAAAATCACAAGAATGCATTTAGCAGTGTACCATCCTGACAAGTATGCAAAGGAGTATGTGTTTAGATTAATAGATAAACTTCCCAGATTAATAAAAATATAGTATGTGTATGTGTGTGTGTTTATTTTGAAGTGTGTAAGAGAAGCACACCTTGTTATAGATGGCATTGTTGCCACAATCCCGGCGCAAGCATATATAATAGGAATCAAGGTCTTGGGCTTGTTTTTCCTAAGCCACATCAAAGAGCCTAAGGCAGCAAGTGATATACTCAACACCTGAAATATAATGAGCCAAATTGTAAATCTTGAAAGTAAGAAAGAGGACATGAGATATCTTCAAAAATTGTATACGAATACGTTTCAGAATGAAATAGCAGAAGGAATATACTCCTATGAGTTATGTCTAATCTCGCACACATCTAATAAATTGAAACTACTAATATAATCAACACGATAGAAACAATTTTATACCAAATTAGCATTTGCCTCGAGACCCTGCAAAATGTAGTCCCAAGTGAATTCTAAACCTCTAGCACCAACCCACAGCGGTGCCAGTCTATGAAGGACAGAATCAGCAAAAGCCCAACCTGCAAAAATAGAAAATAGGACCTTAAAACGCCAAAGGGAATGCAAACATGGTGCCAACAGAAGTAGGAAGAAGCATTTTGACTTAACATCAATGAGTATATCATTCCAGGTTATATAAATAGTAACAACTTGATCTGAAGAGCAACCCAAGACAAATGAGGTCTACATGATTTCATTTTAAAGACTTGATACCTTCTTCCTTTACAATAAAACTGGTAAAAGTTTCCGTAGCCTGTACAAATAAACCTAGAGTACACAAGACTCAACACTTCCGCCCCATAATAATACGAATATCACAAAGATGGCAAGACATGCATGAAAGCTTATACAGGAAGTGTCATTTAAATAGTCTTTTTCTATAATTTTTTTTAGAGCAGGTCAAATGCATTAGTTCTAAAACTGAAATCCATATACTAACCTTTGCATTAATGATTTCTATTGCAGTACTCTGTATCACAGTGCAGTCAGGAGGAATGATAAAAGCACATACATGGTAGTGATCAATGGCCTTACTTATAGATTGGTATAGAGAAATTATTTGATGTGGATTCTTAACCTTATAACCCAACATGAGATGGACTGATTAGATGTATTAAACAGGACAGCTTCTACCACCATATCAACAAATTTGTGAGGAGGAAGCACAGCAAAAAGATTACAAGGTGAACCTCACCAAGTCCAACAGCTTGGAATTTGTGATTTTGAGAGATATTCCGGTGAGCCAACTGTGTCAAGGCAAAATAAAGCCCAGCGACATCTATGAACCCAATCAATGCTTTCAACAATTCCTGAAAGAGAATGGACAAAGACCATTCGCGAAGTTTGAATTATTTATAAGCTTTATCAAAAGATAAGTAACTTAATTATAATTATTCATGCTCTTAATATATCATGAGAAAAAGAATTTGCCAAATGGAGAGAAACAACGTAGGGCTGACATCAAATATGCCTAAACTTCCACTTGAAAAGAGAATAAAAGAAAAAGTAAATAAAAGGCAAAATAGCAGCCACGCCATTAACTGAATTCAAGACAGAGATCAGCATGGTGCCTGGATAGATATCTATGTCCAAAAGTCTATCCATTGTAATGATGTGAATATTAAATTAATGTAATACATTGGAAGCAAGATTGTTAGACAATTTTATCAGAATATTATCATTTCACAAACAACTAATTCTCTACCTTCATATGCCAAGTACCCAGAGTTAGTAGATAAAAAGCCATATGGAGACCCCGTAAAAAGCCTTTGAACTAATTATTACTATAGGAGTTTTATAGTCTTCCTCAACACTTTAAGGCACATGATAATAGAAGTCATTGTCTATAAACACTGGAGTAACTAATAACCACATTAGAACATAAAGGGATACCTGATATGGATCAAAACTGTCACTTTCTGATACATTAAGAAATGTTGCGAGACAAACAAGCTGCAGAAGAAATGCATGGATAAGACTTCACAGCAATGAGGAAACGTCACATGAGAAGCCGTTCAATCAGCAAGATTGCAATACCAACCTTAACAAGCGCCGTTATGAGATAAACAACAGCCGCTCTAATTGAAGTGCCAATGGTATCATACTCAGATCTGTGGAAGAGAAGTAGGCGATAAAACAGCCATCTCATATTTTCAGACACAAATCTAACAATCAACTAATAAGACCAGCAACAAAATTCGACAAAAGAATCGACAGAAATAAAAACTTAAAAATCAAATCTTTTTACATGGGCGAGCTAACTCGTGGAATTCATAATCAGCATAGGGAAAACTCAGAGATACATCAGTTAAGACTTTTAGCTAGGTTAACTACAGCTAACACCAGCGGAATCAAGGAACTCAAATCGTTGCAGTTCAAATAGTTGGTCCAGAATTCAGATTCACATTGAACGGATTCAACTTTTCCGCGTACATGCTTGTATGATGCCCAATGTAAAGAATCATTCATATGGTAACACCCATCTGGCTGAACCAACTTTACATGAAAAATATCGACAATTCAGGAAAACTAAAACTTTAATTCCACCCATAAGAACACAAAGCCCTAGTTAATCACTGAGAGATCTAACAAAACAATCACATAATCAAGATGCAAAAAGAAAAGCTCACAAGGGCGTGGCGGAGTAGTAAACTGCGTGAGGGCCAAACGTCAGAATTGCACAGTTGAAGAAGTGAAATATTGTCATGTTTCCTCTGCAATTCCGCCAATGTGGAGAGAGAGAGAGAGAGTCTTGGCAATGGTGTCTTGGCCAGAGCTCAGAGTTATTGTAATTGAACAGAAGTGTAGTTTTAAGATTGGGCTTCGGGGCTTCAAATTCTCCCACACTACAGCTTGGCCCAATCCCATATTTGGGCTTGGGCCATGACTCTTGAGCGCCTAGGAAACACCTTATGACAAATTCTCTCTCTATCTTAAATTTTGTTTGCCAATAATTATATCGTACTCTACTAAAATTTGGTATAATTACATGTAAATTCATATGGTTTGAAAAGTTATATCTAGTATTTTTAAAATTGTTTTCGTCTAAAAATAAGTCAAAATTGGATATTATAGAAAAAAATTGGATGAAACATATTTACCCTCAATTAACTAATTATTGACTTATTGCAAATTAATAAAAAAATATCTTTTTACAAACAAACTAGCCTTATATATTTTCTCATATTAATGCATGTGAGGATGTATATCTTCACCCTTATAATGGTAGTTTAGTCAGAAAAAATTATTTAATTTGCAATAGGTCGATCGAGAGTATGTAATAATTTTCATTCACTTCTTTTTTGTTAATATTAAGAAATCCAGCGAACTTTGACTAACAATGACTTATTTGTTAGACAGACCCAAACCTCAAGAGTACTTAATGTAATTTTTTAAATTACAAATATTTGCATGTATTTACACTAAATTTTATGAAAGAGCACCGTAACTATAATTTTTATTATTATTATTATTATTTTTTTTTTGGAAAGCACAAAACCTCTATTTTAACTAGCCCTTAATGAGAAAAGTACATTTGGAGTTATTAAATTCATTTAAAAGAATTATTTTAATTTACAACAATTATAAATAATTCAGTTAGTGCAACATGTGACGTGATTGATGTCATGTTGTTTAAGTAATGACATGCTTTAATTTCGTATGAATCTCACAATTTTATCTTAAAAGGTGCTTCGTTAAGAAAAGAAGAGTTTGAGATTTATATACAACTCAACTACAAAGTATTTTACGCATACACAATTATAATATTATTGTACTTTATCAATCGATCTACTAGGGGTGTGAAATTTTCGATTAACTACTGAAAATTGAAAAAATAAAAAATTCGGTTCGATTTTGGTTATCATTTTTTTAGATTTTTATTATTCGGTTTAATTTTAATTTTTTATGCCGGTTAATCGAACCAAATCGAATACTGAATTAATTTTAAATATATATATAATATTATATTATGAATATATATAATTAAAAAAAATAAAAATAAAATATTAAATATCTTGATATAAGTATTTATAATTTTATAGTTAATACGTACTTAATTATTATGATTATTAATAATTTATAACAAATATATTAACATGTGTAATTTTTTTTATAATTTTCAATTAATTTGGTATAAAAACCGAACCGAACCAAATCGAATATTTCAGTTCGGTATTCAGTACACCATTTCAGCATATCAAAATTCCAGTTAACCGAACTTTTGGCTCAGTTTGTTTAAACGAATTGAACACCCCTGCGATCTACATTCAAGTGAACAAATCTAAAAAATTTAAGACATCATAACATTATTTATTGTGTATTCTTTAACCATGTATATTATTTAAATAATAAATAATTAAATAATTGATTATATAACTATATTATCATGCTAGATATATTTTTCAATATCTTGATAGGGAAATTTGTTTATTTAAATACTTGAAGTGATAAAATTAAAATTTTAAAGTTTTGTAATATTAAATTCGATTGCTATTAAATATGTAGATTTGCTATTTTCATAAAATTATTTTGTAAATGATATAATAAATGAAATAATATTCAATCGAAAAAGAGTTATTTATGAATTCGTCTCTAAATTTGTTGATAAATTATAAAAAAATAAAAAAAAGAAAAAAATTAAATTTAATTACTATGCTTTGAAAAAACAAAAAAAAAAGGAGGGGGGGGGGGGGGGGGGGCCTGAGTCAGATTCTACCCGAAAATCGGGTCTTGAGTTCGGTTTAATGGATAAAATATGGTCCGGATATAAAATTATTTTTTTGGGGCATTCTTTGAATCTGACACTATCCATTGACAAACCTCGTGATCGTCATTTATAATGTAATAAAAAAATCAATAATTTTGTTAAGTAAGAGAAATGATTAAAGAAAGAGAAATGATTAATGAGAAAAATGCAGTGGTTTGAAGGGTTTGAAATGTAGAATATGGAGAGGAGAGCAGAAGCGACAAAGCAAGTCCATGTTAATGTCAGAGTATCTATCTACAAAGGCTCCGTCCGACTACTGAAGTTGAATGCAAATACGCATGCACGCTCCTCCTCCTCTTTTTCAACCCACTAATCATTTCTTCACTGCTTCTCTATTTTCTCTCTCTTTCTCCCACCACTGCCTGCCCCACCTTTACATGGTTCAATTCAACCACACTAGTGATGGCAATGGGACGGGTCAGGTATG
The DNA here is from genome assembly GCA_034509725.1 of Sesamum angolense. NCBI lineage: Eukaryota > Viridiplantae > Streptophyta > Magnoliopsida > Lamiales > Pedaliaceae > Sesamum > Sesamum angolense. The sequence goes on from JACGWL010000012.1 coordinate 9,459,365, forward strand.
AGTTCGTTCGAATTCAAGACTCACCCTATTTAATTTTTGTCAAACCCATAATCCAACCCCGCCCCGCTTAAACCCGTACCAGACCCGCCCCATTTAATTTTTGCCAGCCCCATAAGCCGCCCCCGCCCCGCCCCGCCTGGACCCGTACCAGACCCATCTCATTTAATTTTTGCCAGCCCATAACCCGGCCCCGCCCCCCTCGCCATGCTAAAAATTTCACCCCGTCCCGACCTAATTAATTTATACAAAGAATACATTAAATTAATATTTTTTTAATAAATAATATCAGTTTAAATTTAAATATTTTAAGATAAGTTTCAATATAAAATGAATTGGATTAGACAAAAAATACGTTCATCTAAATTATTAAATTTCTTATCAACTAATTTTTTATTTTTGGTATTTTTATATATAGTTGGGTATATGAAAAAATTATTTAGGATTCATATATATAATATAAGATAATTTTTTATTTATAATATATTATATATATTAATAATATACAATAAAAAAAGAGACGGGGTTGGACCGGGGCCGAGACCGGATTCGAGACAGGACCCGTACCCCGCCCCGGATCCGGCTGGGGCAGGTTTTAGCTGCCCCAGACTCGCCCCGAACCCGAAAAATGGCATCCCATGGGGCGGGTCTGGGCCGGGTTTTCCGGGTTCGGATTGAAATTGTCAACCCTAAACCACACTACAAATGCACCAATTTATCCTCAATTAAAAAAAATTAATAATTTATTTTTTAAAATGAAGTAGTTTATCTCTCTAGACAAGGGGTCAATTGTTTCATTTTAAAAAATACAATGGGATAAATTGCTATTTTTTTTATAAAAAAATAATTTGCTCATTTACAATATCATAGGATTAAATTATAGTAGACTCAGCCAACAACATATTAATATTGAAGGATAATCAAATTGCCCTCCCATGATCTCTTGTGCTTTGAGTCTACTAATTATGATAATATATTGGAAAAATAATTTAATTAGGTACTTCGATGGCTACTTTTTTTTTATTTTCGTCATAAATTAGCATGTGTACAACACATGTCAATAAATATGGGGATTTTTAATTTATCCCACATGTTACTATAAAGAACTGACGTGGCGGATAAGCTCGACTTATTTTCTTGAGTAATTATATTTTTTAGTCCACTAACTTTGTTCATGGTTTAATTTATCTCATGTGTCACTAAAGAATGACTTGGCACTTGAAGTGGATATTTTTTTATCTCTTATCTGGCACATAAGCACTTACACAAAAAAAAGGGTCAAATTGCATAAATAAGCTTTGATTTTGTATTTTATAATAGCTTTCATGATACGTCGTCTATGCATGTATTTAATAAATAATCCTATACACATTAACCATATAAATATTTATTCTATTGTCGTAGTAATTGCATTTTAATTCTATATATTAGGGGGTGACAATTTTGATTCTGTTCAAATTAAAATTTATAATTTGATCATGTAATTAGTTTTAAATATTATAGTAATTTTAGTTTTTTTTATTAATTTGACTGAAAATTTTACGTTATCAGTCATGTCAACACTTAAATTGGGACTTCTAAAAAATTTGATGACATGACATGACATGACACTACAACATTTTATTTTTTTTAGGAAAATAACTCGACAAACAGAAAATTACAACTTGGACATTACAAAAAGCTTTTCTAGATTGTAATTTTCTTTTTGTCAAGTCATTCCACTAAAAGAATTGTTGGATTGCCACATCTTGAAAATTGCCTGAAATTCTAATTTAGGTGTTGACAACGACATGGAATTTTTCAACCAAATTAACTGGTCATAAAGAACGAAAATTGCTATAATTTTTAAAATTAGGGGATTAAATTGTGAATTTTAATTTGAATAGCAAAATTGCCACTACTAACCTATAGGGCTAAGATTGTATTATTTTCATCTAAAGAATCAAAGTATAATTGTGATGGGACGTGTATAAATTTAAAAATTTTATTATGGTCGAATCTGAGTATATAAGGAAAGATTCAAATATGCTTAGGTAAGTTTAGAATGTAATAAATATGACTTGTAAGGTAAAAAAAAAAGGTAAGAATTATACTAGGAAGGTTTCAATTATACGCCTCCAATATATAAGTTAGCAAGGCCGTAAAGGAGTAATTGCAGTGAAAATTGTGAGAAAGTATAAGGCATAAAAAATTATACATGCGACATGGAGGGCTGATACTTATAAATTTATGAATGGTATGTTTTACGTGAACCACAAATCCAAAAAATAATTGGGTAGTCATCAAAGTCCAAATATACCTAAATCCAAGTCCGGGTGGTGCCAAATCAGTACTATTCAAAATATGAAAGGCACATAGCTTGCCCTATTTTGGGATTAGTACGAGAGTTGGGGACGCTTGTGTAAATTTTTAAAATTTTGAAATATTCCATTTTCATCATAATGAATGACTACTTGTGATGATGTCCACCACAAATATTTTTCCAAGCCTAAGGACCAAATTCGGCCTAAATCAAAGCCAAAGATATTCCGCCATTCGCATAGCCCCGCATGTTCAAACCCTACTACCCCAATCACAAATTACAAACAGCGAAGGCATTAGGTCTGTCAGCTTGGTACAGGAACCTGCTAATAGGGACGTATCCATAAATAGGGACCGTACCAACAAGCTAGTACCAAACAGTAAGATCATCACCACATCACATTATAAGTCACATTGTCACAAAAGGATACCAATAAAGACGTTATATCTAGCTGGATCCAGCTATTGAAAGTAATAGGTAACTATTTCTGCCAACCGACCCTTAAATCTCTCCAAAATTGTTCCTACAAATATAGGTACGAGGCAAGTCAACATGGGCAGCTAAGTTACTTAAGCTCATTCCACTTTTCAAACAACAGGGTTCCACATATTGTTGTTGTTTTTCTGCCATCTCCATACTGATTCAACTCCATTTCGTACTTACGCTCTCCACCCTCAACTACCCTCCTTTTATTTCATCAAACATGTTACTAACTTAAAACGCTGGAGTATTAATTGTTATTTTGCATGTTACTCCTCTAATAATTTTAAATTTTTTGAAAAAATACTTAAATATTTATTGCATTGTTGGACTCCGATATGCATTAATTAAATTTACACGTAAACAGATTAATCAAATAACAGACAATAAACATTAATGATCTATATTTCTTACATAATTGATGTCACATGTAATATTTTACATTAAAAATATATATATTTTGTAATTATCAAAATAATGTCGGCAAAATTGCTGGTACGATCACTTACATTTAATGCAATATTCTGCGAGTTAGAATTTTTCATCCCTCCATTTAAATTTGGAGTTGTAAGTCTGTACACATGTGGTGAATTAGATGGGACACACACAAACTGATGAATTGATTTCTATCATGTTGTACACTGATTAATGTTGCTTTCAACAGTTATCGTTCAAAGTCATGATGAACAGACTTCTCACTTGATCTGATCAGCTCATCTGCCGCAGGATGATAGCGTACGACTGCAGTTTAAAAATTATAATAAATTAATATTATTTATTATAGATAAATAAAATTGATGTGAAAATTTAAATTTAAATTATTGTTAATTAATATTCGGCATGGTTTCATATATAAAAAAAAAATGCAATTTGCTCCATTGTAATATTGTAAATGTGTAAATTACCGCATATGAAAAATAAATTAGAAGGCAAAATCTCACTTTTGGTCCCACTAGATAAGGTCATTCTCACTTTTGGTCCCAAACTTTACGGACTCAACACTTTTGGTCTCAAAATCTTAACTTTTTAACACAATTGGTCCTGTTCCGTTAGAATTAATAGAAAACGGCACGTGACTCAACCGTTAGTCAACGGTAAGTCAAATGTTAATTTTTTTTAGGGAAAAAAAGACGTCAAAAAATATTTTTTTGCTATTTATATATGTAAATAACCCACAAACACTACATAATATTTTCATCTTTTTCTCATCACTTTATCTTGATAGAAATAGGCCAAAAGATGTCACAAACATCTCAAAATTCTACAAATATTGAATGCTATTGTCACAAATTGATGGCTTAAATGCATAAAATCCCTCTGTATTTTAAAAATTCAGCAAAAATCCCTTCCTATTTGAAAACTCCTCTACAAATTGACCGTTATGCCCTTACTTATTATATATTTTTCGTATTTTAATGACTATTGGATCTTTTTTGAATGAATAAAAAGCTCTGAATTTGATCAATTTTTCATAACTGCTGATTTTAAGAAATTGAAGGGTTAAATTTACCAAATTTATAAATTATAAAAATATTTTATTTTAATATTATAAAATTATTATATTTCAATATAAATTAATAAAATATAAAATAAAAGCATTAAATTATTATTTATTTTAACATAAATTACCCTAAACAACCCCCGCGCTGCCTACCCCCCCCCCCCCCAACCCCAACGCTGCCTAGCGTTGTCCCCCCCTCCCCACGCCACCACCAGCGACCCTCCTTCCCCTCCCCCTCCCGCCACCACCAACAACTCCTAGTCTGGGCGCGGCATCGCCGTCCCCCCAAGTTGTTTTGGGCGATGGCGTTGTCGTCGCCCAGAGCTGTTCTGGGCAACAGCGACGCCGTGCCCAGATTCGAGGGCAATGGTGATCGACGGCGGCGGGGGCGACGACGATGGCCGTCGTCCCCTATTTTAATTTTTTTAATAACTGATTTAAAAAAATTAGATATTAAAATTTTAAATTTTCTTCAAATTAAATTTAATTAAAAATTAAGAAGAATTTAATTTTAAAAAAGTTTAAGATGTTTTTAATAAAATAATAATTTAAAATTAAAAAAGTATAAAATTAGCCTTTGACTAACTGTACGTGACAGTCACGTGACGTTTTCCGTTAATTCTAACGGAACATGACTAATTGTGTTAAAAAATTAGGATTTTGGGACCAAAAGTGTTGAGCCCGTAAAGCTCGGGACCAAAAGTGAGAATGACCTTATTTAGTGGGACAAAAAGTGAGATTTTGCCTAAATTAAAAATTACCTTATTGTATTTTTTAAAATGCAACAATTTACCCCCTACAAAAAAGAACATTCAGGACACCATGTCTGAGATACACTGCACACTACATATATACAACAAATTCATAATGACTCAAATCCGAAAGTCAATCCAAAACTCTCGATCATAATGAAGTGCTACAACCGTAAGGTTTTACCGAGCTTTCCTTAGCTACAAACTTTCAAGGCTTTTAAAAAATTAGTTTTCAGCCTTGAATCAAATTGAAGAGAAAAATAAAGGGATAATCTTTATTTTCGAGATTTTTTAATCTTTTGATATAACATTATAAAAAATTATTCATTTGTGCATATTTTTTTTCAATATTGTAAATATTTCTTGTGTATTCAAAATTTGTGTGAACAATATATATGGATATTACCTCGTTATTTTATATTTATATTTTATTTCCTTTTGACCAACTAATGAAACTTTCTAGTCTGAATTCGGTTCAATTAAATTAAAGCTAATTATATAATTAATAAGTATAATATATTTATCATATAATGTATATATATAATTAAGAATAATAATCAATTGTATAAAATAAAAGAATAAATTGTTTAAAATCTCTCTGGTTTTTAAAATTTAGCCAAAAATTCCCTATGTTAAAAAATAGGCAAAAAACTTCCTGTTTTTCTAAAATGTTGCATAAGTTCCCCTTCCATTAGGTAAGCCCTAACGCCATTAATTTTTTTTTTATTGAATTGACCGTTATACCTTTCTTATAACAACCATCGGTCTTTCAATGTAAAAAATGAATGGTTCAAATTTTAAGTAATTTAAATATATATATTTATATATACACTATATATATGTAAATATATAATACAACTATATATATATATATTTGGCGGCGGCCACGTGGGCAATGGTCGTTGTCGTCCGCTTGCAAAGGGGCGATGCCACCGTGGGGGCGACATCCTCCTGGAGGTTCTGAGCAACGAAGGTCGCTTAGTCTTCTTCTCCATCGGCGACGAGGCACCGACAGAGAAGAAGGTACAAATAAGAAAAGAAAGATATTTTTACTCAAAAATGGCCATTGGTCACTAAAAAAAAATATTTTATTGTAATGACTTTTTTTATTAATTTGTAACACTTTTTTTATTTATAACAATTTTTGGAACGGCCTAGCCTACAGCAGCTAAAACAGGCATTACAATTTATTTATAACGGCTAGTTGAAAAGCTGTTACAACTTGTAACGGCTAATTTGGTCGTTACAAATGCTATCAAATTTTCAAAAATAATTTTAGAACTGCTTTTGTAACAACTTAATTAAATTGAATTTACAACTGCCTTTGTAACAGTATTTATAATGGCCTGTCAAATTTGTCCATTGTATATGTGTTACAAAAGCAATTACAAAAATTAATATTAATCTAATATATTTTGATATTTATTTAAGTTAATTTAATTTTTTTAATTTTAATATTTATTTTATTTAATTATAATATTTAATTTATTTAATTTAATATTTTTAATATATTTTAATATTTATTTTAGTAAAATTAAATAAATTATTTAATTTTTTTAAATTGTGCAATATCATTTAAAAATACATAATATAACAAAAAATAATAAATTCATTTAAAATTGTATTTCTTAAAAAATTAGAAAAAAAAATCCTAATATAAATCGTGGTCGTCTGCGGCCGCATATTCGTCGTCGTCGCTGTCGAGTGCAGGGGATCAGTTGGAGGCTGGGGCGCTAATGTTATATATATATATATATATATATATATATATATATATAATTTGGCCGTTCCGAAAATCATTCCAAACGGAGTTACAAAATATGAAAGACCGTTACAAAAGTCGTTACAATTGATCCCGTGAAATGTAGTTGTTACAAAATCCGTTTCAAAAGCCGTTACAATATAATGAAAACGAAGGCGTTTTGGGGTTCATTGTTCCTAAAGCCGTTACAAAGGACGATTTGGTGTTAAAAAAAAATTGTCGTTTGATCGACAATTATGTGTTGTGGCACCATACAATTTATGTGGAAAAATATAATTGAAATAAATTAAAAAAACAAAAAATTTGCATTTGAAATTGATATATGTATGCAGTTTGCAATAAATTTTTATATTCAGAAATGCTAGTATTACATTGATGTAATTGACATCTTACAGTGTTTAACTGAATGGATTAATTGGGGCATCAAAATTAAGATTCAACCATCAGATATGATCACACTTATAAAGTAATTCATTCAGCGAAGTTGCAGCCTTATTGGGTATATGTATTTTGAGATATCATTCTCGAAACGTAATAATAATAATTCAACTCAGTGTATTTTTAAATCAGGCTGATTTAAAATCATACCGTCTAATATGAGTTAATGGACACATACTTGTATATATTTAAATTTGGTATGGATCGAATCTCTGAATGTAAAGATATCGTATTTTCCAATCTGAAATTTTTAAATGGCTCATTTTTTGTAATACCTTAGTAACAACCATGTAATTTACCTTTGTAATGATCTTTGCAATGGTCGTTTGAATTTAATATTTCACTATTTTTTGGCATTGATTTCATGATAATTTGGTCATTCCAAATTATTAAATTTTTTTAAAAAAAATATTTTTTGGAGCGGCTTATGTAACGACTAACTATTGTCACGATTTTTGTAACGGCTATTGAGATGGTTTTTGTAACGGCTATTGATTTTACCAAAAAAAATATTATAAAAAAATTTGTTACAAAAATTGCTGCAAATTAGTAATGCCAAATAAATTGTAACGATTTTAGGCACAACACAAAATTTGCAACGGCCTTAGGCACGGTTGTAGCTGTTACAAAAAAAAAAAAAAAATTACCACCTTATGACGTCAGCACGTCCGATCCGTTATAAAATCGTTACAAAATCTGTGCCTATTGTAACGACCTATGACGGTTATAAAAAAGACGCTACAAATTGCGCATTTTTTTGTAGTGGATGCTGCAATACAAATTTTTTTGTTATGTCAATAATACCTCTAAGTCTTTTTTTTTTTTTTTTGTAAAACTAAATTTGTTAGTTTATGTATTTTATTTTTATTTATAATATAATTTAAAACGTAAAAAATTATTTATTATATGAACACAGATACACCGTCCCATGACAACGAGTTTTACAAAAAACCATAAACAAACATTCAAAATGATATATATTTCTTTTTCAAATAGTGAAAAATTGAGAATGAACAAAGTCTTAATTTCTTGCAGGGCAAATTTCACGAGCTCTGTTGAATTTTTTCGAAATTATAAATACATTATCGTTATTTGAAAATTTACAAAATCCTTATGAATTAACAATTATCTAATAATTACTATAAAAAATTAACGTCTGTCTTACAATTACCCCTTATAATAACCCATTGTATAGCTGTATTTGTTAGACGATTGATAACACCAATTTTTTTTTTTTTTTTCACACAATTAATTTTTTTTTATAATTTTAATAAATATCAAAGATGCCCATTGTAATTTAACATATTATATCTGGATATAAAAGTTCCGAAATTCATCCAAACACAATATTTATTCAATAAAAGTGAAAAAAAAAAAAAGTGAAAAGAGGTATCGAGACCCAACCGCTCAGATTGACCCACTGAACCGGGACCTACCGACAATAAGCATAAATATAAGTGAGGTGATGCAACATATAATTATAACATGAAGTACCGAAAATGCCCCTAGAGCCCTGAATTCTGGAGGTGGTGCATGGGAGAGGACGAATTGTTTATTAGGAGGGGGAGTTTGTCCCTTACAGTGCGTTGCGGTTGAGGTAATAATATGCGGGTCAGGTCAGGTCAGGTCACGTCACGTCAGTCGAAACGCCGTTCATTCCGCTGATTCCTTCCTTAATTTCTTTTTTGTCTTCTCTTGTGTGTGTATGTACTCTGTGTCTGTGGAGGGGAGGGGTGGGGTGGGGGGGGGGGGGGGGGGATACTGTTCCAATTCCTAAGCAACACATACATATGTCTGTATCTTCCCCACGCGAATAACTATGACCAAACTATTATTCTTCTCATTATTATATTCCATGGAAACACGAGAGACTCTCTGGCTACTCCCTACCAATTCTATCTTTATTTTTTTATTGCATTAATTATTTATTTAATTTTAAATAAATTATTTGACCTATAATAAATCAGTGTTAAGTCAATTGAAGAGTTTATATCAATTCTCATATAGTTTTTCTGTTAATATTAAAAAATTTAATAAATTTTGACTGACGAAAAAAAAACTAATTTATTAGAGGCAAGCAAACCTTAGGGGTGTTAAATGTAATTTTTCAGACCACAGGGGTCTATTTATAATTACACTAAATTTTTGGAGAGAGGAGTGTAATTATCTCTAATTTTTAAGAATAATTATATTTAGACCCATGATTTAATTATTATCTATTTACACAGACACTCCCATGATTTATTGCCTATTTCTAAATACACTCCCCATCTTTTGGAAAATTGATTAAATACCCACGAAAAATATCAACACTATTTATAACACAAATTATTTTTTTTTTTCCAAAAAAAACTGCACATGCACACCCTGAAAACGTCAACAATATTACATAAATTATCCATGTTTTTTGCTGTTAAGGATGATTTTTATAAATACAAAATAAATATAGATGATTTGTGTAATACCAAAGATTAGGAGATATAAATGCGATTATTGCTAAGTTTTATTAGTGTGTTGATTAAATTAATTTTGCAAGTTTCTAATGGTCTTTTGGGAGAAAAAATATTTCGAGGCGATTATATTGATTTGTTTTTATTTAGTTGTGGCAAACGAATTTAATCTGATATGATTTATTTTTATTTCTTGAGATCTGAAAATTGTTTATTAGTTATAGAGGTGTAGTTTTATTAAATACTAGAAGAATATGGTATTTTCGATTTCGATATATATAATTAATCATCATAGTTAAAAAAATATAAAATATATTAATTAATTTGCGGCTACACAATGGTTAGTAGTCATTTTTTTGTGTAAACAAGACCAAAACTGTAGCTACAACTAAAAATGATCATGTCAAATATTATGCTCTTAAAGTAAAATCTCGACGAATGTTGACTAACAATATTGGTGATTAAAACTCATGTTTTCGCATTATTTTGTTTCACCTCGATAAACAATATTAATTAGTCATGAATTTTAAACCGTAACGACTTATAGTATAGGGAGTAATCTATTCGTTTATAGTGATTAATTTATCATTTCATTTGTCAGAATCAATTAAATTGAGTTTGAATCAAAATTTTACACGAAACCCTAATTATAAAGGAAAAAAAAAAAACAACGGCAATGTTCCTGGTGAAGCGCGCCGTCAACCCTAACAGAGTTTTCTGCGTGACAGTCCAATGATTTGAGCTTCAATATCTCTTCTATAATTCTTAGATACATCGGTTCGACCCAGAGCGTGTGCATGTGTGACGCCAAAAAAAAAATTATTTTGCTTTATAGACTTTCTTTTTCTATTAAGAAAGAATTACTTGCTTGATTTATAATTTTTTTAAAAATTAATTATGATTAATATTAATTAATCTTGAGTAGTAATTTGGTTGAATTGTAAGCAAATTGAAACCTCGCTCTCTCTATCTTGCATCCACATGCATGAAAGGGGCTGGAGTTGCTTTATATTCAAAATCAAGAATTCTTACCTCCTTTTTTCCCGGAGAAAAACCAAATTAAAAAACCTGTAACTTGGCTTTCTGTTGTCTTCATTAATCGTGGACAGTAGTTCTAACGTTGCTTTCTTGAAAGAATACTTTACCTTCCTTACATTGGCTCATCCCACAAGACTTTTCAAAATGTCTACACATAGACAAAGAGTACAATAATAATAATAATTTCCTAGTATCATTAAAATCAGGAAAAATTTGAAGAGAATATTCAAGAATGTCATTAACGTCGCAATCTAGTCAAAATTCAGATAATAATGTGATTGCTACCTCAATAATAGTATACTTTATTCCTTTTTAAATTTAACATTAAAACATTGATCTTGAACTAAAATAAAATAAATAAATAAATAAATAAGACAACTAAAGTTTGTACTTTTATGTTTAGAGGACAATTTAGTGTCATACATTAATTTCATTGACATTTTCAATCATTATATAAATAAGATTTGATCCTGATAATCAATAAGTCCCAGGGATTTTTCGTGGGCTGCTTCATGGTCATGATTTACGATCCGAAAATTATCACGTGAAGATATTTCTGATGGGGATGCCGAGGGTACAACTTAATAGATAAGGCTCAAAATCTGTATAGGTATCTAAATTTTTTTTTATCGTACTTTCATATCATATCAATTTATGTGATTTAATTACACATTTATAGACTATAATTAAATTAATATATACAATATACGTATGAGTAAGTGGTATATATACCAATATGGAACACTAAAATGGGATAAAAGATCTTTCGCCAATGTCATTAAGGCCAGCTCGAGTACAATATACGCTAGACGAGTCTCATCTCATTACATCTCATGTAAGATCATAAAATCGAGACCAAAAAATTGAAACAAAAAGAACAATAATGATATTCTTTATGGTATTGTAAACAAAAACACACCCAAAGCTCTCCATTTGCATCAAAATCCCATTCTTGGCTATCAATGTCCACAACATGAACAAATTATGGCGTAGTTACTGTAGTACCCTAGACATCTTCTACATTATTAATTTTTTCTACCTCTTTCATTGTCCTTAATTATGACAGCCCATTCGAATTTCTTAGGTAGATCCGCACCGGCCTGGCATATTAATTGGGTTGGGATCCAGTAGTCCACAGCCCCACCACATAAAATAATACTCTCCCATTCCAAACCATTAATATGTGTAGATGGAGAGGAGAGGACAAACACACGGAATATGGAATATTAGCTTATTACCATAGAGAGACATGCATGTTGACCGTATATTATATATATAATACAGAAAAGCGTTACACATTGATTGTAAACGAGAAATTTGAGCAGCTTATAAGCCACAAAATCTCTTAGCTTCTCCTAATGAGGTGCATTTTTATGATAAAATTGTGAGGCTCATGAAACTAAATCAGACAATACCTTGAGCAATGAGACGCTGATTGAGTCGCAAGCTATATTGTATATTCTTTTATTTTTAATTTAAAAAATTAATAATTTAACGTGTTGGTTTATACGAGGAGTTTGAGCAGCTTATAAGGCCTAAAAGTTCATCTCCCTAACGGGTTACATTTTTAGGATAAAATTGTGAGGCTTGTACGAAATAAGATCAAACAATGTGTCGAGTGATGGATATTGATCGAGTCGCAAGCCACGTTATTTGTATTATTTTATTTTATTTAAAGAAATAAATAAATAAAATAATATTGAGATAATCCAAACAGAGGAAATGGGAATATTTATTAGGGTGTAAATAAACAAGTGGGATGAGGTTGAAAAATCTCATTTCCCGGAGAATCTAGAGCGCATCAGGCGCTGACCGTGGCTTTGGGGAAATATTAAACAAATGATTAACGCTTTTAGCAGAATTTCTCGTCTTGTTCTTATCTGTGATCCGATCGTATAAACTATATATTTCTGAAACGAACGAGTTCGATGCCATGGGGAAACGCGACTTTGATTAATTAATCTTAAGTTGGGATTAGCTAAGATTAGATCCACCAAATTGATCAGATGGTGGGGTTGTGATGTACTGCTACTGCTACTGCTCCTGGTGTTTGTACGCACCCCATACACCCGTTGGAGAGTGGAATTTTCTTTTTCTTTCTTTTTTCTTTTTTCTTTTTCAATACAAACCAACGGGCACCTCATTTAAAATTTAAACTGTTAGAGAGGAGAATCATTCAATATTAAGGTAAATTATATCGACACTCCTTGAGTTTAGTCCAAATTATGTAAACACCCTTCATCTTTTGTAAAATTACAACTATGCCCTGAAGGTGTTAGTGTAATATTTTTCAGGGGGTGTTTGTATAAGTTTTGCATTTAAATAGAGCGTGGAGTTGCAATTACAACTATAACCTCAGGTAGTGTAAAATTTTACAAAAAGTAGGGGGTGTTTATGTATTTTGGTCTAATTCTGGGGGATGTCAATGTAATTTACCCGTAATATTAGTATCATAACACGCCTCTTTCACATGTGAAACATTTCTTCTAATAAATGGGTGGCAATAAGATCCAAACCCTAATTTATTTGATCCGACTCTGTCTTATTTAAAAGTTTTAAACTATGACAAAAAAAAATAAAAATCAAGTTAATAGTCATATTTTGATATAAGAGAACTTGAAAAAAAATTAAATAACTCAAATCATGCTATATTATGATCAGAAAAATTAAACAAAATATGTGTTCAATGTCAATTTTTAAATAAATTACAAACCAGGTAGGATAGTTATGAGCATACGGTGCACAGACACCAGACACAGGTACAAATTTCTGGAGGGAGGGGAGGGCGACAAGGTCACGCGCGGGCACAAGTCACGTGAGGGGGTACCATGTTGACGCCGGGGAATGTGGTTGGCTTTACAAATTCCGACGCGGTGGCTGGCTGGGGTGGGGTGGGTTGGGGGGGGGGGGGGTGGGTTAGGGGCTCGACTAATTTAAATAAGGCAAGAGCAAGGAATATTTGGACACGGGGAGGAACTACTCCTTAGAGTGTGTGAGGTCAATTATGTAATACAACACCTGCATATTCTTTACCTGTAATGTAGACATAATTACAACTATTGGCCTCTGAAGGGTTGTTTAGCGTATATTTTTCAGGGGTGTTTGTTATAGTTTTGCATTTAAATAGAGCCGTGATGGAGTTGCAAAATTACAACTATTAACCTCAGGGTTAGTGTAAAATTTTAAACCAAATAAGTAGGGGGTGTTTAGTGTATCATTATTTTTTCGGGAGGATTACTCTACTTTCACAATTTTGGTGAGATGTACCGGATGGTATATTATATAAACCTCGTTAATATTAGGTAATCATATACCCCGCCTCCTGACCATTCTATACTTTCCAACAGCATGTGGAAACAATTTTCTTTAATAATGGGGTGCAATAAGAATTTTCCAAACCCTAATTCTTTTTTTATTTGACCCGATCTCGTCTTATTTTAAAGTTTTAACGTATGACAAAAAAAATAAACAACATCACTAAGTTATTAGGTTCAGCTAGATCCATTTGTGCACCTATATAAGCAGATGAGAATCACACTTGAAAAATTATAATATTAAATAACTCAAGCAATCATCGCTATTATCTCATGATCAGCAAAAATTAAAAACAAAATATGTGCTTCAATTGTCAAATTTTTAAATTAAATTTAACAAACAGGTAGGATAGTTATGAGCATTACGCTGGACACCAGGGAAACCAGCGGAACACAGGCGTACAAATTCTCTGGAGGGAGGAGGGCGACGTTAAAGCGTCAACGCGCGGGCACAAAGTGCCGTGACGAGGTGGGTACCATGTTTGAAAGCGGGCCGGGAATGTGGTTGGCTTTTACAATTTCCGGACCGTCCGGTGGCTTTTCCTGGGTGGGTGGGTGGGGGGGGGGGGTGGGTGTGTTAGGGGCTCCGACTAATTTAATAAGGCCAAGAGGCAAGGGAAACTATTTTGGACCACGGGGAAGGGGAATAATTTTGGTGTCACCCCAAACATTATTATTGCATAGGGAAATTCGCAATTTTACTTATTTCCCCAAACTACTTCCCCACGCTGACTCCCTCTTCTTATTTTTGCTATTTTTTCGATTAAATTTATGTTATTTTTTTATATTTGAATATTAATTATAAATCACTTTTTTATTATCTTAAAAAGCATTATAAATTTATTTTTTTGAATAAATTTAAAAATAAATTATTCAGTCCTAATGGATGATATTCGTGGGAATTTTTATTATTTTGCCTTATTTAATTTTTTTTTTATTCGTTTATAATCGTTTTGGAAAATATATACATAAAAAAAAATCTTTAAAGGTGAAGTTTAAAGTTTAATAAAAAAAAAAAAACCTAAGGTAGTATTAAGTTTGTGAAAGTTTATTTTAGTCTTTTTGTTAAAAAAAAAGTATATCAAAAGTTTAATTTATAATTTGAGAATGATATTTCTGGTCAGTTTCACTACAAAATTAGATTGAAACTTAACGCAAAGTAACAAAATGAGTGCATTTTGATGTTCAAATGAGAGGAATATTTATACTTTTTTCAATAACGAAAATGTTCATATAATTATGTTAGACCTTAAAAAAAGTGACTATAATTTAATTTTTATTTTATTTTTTCACATAATACCTGTAGTTAAATATTTGAATAAAAAAAATTACCGTAGCCCAATAATATTTTTTCTCGAAATCGTTGTTAAATCACATAACAATAAATCTTTTTTATTTCTAAGTGAAAGAAATTAATTAAAATATTAACTTAAATAATTTTCTTCCTAACACTCTCTGCTTTTAAATAAAGTAAATCGTTTATATGATATTAGAGTCGGAACAAATTAAAAGATCTTAGGTGTCGACCTCGTTACGTGCAATTTTTTTGTACGTGTTAAGATATCAATATTAAATATTTTTTAAAAAAAAAAATCTAATATTTGCAAGTTGGAAGTATAGTGGAGGTGGGAAGGGTAGGGTAAAATGGTGCATGTGGAAGTGAGGGCGGGTGTCGCCAGAAGCCCCGGCCGCCTCTCTGACACCCATTTCTTCTTCTTATTCTCTCACACTTTCCTCCTCCTTTTATTCCCTACATTTTTCTCACTGCACCAACACGAACCTTTTGGTCTTCTTCCCACTCCCACGTGTGTACAGCTAGATCTTTTCCAACGTGCACACTAAGCCTAGTTTTGATGTAAAATTCTGCAAAATTTGTATTTTCAAGTAATCTTTGAAAATTATTGGGGGCGTGATTATATTATTTTTTAAAATTTCATTTAAGATGATAATATATATTTTTTTTCTCTAAGAATTAATATTTATGTGTAAAAGTTAAGAGAAGAATTTTTGTTGATGTGATTTTCGATGCGATTTATGTCTGTTGACACGAGGTATTGTCCGCTTTGATTTTATATATTTGAGCCTAATTTTATTTTGAAGAGACGTTTCTTTGTTAGATAGATGAGGCATATGAAACTTATAAACCACACGAAACTCATTCATCTACAATCAATGTTGGTGTTAAAGGCTTTATATAGCTACTTATAAGGAGCGAAAAAATTAATTCTTTTTTCTTATCCTTGGCAATGGAAATTTGAAGTAGTCGCCGTTGTGATCACATATTTTATTCTCAAGTTAAAAAATATATATATATATAATCTGTGTAGTCACGCTCGCTCGTGGTGTGGTGGGCGGACTCTCACTCTCTCTTCTCTCAACTTTGCTCGATGCCTGACGTGTGTAGTCTCATAGACCAGAATACTCATTATTATAGTAGTGCCGTGACTCCGAGTAAGTGCTACGCTGGATTGTAATTTTTCTTCTCTCTCCCTCTATATGAATTGATCTATATCTAGGACGCGTACTCGAGATAAAAAAATACTTGCCACAAAATTTAATTCATACCTCTCAATATCTAATTTGTGTGACCTGTGGAAGCTTGACTCTCAACTCATTGGTGTATTCAACTAAGCTTTTTCCAGATATTGTTGCCTACGAGATCGTCTACTCTCTCTCTCTTTTCGCCAGGGGTGCGCGGATTATTGGCTCTCCTCTCCATCTCCCTTTAGCTCTCTCGACTTCTTTATTTTTCTATCGATAACTTCTCACAATCTGCGAATGCCTACCTTTTATATCTAAACGTGAGACTAGATCTGATTCACTGCTCTCTCTAGAGATCATAATTCCTCTCAATATTGTGACTCTTCACTCATTCAATAATGAGTATCTCCGAGACCGAGACCCTCGTGGGATAGCTCGTTTACATATATATAGGTTCATAAAGGGTCGTCGTCGGAAGCCGGGAGGCCGTGCATTACCGTTTATGCCTTAGAGCGTTCTGTTGGATCGTACCTAATATATTTTTTATCAAACCAGTAAAAACGATTCTAACATGTTAATTTTGTTAGGATACCCATCACATTCACTTCACTATGAGAATTATATTAAATTTTAATGGGTGGGCTACCGCGTAAATGTTATAAACGGGGGCCTATTATAACGATTTACAATAATTAAATAAATTATTTTTTTCTTATTGATTTAAAAAAAATTTCACAAATATTTCCTGAAAAGTAATGGGATCATCTAATAAATACCCTATATATATAAATAGATTGCCATGTGGAGTATTTATTAGACGATCATTAATTTTAGAAAGTATTAATTTTACTAACACAAAAAGAATAATTATAATTATAATAAAATTTCAGTGAGAGCGGTTTACAATTTATCAATAAATCTTAGTCATGGAAATATTTTATAGTTTTTTACATATAATTTCCTTTTCATGTTGTCTTTCCTAAGTAAGACACAAAATTCAACCACAAGATTAGGTTGAATTATATATATTCATGTATAACATTTAAGATCTTTTATTTTATTAACTCTTGCATTTTCATCATTTGCCTAACTAGTACATATTTTCAACAATACCTAGCTCGTAACAATTTAAATTTCTCTGATGAAAATTAAATTAACGCACACATAATTAATGCGGACACAATTACTATTATGATAATTGCAAATATTCCAAATATAAAAGGAATAACACTTTTTGCTATAAAAGTAAAAAAAATTATAATAAATACTAATTAACTATAACTGCAGCGCAAACCACTAAGTGGAGCAAAAAAATTAGCTACAACTAAAAATTATTGCAAATATTTTGACTATTTGTAAATTTACGAATGTTGATTAATTGTGATCATAATTTAAGTTTTCCAATTTAATTTATTTGGACAAATTAACAAATATATTAATTTATTGATAATTTTCTTAAGTTATCAAAGATTCTATAGTATGGAGGATAATCAATTTCTCTCTCTCTCGCGCTCACAGCATCGCTTCACGCGCATAAACAACAAACAGCTGCGTCACAGCAAACATGACCTAATCTCATAATATAATGGCTTGTGACCTCTTATATACTCTCTACTCTATATCTGCCATGGCATAGATATATTCTTGAACTTTAAGGCGCCGGTGGGGGTGGGAGAATAGCGATAGCCTTAGTCGCGCGACAACCTCCTGTGTGGGTTCACGCTGCACCTACTCTAATAATATGGACTTTTTCGATAATATCGGGACACTTTAACGAATTATGCACTCTCTCTCAATACTACCCTCATTCGGGCTCTCTCCTGCTTGATTAGTGTGTTACTCGTGCGCACTTCGCGATAGTTTCCATCACAACTTCTCATATGTAATAGCATTGCGCTAACCTCACGTTTTCGTTTTTCTCGAAAATAATAAAACCAACCATTTCCTCCCTTGCAGTTAGGGCCATCTATTCGCACTCCTATATCGTATATATCATTCCTCTCCTCGATTTCGTCTGCAAAAACCCCCCCCCCCCCCCCCCCATCTTCTTTCCTTCTTGAAGTTAGCTCTGACTTCTTCTGATTTCTTAACCCTCCCAAGAGGTCCTGCCTTTATATATATATATGGATCTGATCGGTTACAAATAGTAACTCTCGTGCTTGTATACTTTAATATCTGTTAGGTGGTGAAATCTTTTGGGGATATGTTTCTGCAGCTGGGGTCATCGACCTGCTTCTTCCTAA
The DNA here is from genome assembly GCA_034509725.1 of Sesamum angolense. Taxonomy (NCBI): domain Eukaryota; kingdom Viridiplantae; phylum Streptophyta; class Magnoliopsida; order Lamiales; family Pedaliaceae; genus Sesamum; species Sesamum angolense. The sequence continues at coordinate 9,478,123 of JACGWL010000012.1, forward strand.
CTCTCTCCGAGTATCGTGTATGCTTGTCTCTTCTCTTTCGAATTCTTTTTATATCAACCTAAAGGCCTATTTTCCACCATTCCAGAAAAGGTACGCACCGAAGCTTCCAAACTCTCTCTCCGTGGCTACATTCGGCGCACGAATCGTGTATCTCGCTCTGTCTTAGAGCAGCATATTTCACGCTCATTGCAAATCAATATGTACTATTGGATTATTTAATCACAAACCCATATATTATAATTCCTCTACCTTTTCCCCAAAGCTTCTTATCCTCTTTTCCAAGTCTCCAGGCTTTTCTCTCTTCTTCTCTCTCTCTCTTGTTTAACAAGTAGTCCTGAAATTATCCTATTCATGTTCAAGCTTTGCTTTGCTCAAAATAAATGTAACTTTAGCGGCAAAACCAGATTGATCATGGCAAGACAGTTACTGTTTCACACGCCTGGATCTCTCTTTTACAGATCAGTACCAAACCGCTCACGCTCATTCCAAACTGGTCCAAACAGTTATCAAGGGAAACAAACGCATGACTACAATGAGGTGTTGGAAAATGGCCCTTAACGGCGATCGTACCAATATACTCTCTGCCTTCTTCAATAGGATGGCGGAGGAGAGGAAGCGCATCACGCCGTCGGCTGTACCGTCTTCGCGGTTATCACCACGTTACTCGTACGGTATATCGCACATTAAGGGGAGTGTGTGTGCCCTCACTATATTTCTCAGCCTTGAAGGATGACATCCGCATATATATAAGATCCTACATGTGGTTATTGGCAGAGCAAATTCTGCTCCACGGTGATGCTCGCCTCCCTCTTAACGACTATCGCTCATGCTCCCCTGTGCCTTCTCGACTCTCGACTACCCGCGGAATACATACTGTCACTCTCATTCGGAAGGGGCAGCCAGCTTCGTCATTCACGTCCTCTGACCTCCTGTAGATTTCTCACAACGACATGGCGACCCGGCCTATTGATTGTCACGGCACGAGCAGCGCTTCCACACGCACTCATATCACCTTAATACTCTGTGTGATCCGTCTTCGCCTGTGCGGTGCTCCCGTTCGAGCGCGCGCCGCTGATGACGGGTATTCTCGCGCTCTCACTAATAATAGGCCCATTTATTCCGTCAACGCAGTTTCAAGTTTTAATCCGGGCGGGCCATGAAACTCTTGTGGAAATTTTATAATTAAATACTATTGAATTTGTTTCTGTTCATACCTATGGATTCACGCTCCATATACTCTCTCGCTCTCTCTGCATACTTGCAAAGCCATAGTCCGATCGTATTGTGGGGGGGTGAATAACGGGAACATTTCAATGTTCTCATATATATACTTCGTCTCGCACTTATCTCCCGCGGATATATCGAGATATAGAGCAGCGTCGACTCGCTCATATATTCCAATTTTCTTGATGAATTCCAAATGGTGTACAGGCACTCGCCACACGCTCTTTGTCAACTCAGGAGTGCTTCCGCTCGCTCGTCTCGCCATGTTATCATGCACCACTTAGTCTAAGGCGATGGCTCACGTTGAAGTCGGCTCCTAGAACGTATATATATAATTATATAGCTATATATATATATACCGTGTGGCTAGGTCCGATGCTCCACTCTCTCGCTCCATCTAATTTTCCATACTCTTAGGTAGTATGTAGGTGCACAGAGATCTACTTAGTAATTTTTTGTACTTTCTCTTGAGGTCATGTAAGTGGGAAGAATTAGTATAACCAAGAGGGTTAGGAGCAAAAGGGCATTCTTCCTGGGAAAAGGAGGTGGTTAAATCTTTCCAATGTAGACTTGGTTTCTTACAACCTTTTTTGTTCAATTCATTTCTCTTGCAGATGTATAGAACAGTGAAGAGCACTGACAAAGGGACAGGTAAAATTTGGATCTTTTTTCCCCCTCAAAAAAGGTCCCATTCCCCATCCCACTTCCATTATTCTCTTTGTTTGTACGCTGTGTTGATGATTTTGGGGGCGACATTGTTTTCCATCCCTTTGTTTCCAAGCCCCAAACAAACTACAATGCATCATTGTTTTTGATGTCGCATATGAATTATTTTTCTCTCACTGTCCTAATAAAGCACTTTGGCTCCATGAATATGGAATTTGCAGGTCAGGGACAGACAGATATTGGTTGAAATTGCATCGGACAGACGACGAAAATGCTGACTGTAATAATATTAGTACCACTCCTCCCACTATGTTCACCCCATTTACCACCTCTCATCATTGCATGAACAAAATGCTCCTCCATTACAACATATTGCTCAGAGGTGAGTCCATTCATTATAATTCACTCTATCTACTTAATTTCATCTGTCGTTGTGCGTTATACATATTCTTCCATCATGTTTCCGAAAGAAATTTACATTTACCAACGTACGTTAGGTCAGGTTCATGTCTAGGTTTAGTACAGTCGAGGGACGTTTTTTTTTAATAGTATTTTCTTTCAGTTCTGGTCAAATTTGAGATTAATACTCTCTCCGCTCGATTTCGCTTCCCGTATGCAGATTAACTGACTCGGCTCATACCTTCCTTATAGACATCTAGTGAGATTAAGCACGCGTTTTTGTCTGTAAAGCTGCGAATTTCTTTTTGTCTCTCTCTCAAAAACAAAGATCGTTCATCAGTGGGGGATATCACGATATTATAAGATCTCGGACGGTGTGTGCTATATAGTCTTTACCACTACTTTGTAACTGTCGCCTGATGCTTTGTTATTTGAACGGAATGTGGTGGAAAGATAAGTTGGGATTAAATCTGCTGGGGAGGTTTGGGAACTTTGATACCAAAGAATACGGGGGTAGGGTTTTGTTTTAGACGGTAGTGAAATGTATTTATTCGCCAATTGGCATGCTAAGAAGGTTTTAATGGAAGCTCAAAAAAACATCTACGTCGCGTTCCGATGTTTCACTAGGGGAGTCGTACAAAGTTTTCTAGGTACCCTTTAAAAAAAGTCAACGGAGAGGTTGGAATCTCGAGATTTGTTGATAATGAAGAAGGTTCTTAGGGTGGACATTTGGAGCAACAGGTAGGGGTCAGACACTAATGTTTTGAATTGCAAAGTAAGATGGTTTTTGCTGAAACTTTGTGACTTCATTTTTCTTGGACCACCGGGGTGGAATGGGCTGAGGGGATCAAAATATATATTAATCCCATTTTTCAAATATACAATCAACACTTAAGATAATTATATATATTATTATATATAATATTAATATAGTACTTATCTAATTGCTCAATATATTCATTTATTTATTTTTCGATAATTTTATAATCAATTTGAAGAAAGAGATAATGATTTTTTGGTTATGGGTTAATCACCATATATTATAGTTTAAAAAAAAAATAACAACATACGGATTGATACTTCTGCAGGCAGGCTATATGCAGTCACTAAATAAAATATTATAAACAAATATTTTGGCTATACTCAATAATATAGTGAACTATCGATTAATCGCGACATTATAAAAAAAAATGAGTTACCACTACACTGTAACATGACTCTGATTTAAAAATCGTGGTAAATCAATACTATTAACAACGATTAACAAAATCAAAATAAAAACTTAAATTTTTACAACGATTAATTAATATTCGTTATAATTTTTATCATAGCCAAAACATTTGTCATGATTTTAGCCATGACTAATGTTTTGGCTGAACTTGCAGAAACAACAACGAATGGCCATGGCGAAACCCCTGATTGATTTATATTTTCCACAATTTTTATTTTTTGGCTATAGTTATTAATCATAGAGGAATATTATAATTTTTTGTAGTGTTGTCAAATTTAAAATATTCACAATCGTATTTATTATTGATTTTGTGAATAGATTAAGATATTAAATTTACCGTTTTGATTTTAGCCATTAAGTTTTACTTATATCGTAAGTCAATAGGAATCCAATTATTCTTATTCTGTAAGTGAGTTCCCGTGATAATTTAAATATTGGATTATTATTTGTAAAAATGTATGTATAAATTTTAAATTTCGTAAAGCTAATTTTCGCCTTTTTCCGGTTTTGGATCTCCTGCTAAGCAGGGCTTTCCATGTGTTCCTCTTTCTCCAGACCAACTGCGGAGACCTATCGTAAACCTATTGGTAGCTCTCGCTCACGCTCCCGGTCTTTTAACTGCTTGACTAGAGGAACGCATAGTTTATCATATATCGTTCGTCGAGACGAAGCAGGATTTGATTGCAATTCAGGAGCCTCCTACTCTCTCATCTCTCTCTATTTGAGATTTCGTATAGCCTAGACATTAAACGCACCTTCCAATCTTCTGCATGCGCTATACTCCTGGTGTATAACGATGAATCATTGGCATTCGTTCAAACGAGCCATATTCAGTGCTCACCTTTGTAATTCTCGTATGATACTCGCTTATGATAAGTAGGTAATATTGGAGATGTCCCAGACAGACCCAGAAAATTTGTCAGCAGAACAAAGGAAAAGTTAGACAACGGTTAGTAGCTGTCCCTCGGAGAATGTTGCTCGATCTAGAATTTACCGTAGGAGAAGGGGCCAAGCTGGCAAAAGACGCCGTTCCAATTCCTCCCTTGCTTATATCAGCGTGTGAGTGTGCTCTCATATATAGCTTGTGTATATATCGCTGGGGCTCTCGATCTCAATCTATATACGGTGTATCGGTCGATCTTGTACAGCACGATATTCATTATTTTTCCTCCTTTGTCTTACTTTGACATTTTAATTGAAGAATAATAAATCTGCTCGACTCCACTCGCTCTCCTATATAGTGCGCTGGTGTGTGTCTTATGGGCATAAATCTTTGCTGCGGGCAACCTACTAATCCTAGTTCGTCTCTTCGCTAAGTTGCCGGGCTGTCAATCCTCTTATGTAGCCCAGCCAGGAACGACCTCTCCTTCAATAGTCCCTGTAGAAATAAAAGAACGGTTAGCAAAGTGTCTGTAACTGGGTGTGTCTTACTCCTTCTATCTGTGAGAGGAGTAAGCAATTTATTCTCTTTCATATTGTTTAAAAAAAAGGAATTACGATTATAATAATTATCTTCCTATCACCTATACAAGTGTGATTATTAGGAATCTCCAAATTAGGCCAGTCGTCGAATAATATGACCTGCTTGAAGGCGCTTTTTGGTATCGATATCCACGAGTCCCGTTTTAATGAATTTTTACTTAATTTTAAATATTTGGTCAAACTAGATATTTAATTCCTTTAATTTACATAAGTGTGTTGGCATTTTGATCAATCTAAGGTCGAATTTACTAATAAATTCAATTGGTGATGTTTTTAATCTATTTAAGTCAACGATTTAAATTTAGGCTAAAATGCATTTCACCCCCTGTATTTTGTTTAAAAGGCTAAAAACCCCATGTATTTTTCAAATAGGTTAAAAAAATTTCTGTATTTTTTAAAACTCAGCAAAAACACCCCTCCTTTAGTAATTAATAGAATGTGCATTACACACGCTCCTTGTTTGTTTAGAAATATTTTTTTAACTGTTCTTGACCCTTTTTTTGGGTGTTTTTTTTTTTACTAAATATATATATATATATATATATATATATATATATAATGTATATTCACATATACATTTTTACTTATTTTGAGTAAATTTTTTTTGTATTTTTATTTATCTAAAAAATAAAATATTTTTAAATATATTTACTTAATATTAAAAAAATAATATATATTTTTTCATTTTTATAATTTAAATCAAAATATTAAATTAAATTATATTTAATTTAATTAATATTAAATATTAAATTAAAAATTATATTCAAAATTCAAATAATTTTATAATTGTTAAAATTGAATTTAAAAACTATAATTGTTAAATCTAAAATCATTTTTAATTAATTAAAATATAATTTTGCCTATTTTTTAAACACATGGAGGTTTTTAAGCGGTCTTTTAAAAATATAAGGAATTTTATACATTTTAGCCTTAAAATTTAGGTAAAAACTAAAAATAAGGAAATAATATATATATTATAATTATAATTTTATTATTATTATATATTATATTATATATATACATAGAGAGAGGGAGAGAGCGAGAGAGAGATTGCCAGCGCGGAGAGGAGAGGGAGGGAGGAGGAAGCAGCGACGGCCAAGGGCAAGTCAGATTTGGGCGGAGGCGGACTGGCCATAGGCAGGAGGGAGGATGAGGTGGAAGGGGGAGGGCGGATCTGGGCGTGGGAGGGGAGGAGGCTGTGGGCAATTGGAGGGAGGCGACCTTGCGAGGACAAGGGAAGGGGGTCGTGACGAGGAGGCGGCGGTGTGGTGGCAGCGCGAGGGGAGAGTGTTGGGTTTGGCGGAGGCACGATGAGAGGGAGGTGGTGGCGGCAGCGGTAGCAACGGCGGTCCGACAATTTGAAGACGGAGAAAGAAATTATTTATATATATATAATTTTTATGTTAATATATGTATATATATAGAAACTTTATTGATTTAAAAATATATTCAGATATACGCAGGGCGTGTCTAATACACCGTCTAACACATGAGGGTAAAATACTGTTTTATTTTTTAGGGGTTGGGGGGGTAAATTGCTCATTTATCATAACATAGGGGAGTAAATTGCATTTTTTCCTAACTCGAAAAGTACGTATTTTTGAGGAAACTCGGAGATGAATATACTAAAAATAAATAAATTATTTCATACATTTTAGATCACTGCGACTTGAAAATTATGTCAATACATATGGTCAAACGAAACTGATAGAAAACTTAAGTTTTGATCTCGGTTAATCAAAATTTGCTATAATATAATTTTAACTATAATTAATATTTTAGCCTTTCTTAAAAACAATAACTAATAATCATTGCACGCCCATAGTTAATTAGTTTCGCTACGATGTTTTATTTTTTAATTATGATCATTTTTTCTTAACAAATAGTTTGAAATAGCAACTCTAACACAATAAAAATAAAAAATTGTGGCAAAATTAATTTTCCATGTTTTTAATTATGTTTTTACAAGACTACTATAGAATATTCATAATATATAGCCAAATTCGTTGTTATTAACTTACAGCTTTTTTGCCTCTGCGTTTTCTCTCGTCTTACACTCCGAAAGATTTACCATGGAAATTTGAGATAGAAAAGAATCATCGCACTTGCAACGGAAACTGCGACAGATTTGGAACAAAAAGTCCCCGTAGAACAAAATTTTGTGACGGCCGTTTGTCCCAAGTTCCATTACAAATGTGGTGTGAAATTGGTGGAAGAATATTCTGTCCCAATATATGGCTAATTAGGTTGTGACGAACTTTCTCTCGTCCACAATTTTTTGATGAAAATTGTTACAATAACCATGCTACTAATTTGTGATGATTTCTATGAGATGAATATGAAGGATTTTGACAGATTGTCCTCGAAGTTGGCCAACATTGAAAAGGTGTCGCAAAATCTGTCACATATTGTGACTTTTTTGTTATGAGTAACCATGTATATTGTAAAGCCCGACACAATGTACGATGGATTTCTTATGGATGTTTCGTCTTGCAACGTGAAAATAACAAAGATAACTTGGTTTAGTGTCAAAATCTATCAAAAATGTAATTGTTGTATCCCGACGGTCATTTTTTTGAGTTCCAAACACCTCTTACAAGATCTCAACACACGCAATTAGCTCTAACTCTATTTATAAGCATTTAATTTTAGTTTTTTAATATCTTACTAATTATATTGAATTTGTGATGTTGGTACATTTTAATTATCGCACGTTAACTGAAACTAGTGGTGCATCATTAATCATGCACGGATTTCAACTTTTTTCTTTTAGAAAAATTCAACCTTGATTTGTATTTAAATATGTTATTTGTGATATTTTTTTGATATATATCTTTTGATATTTATGAAAAAATGCATATTTTGCCAATGTAAGAAAATGTGTACCTTAAATTATTTTTACGTCTCTGGATTTAAATAACAACGGAAGACAATTGAAAATGTGGATGTATGGGAAAAATTCACTTGGGAATCACTAAGAAAAATAACTTTATTGCAATGGATATTTCTGGCGGCTGCAAAATGACGCAAAATTGTGGCGGATTAAATTGAGTACAACGCAAAATCCGTTGCTAAAAATTGCCAAAATTTTGCAACGGCACGCTAGTTGCAAATTCTGAGAAAATTTGGCACCTTTTTGGTGGGGAACAAAATAAGTTTATTACGATTAGATCAAATGTTTCTGTGATGGAAAACTCTTGAAATTGCAGACCGTCAAAAAATTGTTGCAAAAATAATCGCAATTTGCAATAGATTTCCCACGACCCTCTTACATCATCATTCTTCACATGATTGGCGGGCAAAATTTGTGACGGACTTATCTTCCATCGCTAATTCCAATTTCAAAATTGCAACGACAAACATTCTTGATATCATGAATGATACGATGATTAATTCATATTTGAAAATTGCAACCAAACTAGCTTAATTTTCTTTAAAAAAAAAAAAAAAGATACAGTTCATGATATAATTTATTATAATCAAATTAAGAAACTTATTAAGTATACTAATTGTAGACATGTAAAATTTCATGTCTAATTGAATGATGACAAGTGTAAAATAATATATTATTTATCAATTTTTATTTATATTTTGAAATTTACTAAATTAATTCCAAGTATAATAGTGAATGTAATTGATATTTTGATATATATTTTGTCATCAAAATTAATGGCCAAACAAGTAGCAAAATAAAGTGTTCCGGCCAATCAAATCATGCTTCGCAGTCAAAGATTCTAGCCAATCAGGTCCCGCCACGTGGAGGAATTGCATGTTTTTCCAATCAAATCAAGACAAATATTTATGATATTTATCTCTTTAAAAAAGACAAATATTAAAGAGAGAATGTCAAATTGACCAATCATATTATTTCAAATATATGATATATTTATCTCTTTTAATTAAATTATAAAGAGATAATACAAAAAGTGTTCAATTGTATCACAACTATACCTCTCTGACACCTATATAAAGGGATTCTCATACCTCATTCAAAACACACAGAACTCGAGAAGGAAGAGCCAAGCAAGGGAAGATTGCAAAAATCTCACTTTCAAATCATCAAATTTCAGTCAAGACTATAGCGTTTAATTTGGGATTATTGTCGAAAATCCTCAAATTAACGTTATAAAATTTCAAATTCAAGTCCAAAGGAGATCTACGTGGAGATTACCCTTTGAATTAGTCAAATTTGTCAAATATATATTTTGGAGGGAATAATCAAGGGATAGAATAGAGATTGTGCTCACATTAACATTTTAATCCAATATTTTATTTGTGATAATTTATTTATGTTTTAATTTTTCAAACACGATAAAATTAGCGTTCACACTAATAACTCTAAATTAAATATTTCAAAATTTCATTTAAACGAAACTTAGTAATAAAAAATTAATGTAAAAGTAGATATTACCACTTCATGAGACTCGAAGTATAAATGAGGTGGCCAGAGTCCGGACTCAGCCAAGCTATGGACTTGACTTGGGCCTGTATAATGTTGACTGCCGAGCAATACTGTCCGGCCATTTAATGAATTAGGTGGCCCAGGAAGTGTAGTTCGATTATCACTATATAATGTGACAATTTTATGCATAATTTTTGTTAATAATATTATGATGTGACAGCATTAAAACTATTATAATTTAATATATATTTTAGTGACAACATTAAAATTTTATCACCAATATCATATTTTGTTGTCAGATAGCACAAAAATGATGTGTCGTGTAATGTGATTGCTGCTGCTCTAATATTAGATCAGGTGTTGTTCATATTAGTCTTATTATTTTATTTTTTAAAAGGTGTCTTGTTCGGAAAACGAGGCTTATAAAAATTCTAGAGCAAGATGTTTTGAAGATCTTTAGAAACAAGTAATATTGCACTACTTTTTTTTTTTTTTTTTTCTGTGTTTCTGAAAAACTCTTACAAGCACTATATATCTGATAAATATTCTAGAAGACAAAAATATCCTCATTGTTTTGACAATATTTCAATGTTAACCTTCACATATTTCACATTACTTTCGAACGAGGAATGGTTCCACAGTTTTAATCTTATGACGCTTAAAGTTGTATGCAAATCCCATATTAATAGATTATATTTATATTGAATCTCATGTCAAATTTTCATTTTTGTAAGAAAAAATATATTTATTTGAAGTCAGACGAATGTGTAAAATCTAAGAAAGTATTTTAATGGTATTATATCCCTTAATATCTTGTTTCATCCAAACGTTTTAAAATTTTATTTTAAAAATAAAATTTAATATAATATAATTAAAAACTCCTAAAAAATCTTATAAGATATATCAACTTATAAAATATTTAACTCGACATTTATGTTTTTATTTGATATTGATAGATGTTCACTCAAACAAGAAAAAGATCTAAATGGTAAGCAAAGAGAGCAAAAGATTTAGGAGTGCAACTGAATTGTCGTGCAGTTTGTCCAAACTTTCCTCTTCTTGAAGGTCTCCTCGTTTATGTTTTAATACAAATCTAATTATATGTTATGTTGCATTTAACATATCACATCATATGTATAATTATTTAAAATAAATAGATTACGTACGTACACAAATTTTTATATATAGTGACGTTTATTTATTAAATGCAACACAACATACAACAAAATTTGAACTAAATAATCTAATCTATATTTATGTACCAACCCAAATTTGAGAAATACAAAAAATAGTCATTCATAACAAAAACGAAGATTTTTTTTTTTTTTTTAGTGAATCGATTACAATTGCATCATAAATTTCAAATATCACCAATAATCAAAACACTGATTATCAATGACAAATATGTAAAATTAATAAATAACTACTATTAAAATAAACTAATAATTATATTGACAGAACTCGAATTCATGATCAGATACTTTAATTTTGCCAATTAAACTAAGTTTCGATGGGTAAAATGTCGAATTAATTAATATCTTGATCATCGACTGTAACAAAAAGAACACAACATTGGCCTAACTCTGAATAAGTAATTGACTACTCGGAACCAAAAGATCAAAAGATCATTATTAATTGACTCTTGCAATTCGAATTTTCATTGTTGCTCACTGCCACACACATATATATCCACTCAATCCAGCGCCAAACACAAGCCCTGGAAATGGACCTGTTGCCATGGCAGTTCGCGGCCTTGCTCGCTCTACTCGTAGTTCTTGTCATTACTCCTTTCTACTCTCTAATAAGCACAGGCAACAAAAGAATTCTCACGAAAATCTTACCTCCACAGGCAGCCGGAGGATGGCCTGTAATTGGTCACCTGCGTTTGCTCTCCGGGCCCGAGCTACCTCACATAATCCTGTCAAACATGGCAGACAAATACGGCCCGATTTTCAGTATTCGTTTGGGCGTACACAGCGCGGTGATTGTGAGCAGTTGGGAAATCGCAAAAGAATGCTTCACCACCAACGATATGATCTTCTGCGATCGGCCCAAAACTTCTGCGACTCAGCATATGAGCTACGATTTCGCCATGTTCGGCCTCGGGAAATACGGCCCGTACTGGCGGGAGCTTCGCAAGATTTCCGTGCAGAAGCTGCTGTCCAACCGCAAGATTGAAACGCTTGGACATTTATACGTAGCCGAAATCAGGGCCCTGATGAAATCGTTGTATAATTCATGCACCGACAACGGCGAACCGTCGCCGGTGGAGATGAAGAAGTTGTTCCGGGACCTGAGCGTGAACGTGATGGTGAGTGTAGTTGCGGGGAACATTGTCGGGAGTGAGAAGAAGGGTTCGAGGGAGATTAATGAGAAATGGCATGCGACGATAACGGAGTTCTTGGGGGCGATGGGGGTTCTGACAGTGCCTGATGTGCTCCCGTATTTGAAGTGGTTAGATTGGTTTGGAGGAATAAGCAGGCCGTTCAAGAAGACAGGGAGAGAGATTGACAGATTAGTACAAGGGTGGGTGGAGGAGCACAGGAAACTGGGGATAACTTCTGAAGATCAGATGAAAGCTTTCTGGGGGAGATGATGGGTGTTGCTGATGGGATTGCTAGGGAGTTCCCTCGCTATTGACGCTGATACCATAACCAAAGCCACTTGCCAGGTAAATTTTATTTAAATTATATTTACACAATGGAAAATTTTTTACTGAACCAATCCAATTGTGATTATTTTTTTCTAAATTGTATACCAATCACATGATAATGTATAATTTGATTCAATTTTTTGAAATTTGATTCGGACGAAAATTTTCCTGATACTATTTGAAATTGCTTCTAATTACATAAATAATTCATTATCTTTTGAATTATTAGGTATACACCCCTGGATGATAGATTTACAGGTGATTTTGATCTTAGAGGACCTAAATTAATAAGAAGACATTGTATTATATTTGGGGTAAATTACAACGATCTCCTTTTGAAATTTGGCATAATCATGAATACCTCTTTGTTGGTTGAAAAATTACTAATATTCCCTTGATTTTAACGGTTATCTAACAAATTAGCCTAATCCGTTAGGTTTCCTTCTATATTTTGTGGTGAACATACCAAAATGTCCTTGTGGATTAAAAATTATAATTTTATTTATTTATTTATTTATTTTTATTTTTTTTATGGACTAAGTGAATAATTTTTTTATAAATTTAAAATTTTTTCCATTCACCCCGTTTGATTTTTTTTTATAAATTTTTATTTTTTAAAATATAAAAAAATTACTATAAGTGCAAAGTTGACAATTTCATACCTCAATCCAAAGATTATATAATCACATCAAACATCAAGGGTATTCATAATTATGTCAAACTTTAGGGGATCGTTGTAATTTATCCTTATATTTATAATGTACATGGCTAATTACTTTTGTCAAACAACAAATTCTTCACATATAATAATTAAATATAACTTTATTACCATATAAATTACTTGAATTTCAGTACAGCTAGAGTTTCTTTGAACATACTCTAAACATCAAGTACAGTAGTGAGGCAAATATATGGTATACTACGAAATAATCAAGACTTGTGTGGATTTTACAGACAATGATGTTAGGAGGAAGCGATACAACGACAGTAACACTTACGTGGGCGTTATGTTTACTACTCAACAATCAACATACCCTCAAAAGGGCTCAAGAAGAGCTGGACAATCACATTGGCAAAGAAAGACTAGTAAATGAATCAGACATTGAAAAACTAGTCTATATCCAAGCCATAATCAAGGAAACTCTACGGCTCCAGCCAGTGACGCCGCTACTCCCACCACGAGAGTCGGTGGAGGACTGCACCGTGGCCGGCTACCACATCCCGGTCGGCACACGTCTTATTGTGAATCTCTGGAAACTCCACCGTGACCCTCGAGTTTGGATTGATCCACTGGAATTCCGACCTGAAAGATTTCTACTCGAACATAAAGAGGTTGATGTTCGAGGAAAACACTTTGAATTGCTCCCGTTTGGTGTTGGCAGAAGGATTTGTCCTGGAATTACTTTCGGCCTCCGGGTATCACAGCTTGCACTTGCCAGCTTCTTGCACGAGTTTGAAGTTGAAAATTTTGTAGATAAGGCGGTTGATATGACGGGTAGTTTTGGCACTACAAATATGAAAGTCACCCCACTTGAAGTCCTCCTCAAACCAAGATTGTCTCCTCATTTTTATGCTTGATCCATCCATTTGAGGAAGTTGGTAAAAGTTGAGTGGAAGCAATAAGGTTATTTGCATGTATAGTTTACATGATAATAAAGCGTGTTAGGTATATTACGTCTATTCTCTCCTAAATTTGGTTCAATTGTGAAGATACTTTCTGTTTTTTTTTATAAAATTATAAGTATAAGTTATTGTTATTATAAGCACACTTCTATTCAATGGCGAAATTTTATGACGAAACCCTGTTAGGAAAATTATGTTGACACCCCGCAAGGGGTGTATTTGTAACTGTGCAAATGACAAGAAATATGTAATTAGATCTAACTTCAAGGGGTATTAATATACTTTATCCATATAGGTACAGATACTGTCTTACATGCATCTTAATCCCATTACTTAGACTATTTGGCGCGTCGTTTAACTTTCTAGGATAGCATTTTGGTTTGACATTTTTTTAATTTTCACAATTTTGATTTTTTTTTTCATCAATGTTTACCTTTTTGCTAAAAAATGCATTTGAATCTCACATGATCGTTTAGAATAACCAAATGATATAACCCCCCCACCGAAACCCCAACCCCGTGTTTTTAAATTTAGTTATTACCCATGTGTTTTAGAAATAGTATAGTTATAAATTATAAAAAATTACTTTTTTTTATTTAATATTAATTAATAAATTTATTCCCTAACCCCCAATCCCCACTCTTCCACCGGTCGCCTAACCCCCACCCCACCCACCCCACCTAGTTTGGCAATGTCACCATTGTCCAGACTAGAAACTCCCTGCGGCGACACTCTCCTCCCAATTTAAAACATAAAAACTTTAATTAAGTTAAATAAAAATAAATTAAATAAATTAAAAAAAATTAAATTTTTAATAAGTTTTAAGGGAAAAACTTTAAAAAAAGATAATAAAATTATTTAATTTTTTTAATTTAAAAATATTTAAAAGAAAGTATTAAAACTTTAATTGTAAGTACATATTGATGACACAAACAATTTTCCTTAAAGCCCAAGAGCATGAAAAAAAGATATGAATGTGTATTTATTAAAAAAATATTGAAATTATTACTACAAAATATATCATATATATGATATGCATAATATAATTATAAATAAATAGATTATGTACATAAATGATATGTATATCATGACATTTTTTTTTATCAAATGTAACACAAGATGCAAGATTAACATTGTAAATAGATAGTCCAATCCATGTTTTACTAATCTTTCTTAATAAATATATGTCAAATAAAATATAAAAATATATATTGAGAAAATAATTCATAACAAAAGTTCTGATTTAGTGTTTTAGTAATCGATTGTCACAAAATTGAACAAACAAGAAAGTACATAAAATGTAGAAAGTAATTGACTACAAACAAAAAAGGAAAAATGTAAGTCTAGAAAGAAACTGACTGCTCGGAACTAAAAAACAAATAAGAAAATTCTTATTTGAATCAGGTTCGGTCAAAACTTAACCAGTTATATGGTAAGTGCAATACATTTGCTATATGATTGGTGTACAGTTTTAGAAAAATAATCTATCAAAAAATAAATGTGATACACCTGCTTTATAATTGGATTGATTCGACGGATGGCGAGGATTTTCCAAATACCAAACTCTCATTATTAATTGATTCTGTTGCTTTTCGAATTTGCATTGCTCACCACCAGGCACCAGATATATCCAATCAATACAGCGCCAAACAGAAAAAATCTAAGCAAGCCCCTGCTGGAAATGGACCTGTTAACATGGCAGCTCGCAGCCTTGCTTGCTCTACTCGTAATTCTTTTGATTACTCCTTTCTACACTCTAATAAGCATCGGCAACAAAAAGTGTTCTCACGAAAAAATTACCTCCGCAGGCAGCCGGAGGATGGCTTGTAATCGGTCATCTGCGTTTGCTTTCCGGGCCCGAGCTACCTCACATAATTCTATCAGACATGGCAGACAAATACGGCCCAATTTTCAGGGTTCGTTTGGGCGTACACAGCGCGCTGATAATGAGCAGTTGGGAAATTGCAAAGGAGTGCTTCACCATCAACGATCTGATCTTCTGCGATCGCCCGAGAACCACAGCGATTAAGCATATGAGCTACGATTTCGCCATGTTCGGGCTCGGAAAATACGGACCGTACTGGAGGGAGGCTTCGCAAGATTTCCGTGCACGAAGCCTGCTGCCAATCCGCAATGATTGAATACGCTTCGATTCATTTATATTCGTAGCCGAATATCAGGGCCCTGATGAGATCCTTGTATAATGCATGCGTGGGGGTCGCCACGACAGCAGGGCTGCCTGTCCCCGGGGTGGAGATGAAGAAATTCTCTTCAATGGGGAGACGCTGAGCTTGAATAAAGTCGATTGGTTGAGAATGTAGTTGCGGGGGAAATTATTTTGTAGGGATAGGTGCTACATGTGAATCACTTCGTCACATTTCCAAATGCAAGATAAAATGGAATGAGACTTGCCAATACACGGGGAAACTAGCTTCTTTGTCTTTCTATGCTACAGGTCGACTTGCTGTTGTATCCGGGGGCTCATGGGTCCCGGCCCGATAATGTGAATTTCTATAGCTTCAGGTAGGTCAGTTAGCAGCGTGATGGTGCATCCGCGGTACTTTGAGAGGGCGACTACTAGGATTTTGCACTAGATAACGACATGCTGTCTTACTTGAATAAATTTAAGTTAGAAAACTCTTTTCATGTGTAAAAACTTAAAAAGTTTAGGACAAAAACAATCTCTAAATCATTGATAAATTACTGAGCAACTGCTCGGCACCTTTTGTTTCATACGTTAAGATTTATACACTAAGTGTTGAGAAGTGTTTGAACTTGAACTTATCCGTGTTATATTGAATTCCTTTGTCTGATATCTTCATAATGTTGCTAACAGTTTCAACTAGTACAAGTGATTCGTAAATAATTGTCAAGAAATATATTTTACCCATTATATGTACCATATTGACGGTTATGTGTATATAGCTCAAGCAGCTTGCATATGCGACTCTCGGTGACAATCTTTCGATATGTTTGAATCGATGTCATAAGAATTTACAGCGTTAATCACAGTACGAATTGTCTACCATGTTTATATTTAGAGCAGCTGCATATTACTGGATCACTTGATGACTTTGTGTACGTATTTATACGTAAGATCAGGGCATCTAATCTATTTATAATTTATTAGACCAATTAAACTAATAATTTAAAATAAGTTCCTTGTGGTTATTAGGATTATGGTTTCCAATAAATAATGACGCTTGTTTGTGGGAGACGATAAGATTCTCAGAAATATAATCAGTCTCGTCATATATAGGGGGATAAGTATACACAACGAATCTCCTGTGATGCTGGGTAGTGCTATAGAATTACGCAGTAACCCCAACTCTTGTAGTCTAGATTTCCACAATCTGTCATATAACATGTCGCTGATGCTAGTACTAGGACTCCACCTCGATGTTTGACGAAATATATAATCTTGGATGGAAGATGATCGAATTTGTCACATATTTATCCTTACTCGAGTATAAATTTTTTTGGCTTGTTTGTAGAACAGACAAAAACTTTTAGTCTAGAAAAAATTGGATATAGGGTGAATACTGAATAGAAAATCTTTTAAATTATAAAATTAATAATAACAAAATAATTGGTTGTAGAGGTATAGCAAATTCGGGCCACGGAAATGCTAACGCTATATAACACTTGCAGATATAATGTGACGCGTTGTAAATGACAAGCGCAATTTTGGGGCACTAATGCCAGATCTTGACTCATATACAATTTCTTGACACTATCTGCATAAACTGATGCGTTGGCCTGCCTGCGAGTGTAATACTTGATCTCTGCTGTCCTTCTCACACTGCAGAGCTAGCAGCAACACTCATTCCTTTGTGTATTGTTGCTCCTGGCGATAATGATATGCAATAGTATAGAGTCGTAGCAGGAAAGCGGCGACGACGGACACGTACCGATTACTAAGGAGAGCAGCGAGACACGGTATACAAGTTATAGATAAAAGTAGGACACGAAGACACGAAGCACGGGGGACAACGTCTATAATAGACATAGATAGCTTTTTTTTTATGATACTATATACCACTATTAATTGTCTCATAAAACTAATTATTATGTTCAAATATAACAAAAGGATTATATCAAAATAAAAGCATAAATAAATGAATGTCTTTGCCCACTCATAAGACGCATTTGTGAGTAAGCAGACAATTATCATGTATAAAATCAGGCTTATTATTACATCCGAATTTCTTAGTCTATTTTCCCATAGATGAGTTATTAAATTATCTGAGCGATGATCTTTCTTGAGCTTTCAAGTTACTAGTCATGGCAATATATAGAGACGTATAATCTCCATGAGATCTTGTGCGCTTCATGTGTGGGTGAAGACGAGAAAATTTTGCAATCTCTGAAATTTTTACGCAACATAGAACCTAATGTTTTTTGAAGAATGTTAAAATGACGCCCTAAAAGGTGTCACTACAAAACTGCATGTCGGTTACAAATAATGAAGAGCGCTTGTGGCGTGTCGCTCGTAATGGTATTGTTGAAACCATTGTGTCCGTTTTTTCTTTTAATTTTTTTTTATTTTTGCACAGACTAGAGCCGTGCCGTTCCGACGCGATGATTTCATAAAATCTGACCAAATGCGTTGTCCGCTTATGTCCAGACACGTAAGGTCGGAGCACGTTTGTTCAGCACCAGGACGATTTCGAAAGTTTTATTGTTCTCTGTTTGGATAGATTATGGTGTTTCAAAAATACTCTATGATGAATTGGCATATAACGCACTAAAATTCGAAAGAATCATATAATCGAACATTGTAACACCAGTAAATCGGACTTACCAATAATATATAACAACTAGATTAACCCGCTGCAGTTATTGGTAATTATGTAATTAGTTAGAACCATGTGGGAAAACGTCTTGGATTTCGAAGTATGGCTAAAAAAGCAGTGATCGTGGTGTCGTCCCCTGTATTATTTCTCGATTTTTTCCACTAATACGACAATTTCCGATAGCAGATTGGCTTTTGTCCAGATCTTCTTATCTTTTTACTGAGAAATATCATTAAATATACTAATTTTTCTTTCTATAACTATTATATATTTTATTTGATTATACAATTGTAGTCCAAATTACTAATTATAACATAACAAAATTACATGATACTTATTCTTGTTTGTCTCAATTTTATATGAATGACAATCAGATTACTAAAAACAAAACTAAATCAGAACATTTGTTATAGAAATTAAATATATTCCATTCATATTATTATTTTTAATATTCTTATACTTACATGACATTATATTTTACATTTAAAATAAATAGAATTTCACCTTTAGATTTCTTGAAATAATTGTTTAAAAGATAAAACAGACCTTAGAGAAGTTAGAGAGTTAAATCTTGTATATGTATCTATTTGACAATGTATAAACTTATTCATCAATTTTCTTTTTCGTAATCTTTTAAAATTAGTTGAAGCTCAATTTTCTAATTTTTAATTTTATTTATTTTAAATCAATTAAAAATAGATAATTTTGTTATAACATGTATTAAATTTAGTAATTTTATATAAATAGAATATACGAAGTTAATAAAAATCTAGAATAGGGCCTGAATTAATTGATGAGATAATTATCAATATAAAATATATGATAATTCAAATTAATACAATGAATTAAATTTAGTTATTAATTTTATTGTGACACTAAACTCAAGTAAAAGTAAGAATAAAATAACGCCATTAAGTACTATTTAAGATAATTACAAAATAAAGTGAAGACTCTCGAATAATCTCAAAGTGAAAGTAAATTAAAAAATAATTTTATTGTATTAGGATACAAAAATGAGTATTTCTTAAAATGTAAAACAAAGGTCACTCGAGAGTATTTTAGTTAGAAGTATTATTATAATATTATTTTCGGAGTTTAATGTTATATATGTGTAAGTTGAGAATATTTTAGATGACTACATAATATTTGTTATTTTTAATTCACTATCAAGACAATAAAAGATAAAGAAAACCAAAAATCAAATATCTGAGATCAACACCTAAAAGGCTTTGAAGTCCTACTTTTTTATCATCCATTCGACTGACATTAGTAATTGACTGTAAACAAGAAAAGAAATCAGAGGCACATTTAAACTGGTGAGGAAAATGAGACTCTTGGGATATTTATGGCTAGCGGTTGGCGGCCTTGCTTGCTCTACTATCAAATTTATGTACCTGCTAAGTCTCTTTTCATTGAAGCTTTTTAAATACTTTCCGTTCTTATAACTAGTCTAATTAATTATTGGAACATTCGCGATCAAGAGCAGTTATCGTATTAATAATCATCGTAAGAAAATTACTTCATTTAGCAATAATAAATTAATTCCTCTTATGGTAGCCTGGAGGATGGCCTGTTAAATAAGACAAGGTTTTTTCCCCTTCATAGCTTTGCATGGTATCCTGGCGGAGCTACCTCACATCATAAAATTTACACTGTTTCTAGACATGGCAGACAATATTAACGGTCCGATCACGATATATCGTTTGGTGTCACACTTCGCGTGATCGTGAGGCAGTTGGGTAATATAGCATAAAGAAATGTTTCACCACCAAGCTCGTGATAATAGTATTTCTGTTCGATATAATTTTTAAGGCTTATTAAGGGTTTTATGTTTAAATTGGGGAGGGGGTGGTCGCCGCAGGGAGTTTCTAGTCTGGACAATGGTGACATTGCAGCAAACTAGGTGGGTGGGGTTGGGTGGGGGGTCTTGAGGGGTAGCCGACCGGTGGAAGAGTGGGGATGGGGGTTAGGAATAACTTTATTAATAATTTTAATAAAAAAAGTAAATTTTTTAATATGATTTTAATAATATTATAAAACACATGGGTAATAACTAAATTTAAAAACACGGGGGTTGGTGGATTTCGGTTGTGGGGGGGTTATTCATTTGCGTTTATTCTAAAACGATTTATGTGAGATCAAATGCATTTTTTGCAAAAAGGTAAACATTGATGAAAAAAAATGCAAATTTTTGGTGAAAATTAAAAAAAATGTCAACGCAAATGCTATCCTAGAAAGTTAAACGACGCGCCAAATAGTCTAAGTAATGGGATTAAGATGCATGTAAGACAAGTAATCTGTACCTATATGGATGAAGGAGTATATTAATGCCCTTGAAGTTAGATTAATTACATATGTTCTTGTGATTTGCAACAGTTACATAATACACCTTGCGGGGGTGTCGAACAATAATTTTCCTACAGGGTTTTCGTCTAACATTTCGTCCCTATTGAAATTAGAAGTGTGCTTTATAATAGCAATAACTTATAGCTTATGAATTTTTTATAAAAAAACAGAAACGTATCTTCAAACTTAGAACCAAATTATGGAAGAGAGTAGCGTATATCTAAACGCTTTTATCATGTAACTATACATGCAAATACCTATCTGCTCTCCACTCAACTTTACCAAACTTCCCTCATGATGGATTAAGCATAAATGGACGACATCTTGGTTTTGAGGAGAGACCTTCAATGTGGGTGATTTCATATTTGGTAGTGCAGAAACTAAACACGCGTCTATCATACGCCTTAATCTAGCACACATTTTCAATTCAAAACTCGTGCAAGAAGCTGGGCAGTGGCCAAGCTGTGATAGCCCGGAGGCGAAGAATTTCCAGATAGAATCTTCTGCCAACACCCAAACGAGCAATTCAAAGTGTTTCCTCGAACATCAACTCTTTATTTCGAAGTAGCATCTTTTCGAGTCGGAATCAGTGGATCTATCCAAACTCGAGGGTCCGCGTGAGTTTCAGAGATTCACATAAACGTGTGCTGCGACTGGCGATGTGGTAGCCGGCCAGCGGTGCGGGTCCTCCTTTCACCGCTGCTCGATCGTGGGAGTAGCGGCGTCACTGTGGAGCCGTAGAGTTTCACCTTTGATTAATGGTGGATATAGACTAGTTTTTCAATGTCGTGATTCATTTGCTATTTTCTTTCTTTGCCCGAATGTAATTGTCAAGTCGCTCTTCTTGAGCCCTTTTGAGGGTATGTTGATTGTGTGAGTAGTAACATAACGCCCACGTAGTGTTACTGGTCGTTGTATCGGCTTCCTCTAACATCATTGTCTGTAAAGTACAAATTTGTATTATTCGTAGTATTCAGCCATATATTTCTCACATACTGGGTATTGATGTTTTTTAGAGTCATGGTTTCGAAAGAAACCTCTAGCTGTACTGAAATTCAAGTAATTTATAATGGTAATGAATTATGATTTAATTATTATGTGGAAGAATTTGTTGTTTGAACCAGTATTAGCAAGTACATTATAAATTAAGGATAATTACAACGCTCTAAAGTTTGACAATTTATGATACCCCTTGGATGTTTGATTGTGAATTATTATCTTTGGGATTGAGGTATGGCAAACTTTGAATTGTCACTTTATAACGGTAATTTGTTTTTTTAATTTTACCCAAAATGCGGCATGACTCAAAACATATGAGGATTACAGATATTCGTCAACAATGGTCCTGGTGCTTATAGGAATAACGAGCCCATACTGGCGGGAAGCTTATGAAGATTTCCAAGTGCAGAAGTGCTAGTCAAGCAGCAAGATTGAGACGCAGCGATTGGACATTGTGAATGACGTAGGCACGTATATATTCATAGGCCATAGATATGTCGATCTCAATTTAGTAAATAATTCTTATTGCACGTGACGAGAAGGCACGTCACAGCCGCTGGAAAGAATGAGAGATCCTTCTGAGGGACCTGAGCTGAAAGTGAATAGAGATAGAAGAGTGATTACACGGGATAATATATAAAATTTGAGATGGAGGAACGAGGAGCTACGGTGAGGTAGATTTAATGAGAAATGGCATGTGAGACAGATAAGTTGGAGTTTCGTGTAGGGTCTGATGGGAGTCTGATGTTCTCCGAATGTGCTCACCGTATTTCGAAGTGGTTGATTGGGTTATCAGGGTATGTTAATAATGTCGAGGGTCAGGCGTTTGAGGTTCACCACAAAAATATTAGAGAAGGACGGTGAGAAGACACAATCTCGACTCATAACGGTATTACTGACAAGTTAGGGTGGCTGGAACAGCACAAGATAAGAACTACTCAGGATACAGACTTTCCGAGCAGAGTGAAGAGGCTCATGAGCAGAGATGATAGCCGCTGGTTTGCTGATTAAAGAGATACTTAGAACGGGAGGAATGTATCCTCCATGGTAGTAATATATGAATGCTGATATCCATATATATCCAAAGAACCTCAAACACTTGCCAGGGAGGTTAATATACATAGTTAATTTAATAGAGCTACAATATTATATTGAATTATGACTTATAGTTATAACAATAACGTTTTAGAAATAGTATTATTACAAGAGTTCTAGATATACACATGATATCCGAGCAGTATAATTGATTAATATTAATAATTAACTATGCTCTTATATTACAATTAATTTAGTCTAGATTCTGAGTTTAGCATGAATCTGAACTTTAATTAGTATGAGGCAAGTGCATCTCTCTCGTCTCTGGTGATAAATGTAATACAAAATTCACTCTGTAAATCTTAAATATTCATTCCAGAGGGGGATGAATAATTACAATAATTAAAAGTTCTACACAATCATAAGATATAATGAGTAATATTATTTTAAATGTAATTACAGAAATTAGTGATAATATTTTATAAATTAGTTATGATTGATTATGAAGATATAATAATTATCGAGACTTGATCTGGTTCAGTATATTTCTATATTAATATACTGGATGAGGTTGTAAGGTTGGTTCGTCCGTAGTATAGTTCATCTCTAGTCAATTAAAATAATACTAAAACGTTGAAGGGTGCTAAGGTAGCAAAATCACTCATTTCAACACCCTCTCACAAGTAAAAATTTATAAGCTAAGCTATGAGGTAAAGTACACTGACAGCCAATCAACGAGAATATTAGTATTTTTGTAAAAGGAGAGTGTTTATTTTATTAAATCTAATTTCAGTAGATGTCACTGTAATCTGTTAAAATTAAAACTTAAATTGTGATTTATTCTGGAATTCATATTACTCGTGTTTGATTTGTTTTCCGTTTCTTTCTTCTTCTTTTTTTTTTCTTGGATAATTTGGTTGATTTTATATTCAATTTCGTTAAATTCATTTTGACCCATGTGATATGAAAAAATATCAAAATGTCCTCTGTAAAAATTTAAATATAAAAAATCACCCTTATGTTATGAACAATGACTGATACAGTCCCCTGTTCAATCTGGTTTCAGGAGTTTTTTTTTTTGGTACTTTTTCATATCACATGGGGTGTAATTGATATTTTATTTTTTTCAAGAGGTTTTTTTAACATTTCCAGTATTACAGGGAGTTTTTTGGATTTTTCCTGATCACAAAATGATATTTAGAAAGAAGTATTTTATATACTTAAGAGAATTAATGTGTGAAATGATTTTAAGTTGGCTTAAATATATTTTTGGTCTTGTATTTTTTAGTACTTTGACATTTTTATTTTTTTTTTCTAAAATTTCAAAAGAGTTATATAACTTTTTGACATTTCGTAGTGTTGATCTTTTTTGTGCCAAATTTTACAAAGTCACCTTACTAAATCATGTGTGCCTCATATGGTCCATCTAGATTGGGGATTTTGTTATGGTTAATTCACTTTTGTCAATATAGATGAAAAATTAAAAAAAAAATTACATGGCACAAAACTATGATAAATATTTTTGGTCATAGCTAAAATTATGAAAAATGTTGATTAGTTCCTATTATATATTGTTGTTTAATCGTGGTTAATAGTATTCATTTATCACGGTTCTTGATTAAATCATAGAACTTACAATATTTCACCGAACCCACTCTTGGATGATTTTTTTAGGTGAAACTCAAATAAAATTTGGTCAAACCTAAATCAATTATATGGCGAATGTAATACGTTTTTTTTTTTTTATGATTTGTGTACAATTTAAAAAAAGTATCTAATCGCATGACAAGTGTATTACACTTGTTTGATTGATTTCATTCAACCACACCTAATTTGAGTAAGAATTTTTCCTTATTGAGAGCATACTTAAACTAATCATTGAACAAATCTTATTGTGTTTTATAATATAATTGGTTAATTATTTTTTTCCAAACAACAAATCATTCACGTGATAAATATAACTTTGTTACCATATAAAATACTTGAATTTGGTCAAATTAAATTTAAGATAGAATTTCTTTGGCACACTAATACAAATGTTACTATGAAATTAAATGATCAAACTCCATGGGTTTTGCAGACAATGATGTTAGGAGGAAGCGATACAACGACAGTAACTCTTACATGGGCTTTGTGTTTACTACTCAACAATCAGGACACCCTCAGAAGGGCTCAAGAAGAATTAGACAAACACATTGGCAAAGAAAGACTAGTAAAAGAATCAGACATTGAAAACCTACCCTATATCCAAGCCATAATCAAGGAAACACTGCGTATCCAGCCATCGGCTCCGCTATTGCCACCGCGAGAGTCGGTCAATGACTGTACCGGCCGGCTACTACATACCGGCCGGCACACGTCTTATGGTGAATATATGGAAACTCCATCGTGACCCTCAAGTTTGGGATGATCCATTGGAATTCCAGCCTGAGAGGTTTCTAACCAAATATAAAGAGGTCGATGTTCAAGGAAAGAACTTCGAATTGCTCCCTTTTGGTGGCGGTAGAAGGATTTGCCCTGGAATTTCTTTCGGCCTCCGGTTCACGGAGCTTACACTTGCTAGTTTCTTACATGGATTTGAAATGGAAAAGTTTTCAGATGAGGCGATCAATATGACAGGTACTTTTGGTTCAACCAATATGAAAGCCACCCCACTCGAAGTCTTCCTCAAGCCAAGATTGTCTCCTAATCTTTATGCTTGAACATTTTATGAAAACGATGGGTACGTACCTAAATATAGAATAAAAGAACTAGTTGATGTATGTACAATGTATCATTGTTTTTTATGGATAATTATTACTATCTTGTACAATCAATCAAGGACTACACCGTGGTCGGCTACCACTTCCCGGCCAAGTATGAATTGATCCACAGGAATTTTTGCTCGAGAGGTTTGTAGCCGAACATAAAGAGATTGATATTCAAAGAAAGCACTTCGAATTGCTCCCTTTTGGTGGCGCTAGAAGGATCTGCCCTGGAATTCCTTTCACCCTACGCTTCATAGAGCTAACATAATTTGCTAGTTTATTACATGATTTGATTGAAAAGTTTTTAGATGAGAGGATCAATATGATATGTACATTTTTGGTTCTACCAATATGAAAGCCACCTTATTCCAAATCTTTCCTCAAGTCAAGATTGTCTCCAATTTGTAATACAAAAATAGATAAACAATTCTTTTATGAAAAAAAAGAAAATCAAAATATGCAAAATACCCCTTCGCGCAAGTGGTGTACTCCACATACTTAGTTTACAATTTGGCTAAATTTTTATATGTAAAATGACCTTTATATCCTTAATTATAAACTATTAGATTTTGTTTTACATATATCAATCGTTTAGATTTAATACACAAATGGATAGTTTATATCTTTTTTTATTTAGATCAACGGTTTATATTTAACGTACAAATCAATGGCTCAATTTTTTTTTAAGTTACAAAAATAAATTTATGCAATAAATAATATATAAAATATACAAACAAATATATAATATATACATACAATATTGATAAATAAATAAATAAATAAAATACACAGAATATATGGCGGTGGTTGCGCAGGCGTAGGCAGGCGGTGGGGGGAGAGGCGACTGCCGATATGGAGAGAGGCAGGTGGCAGAAGTGGGAGAGAGGGAAAGGGGGTGGTGGTGCAGGTGACAGAGGGTAAAAAGGGTTGGTAGTGCAAGCAATGGTGGGGGGGGGGGGGGGGGGGGAGAGAAGGCGGAGTGGCGGGGAGACGAGGAGGCGGCGCAAAGGAATAGGCGGAGGTGGGGGGAGGCGCCAGAGAGGGAAAAGAGGTGGCGATGCAGGTAGGGATGGGAAACGAGGGTGGCGGTGGTGGATTAATTTAAAAAATAAGACATTGGACATTGATTTAATTAAAAGTTGATCTCAACCGTTTATTATTAAGGATAAAATTTGAACCATTTATTTATATTCAATAAGATTCAATGTTTGTAAATAAAAATTTAAAAAAGAAAATATTGCAGGTGCAATATACCACTCATGTGAAGAGAATATTTTGCATAGATTTAATACTATTTATCTCCCTGTAATATTACAAATAAGCAAATTACCCTTTGTGAACAAAAAAACATAGCAATTTACCTTCTGTCTAGGAAGGTAAATTGTTATATTTTAACAAAAAATATTAAGTAAATTGCTAATTATTTTTTTCACAGAGGTGGTTTGCACATTTACAATATCACAGCGAGTAAATTGCATTTTTTCCTATTTTGTACTTTTTTAAAAATTTGAAGAAGGCAAAATTAATATTTTTTTTATTTTTCACAATGGGTAATTTATTTGCTTATATCCTGTATTACAGGTAGGTATGCAATTCACCCTTATTTAAACAAGAAGGCAATCATGGACCATAATATCCTTATTCCACGGACACACTCATTAATCCTCTAATAAAACTAGTTAAAATTGATTGGGTACTTTGGCTGTCTGTCCGGCAAAAAGATCCCAAAATGCTTCTCAAACTCAGGGTCCTTCTGATTCTCATCAAACATTGCGAAAATGTACGTTTCTATAGCCCGTCCAGGCCTTTTAGGAGTCCCATCTCTCACACGTTGAATCAAATTCGTGTTGTACGTTCTAGCATTATCAAGCGTTGTCGAGTCTCCTCCCTCAGAAGGCCAACCGCTCTCCGACACCACAATTTCCAGGGACGATCCGCCGCTCTTCTCCAGTGCCGCATACATAGCATCCAAAATTGCGTAGAAAAGATTTTGATACCGTACCCCGCCGGCAACAACCCCGTCAGCCGACGTGAAAAGAGCGTATTCAAGGCTGATCTGTGCTTTATTGTTAATGTACGAAAAGTAAGGGTATATGTTGACAAGTAAAGGGGCACCGTTATTCACCAAAAAGCCGATGATCCCGTTCAGATAGTCCCCAACTTCAGGCCGGAACGCCCCGTCTGCCGGGGGGAAGTCGGTTCCAAGAACTCCCGTCTCGATGGCTGTCGAAACTTTTATCTGGTCTGCTAGGCCTGCTGCAGAAATAGCATTCTGGACATTTTGCATGGCTGGG
Source organism: Sesamum angolense (assembly GCA_034509725.1). NCBI lineage: Eukaryota > Viridiplantae > Streptophyta > Magnoliopsida > Lamiales > Pedaliaceae > Sesamum > Sesamum angolense. The sequence continues at coordinate 9,506,020 of JACGWL010000012.1, forward strand.
AGGATAAAGTGTACGTATTGAGAAGTGTCGCCTCTCAGTGGACTGACTTCGTTCCCGACGGCGATGAACCTGAACCTGACATCAGGGTAGTTTCTTACGTTGTCTTGAACCCAAGAATCAGCGTTGGCCTGGCTGGCAGCAACGAATTGGAGATCGGTGTTTGGAACACCTAGGACGACCTCAATGTTGGAACCTCGGAGAGCTTGGAGAGTTAACTGGTCGGGATCGTAGATTCTCATCCGGTTTATGTTGTTCTGGTTGTATAGAGCCACGACATCCGATTGGGAAGGCAGGTCAGTCCCAAGCCTCCCGTAGCAAACGCCAGTCTGCGCAGCTGCGTCATAGATGAACATAAGCTCATTCCCTTGTGAATTGTTTTTTATAAGGGATAACTACTTGCCCGAGATTTTCTATTGCACTTTAATTTCATAGATTGCTGTCATGTCAATTAGTAATCAGACATATACTTATTTAAAATAAAAAATAGGGATAATTATATTTACACCCCTTGATTTAAAGTTTGTTTACACAAACTACTCCTATCTTTTAAATAATTATACATACACCCACTAAAATATCATTATTACTTACACAAACCATTCCTTATTTTTTGAAAAATTACACAACTCCCCCTAAAAATATTAGCATCGTTACAAAAACTACTCCTATTTTTTGGCTGTCAATGGTACTTTTTATAAATATGTAAAAAATAAAGAAAATTTGTGTAAATAGACCATAGGTCAGGAGTGTAAATATAATTATTTCTAAAAAAATATATACGTGACATGGATGTACTGTTATCAGATCTTTTTACCATAATTAATTGGCTTAATTGCAATATTCATCATGTGTCAGAATTGTCAAAATCCTAATATAGGACACAAGTTGTAATTAAACCTAAGTATTTACAATTACTGTTTAGACTGGGCCGGCCATGGTATAATTAATGTTTTTTATTTTGAAAAATTACAATAAATTGAATACTAGTCTCACTTTTTCCAACCTATACTTTAATGAAATAAGTTGGTATTCCGAAAATACCCCTCCACCTGGAACAATTCAAAAATTACAAAAATGGAATGATATAGTTTGAGTAGAAGGTCAAGAGTGAGAGCTTAGTTTCCGTTTGGATCCGCGCCCATTGTTATTGCATATTCAAGTCGTTAACTTGAATCAAATCTTTGCCAATAAAAACACCGCTAAACGAAATTTAACATTACTAGTCACGATAAAAAATAAAAATTGTAGTAAATAGTCAATGAATACGACCACACAAAGAATGCTGGCCGTGGTTTTGCGAGTGTAGATAAAACATTAATCATGATTAAAAGTTACAGCAAAAATATTTGTTACGGCTCGTTACCGTGGTAAAAATAGGTCTAATGATGGATAATCAGAATTTCTGTATCGATTTTTATTTAATCATAATTAATTAATAATAATTATTTACCATAATTATAGTCCATAATCAATAAAATTGTAGCCAATAGAAAATTTTCTACTAACCCGTCGCCTTATTTCCCAGCATATTTGCTTTGTTTCGGTATGAGATGAGACATCATGAGACACCATGATGTAACGTGAAATGCAAAATGTAATATTTTGAAATGACTGTGACATTTTGCCGAGGAAATAGCTTAATTTTGACTAAATATTTGATTAATAATGTTATAAATTAATTAATTACTTGACTAGTTAGTTTTAAATTTTTAATTATAATAATTAACCACGGTCGACAAATTAGAGAGAATACTCAAGATATATAACAAAAACAAAAGTAAAATAATCATCAAGGGTTTATTCACATACCTGTGGTATCCAGGCTGACCATTATAAGCAGCCCCAACAAGAACATGACATAGATGACATGATTCAAGGTAGTAGCCATTGGTAGGAAAAAAGACAAAGCTGATATATACTTAAACCTCTGTAGTGAAGCAATTGTGTTCACAAAGCTTCGTTTTTATAGAGGGGTTTTGGATTGTGTGAAATGGGAGAATTTTAGCTGACCACTGGCTGCTAAAATTTACCTGCCAAATTGATTGCTATGTGGAAACAAAGTACAGATTGGAGTTACGTCCATAAGATAATCTTTCGGACGGACATACATTTGAAAAGTCATCCTAAGAATTCTTGGTCTCTTGCTTGTGGAAGACTTCTTGCAATAACTAACTTCACTAGCCGCCTTGTTCTAACCTTATGCCTCCTTCCTGCAACCTATCAATCGGTTTAAATAGGGTAAATTATGATTTGGTGATTTGGGCCAAAGCTTGAAGAAGACGATGTGCACGGCATGTGCGCACTTCCGTCAATTTTAACAGTTTACTGATTAATGAAAAGGACTAAAAATACCAAAAAGTAATAGCTTGAGAACCAGAACTACAACCTCAAATTGTTTGAGGATTAAAAAACGCATAAGTGGCTATATTTGAAAAGCAAAATTATAAGTATCCCGAATAAAAATATATAATGTAGTATACAACTAGATCAATCATATTTTGTAAAAGTAGGCTTCCCAGGAATCCATGCATATTCAGATTTTACTCATCCGATTTCTTTCATCCGTCCTATAAATAGGAATTTAGGAAAGTTAAGGGAATAACTATTTCTTAAGTATTCTTGCTGTAACGTCTTATTAAGACTGTTATTGGCTCAAGCATTGAAGTATTAACTTTCTATTTTTCAAATTATTTATACAAAAATCTTATGATCTTGGTATCACGGACTCTTATACACATTAACAATAATGTCACTTATGTTTTATACAAAATGTGAAAAGTACGTGATCCACAATAGTGTTAATAGATTTCGGCTGGTATCAATATAATATCGCATGTGCATTTAGCAAAAATGCAAAACACCCCCTTGTGATATATAAATAGCCTAAAACATCCTTTACGTTAAACAAAAGTTCGAAAAAAAATCCCTCTTTTTTCCGTCAAACTTAACAAAATTAAGGGGGGGCTAATTAAGCTATTTTCATATTATAAGGGATTTTTTATATTTTTGGTAAATACAGGTGGATTTTATGAATTTATCCATAAGATGGCCTAATCATCTAGTTTAACAAGTATATTTTATTTAGGCTGCGAATTAATCAATATCTCTAAGGATATATATGATAGATGACTTGTATTTTAGTGGCATGGGACACGTTGTAAAGTTATTTATATTTTTTAAATGAATAACGACATTAGCTATATATATATATATATATATATATTATATATATATATATATTATATATTATATAGTGTTCACGAGCCACCCGACTCATAAACTTTCTTTAATTTTTATAGTAATGTTATTAATAATGATAATGGTAGAACTATTTATTAAATAAATTATAATAATATAAAAACATAATAATGTTGACTTAAAGATTATGTTTTATTTAATAAGATATAATAAGCACAATTATGTATTTTTTTTACTATGATATAAAGTAGCAACGAACACACACAAAAAAAAAAAACTATTGGTAATCAATCATTATTGTTAACTCCAAAAGATCATTTATATCCATCACCAAATAAAACAAGCTCAAGTTCTCGAAATACTATTTTAACAATCATCAATTGAAGAACTTCACGTATAATAAAAATATATTAAATATTGTATGATCCTCCTTTCTAACAGTTTAAATTTTTAAATTAAGTTGTAGTTTAATATTAAATTTTGTATTCAATAAACATAATTTAATTTATAACTATGTTTATAAATTAATATATATATATATATATATATATATATATTGATATTCTATCTATCTATCTATGTATATTTATGCTATTGTATAATTTATTGGTAATTAAGCCTTGAGACTTATATATATTTTGTTAGGCCAACCTATATGAGCCTCTAAGGAATTGCATTTTTCATGATATTATTGATTATATGAGTCAAAGAAAAACATTTGTTGATGCAATTAATTAGTCAGCTCTAATAAAAGTGGAGGACTTCAGTTGATTAATTAATGTCATCATTAATTGCATTTCCCTTCCTTTTATTTTCAATTTTGAAAATTCTAAATATTAATAATTAGCCAAAAATAGTTGATGATATGCATACATGTATTGATGTAATTACACATTAACTAAAACTAGAAGAAATATATAAAACTTTTTTTCTCATGGTCATACATTAACCATATTTAAGCAAATGTAAAAATTAGGGCGAATACTAGTTAACCACGACTACGTAATACCTGTAAGTTGTTGCTTTCGTAAGCGAGACAAAAATATTAGTCATCGTCAAATTAGTCATAACAAATTAATTCATCCTAATCAAAATTTTAATTTATGTATTAATTTGTTTAACAATATATAAATAATATTATTTTATCAAAATTTTAAAATGAGAGTCATTTAAGATTTTTTTTTTTAGGGAAAAGCGATGAGATTTTATATATTTACTAGTTATTGTTGCACGCGGTTCCCGCGAGTATTTTAAAATTTGTTGGTGTGAGATGATAAGAAAAAAAAAATGTGATATTAATAAATTATAAATTATATAAATATGGAGAAGTAAGTGGAAAAAAATATGGCGTAGTGGGTAGTTAAGAGGGGAAAATATATAATTATAAAATTATAAAAAAAAATAAAATTACTAATTTAATCAAACTTTTTTAAAGAAAATAAATGAAAAAAAGAATAAATTTGGATTTTAAAATAAAAGGAAGAACCCACACCACATATATGCTGACTGTGGGTTCTCCAGCAATTCTCTCAATTTAAAAAACTCTAAAAATATTTATGTCAGCAAAATCTAGTCACTTTTTAAGTTTCGGTGGCTGGAGTCCTGTAATTGCTCAAAAAAATTTAATTTCAAGATAAAATTGCCACCCCTTTATATGCGGTCCTTATTTTGTCACTACCCTGTACATACGGGACAGTAAATATAATTCCGCCAATACAAACACAATTCTAGTTACATTTTTCAACTTTGAGTGTAATTCATTTTATGTCATTGAAGATACGAAACACAATTCTAGTTAATTTTCCAAAATTTTTGAAAAAAACAAACCCCTACTTTCTTTTTCTTCTTCACTTATACCACCAAAATATCCTCCCTAATTTGATCACCGTTCCTATCTTCTCGTTTGGGGGGTGTTTAGGGGATTTAACATTATTGATCTTCAACCAATCCTTCTAATCTCGAATGTTTTTTTTTTTATATAAATTCAATAATATCAATTTAGGTTGTCCTCGTGCATATGTAACTTAGGACGGTCGGATTAGTCATCGACAGATAAAAGTGATGCAACTGTCGAAGAAGACCTATGATACAATGACACGAATATGAACACGGCGACACAAAAAATGTAAAAAAAATAGGACACGACACGACACTGACACGCCTATATATAATATATATTTTTAGAAAAAAAAATCCAAGGGGACCCTCCCTGTGATATTGGAAATATTCAAAAAACTCCCTAAGAAAAATAAAATATCAAGCATACCTCCTGTGATATGAAAAAAAGTTCAAAAAACCCCATAAGGTCAGAGAGTGTAATACACTCGCATTGACTGAGAGTGTGGGTCTGAAATTTTATTTTTTTTGACAATTTTGCTCTCTCCTCTCAATAATATAATATTATATAATATATTATATATAATTTAATAAATTTTAAAATAATATATAATACTTTATTAAAATAATAATTTTATTTTATATGTAATATATAATTATATTAATATTTTTATATAATTTTTTTATTATATAATTAAATTAATTAATTTTATTTAAAAAAAAGAAAGCAGTGGCGGCTTCGCCACCGCTGCGGAGGAGGGCTGCCCTCCCTCTCCGAGGACGGCGGTCGCCCAACGCAACCAGGGCGACCGCCGTCGCCCATCCATCGAGGGTGACCGGCGTCGCCCAGACAGCGGCCGGAGGGAAGGGAGAGGGGTGGGGGTGGGGAAGCCGATGGAATTTTTATAAATTATAATAATTTATATAATATAATTTATCCAATATGTGATATAATTTTCTAAAGCCACATAAGATTAAAAACCTCCAAAAAATATCAACTTAGCATGCCATGTCATTTTTTGGTCAAAAAATTAAAATTTTTGCCATTAAAAAAATTAAATTTCATCAATTTTAAAATTTAATAAATTTATAAAACTAAAATTAATATTGAGCATATTTAATAAACTAAGAAAAATAATTTTTCTATATAAAATTTAAATATAAATAATTTTATAGGTATATTTTAATAAATATTTTAGTTCTATATAAAAAAACTTCTATAGATAATTTTTCTATATAAAACTTTTTTTAAATAATTTTTATATATTATAAATATATTTTAATAGGCATAGGTTGACCAAATTGACTAGGAGGGGCATTTTAGTCATTGCCCCTATAAAATTAGGTTATCTTTGACCAGGGGCAGTGTGATCCAGTCTTTGTAATACAGGGGGTGAAATTGATATTTAATTTATATAGGGGGTTTTTGATCTTTTTGCGTAACACAGGGGGGCAAAATGAATTTAACTCTATATTTTATTATATATATTCTCAATTTTTCATAAAATTAAAATATTCATTATAAAAAATATTAAGATAAAATAAAATTTAAAATAAGCATGTCTAACATCTATATTTTTAATCAAATGTGACTTCAAAAATATATATAATCAGTTTATTTTAAAAAAACACAATGAAAAAAGTCTAATAATTTGAATTAGTTAAACTATCTGAACATCTCTCGAATTTTTAATAATTTTCATAATACTTTTAGTTTAAAAAGAATGGATTAATTCTTTTTGTACTTTATTAAGCTTAAAATTCTTTTTTTTTTATAAAAAAAATAGCCCAAAAATTTTAAAATTATAAAAGAAATTTCGAAAAGTGTTCAAAACGTGTCCAATACTCCTCCAAAACGTGTTGGACACGCCAACAGTCGTCTTCGTGGCATGTCCGATGCCGTGTCCCTTTTTTTTTTTTTTTTTTTTTTGAATATTTGATACCGTGTCCAACACGTGTCCGTATTCGAATCGTATTCGATATTGCATTTTTCAAAATATCCATATATTATAGAAGAAGACTAAGAAAAATAAGTTGACGAGAAACCATTGTTATTGCATTAATTGGGGGAAAGAATACTAGAGCAGGAGGGGACTTGAAAGACCGGACACTTCAGGTCGCCGCGACTATCGACGAATGATGTGATCAGTCAAGAAGTAATGGTCACAACTCACAACGTGGGCAGGAAAGAAATGTCAAACACTCCACGCTAAATTGAGATATTTTAAACCAATGAAATTTAATTTAATTAGCGAAATTGATATCCATCAATTATTTTAAATTCATAGATACTAGTCCACTTAAATTGTTGGTCTCTTGTACTATTTTTTTTTTTTTTAAATTTAGTGTAAGTACATGTAAGTTCTATATGATTTAAGAAATTACATTTAATATCCTTAAAATTTGCTTTCATCTAATAAATAAGTCTTTTTGTTACTCAAAATTCAACGAATTTGCTTATATTAATAGAAAAAAAATTATATTTATCTCTAATTGACTTATTACTGACATGCATGTTAAATAGTTTTTTATGATAAAATTATCCTCGTATGTCTTCACGCATTAATATATGTGAGGAGTATCTTCACCTTTATAAGGATAGTTTAATCCGAAAAAAATTATTTGACCTGCAATAAATCAGTAATAAATCAATCAAGGAAAAATATCAATTTTTTGTTCAATTTTTATTGTTACTATCAGCAAACTCAGTAAATTTTGATCAATATGGGACTTATTTATTAGATAAAAACAAACCTCAGTGATAAAAACAAGAGGCCTATGTGTAATTATACCAAACTCCACAGGAAGAGAGTGTAATTATCCCTAATTATTATTAGGGTAAATTACAACCACCTCTCCTGAGGTTTGACATAATTACAAATACCCCCTCGTTGTTTGAAAAATTACAAATACCCCCTGATGTTTGATGAAATTATGTAATCCTTGGATGGAGGTATAGAAATGTCAACTTTGCCCTTACTGTATTTTTTATTTTTTTAAAAAAATTAAATTTTTTATAAAATAATGAATAGGATGGATGAAAAATTTTAAAAAATTATAAAAAAAAATTTCCCCTTAATCGATAAGTAAAATAATTTTTTTAAAAAAATAAATAAAATTATAATTTTTAATTCATAAGGGTATTTTGGTCAGTTCACTATAAAAAATGGATAGATTGGGGGTAATTGTTAGATGGTCGTTAAATTAGGTGGGTATTTGTAATTTTTCAAACAACGAGAGGTAATTTGTAATTATGACAAACCTCAGGTGAGGTAGATGTAATTTACCCTTATTATTATTATTATTATTATTGTTGTTGTTGTTGTTGTTGTTGTTGTCGTTTGTTGTTATTATTATTATTATTATTATAGTTGTAATTTTGACCTATGCAAGCATTTATCAGTCACACTAATTGACCATCAATTGTGGTTAAGGTCGAGCGTTATCAGATCTATGGTGTTTTTTATAGGACTAAACATACGTCTTAACATGTGTGTTGATTTCCATATAGTTAGGTCTTGGTCATTTATGATAGTAAGTCAGCTATATGAAATTTAACTGGCACATATGGCAATAGTAAATTAGTTATAGGGACTCTAATCAGCAAACATGATGCAAGTGCAATCCTTTTTGGTGATTTTGTGGGTGCTAATCGGCACACAAACGAATTGGAATAATGAGCCAATTTTCGCGAGTCATAATCCACGCGGCGGAACTTATAATTTATAATTATTGATTGTAACAACAAGACGAAAGTTAAATATACAACAATTTTAGGTAAAATTATATTTTTTGTCCCATATAATAAGAATTGCACGTCTAATTCTGTATTTTATGGGTATAATATTTTTTGTTTCACATGATCAAAAAAAATATTGTACTTGTAGTCTCATGCACTGATTCTATGGGGACCAAATATGTTAGGCTTCGAAAATCACATTCGTAATATTCTTTTTAATCCTGTCGAATCAAAACTATTAACTCTATAACGTATGAATCAAAGTGCATCAACCCTGTCCTGTAAGACTAAAAGTACAATTTTGCCCTTTAGATGATTCAATAATGCACAACACAGATTATTTTAAATTACAAAAATTCCGCAACTTGTAGAGCAATCACTACAAGATATATAACATTTAACAACCATACCTAAGTGTTATTGTTAATAATAAATATCCGCAACAAATAGTTATTTATCACAATCACACAACAGTTGTTGACCATAATTTTTACGAGGGTAGCTAAAATATCTCTAAATTCTCATATCATTTTAAAAATCACGTAAAATATAAGATTAAATATAAAAAAAATCAATATTGAAACTATTTTGAAAATTGCGTAATTGGCCATGACACAGTGATTCGAGCGTACAGGCGGCTAACGTAGCCACTTGTTGCAGGAAGTCTTCCACTAGCAAGAGACCAAAAATTCTTAGGATGACGACTTTTCAAATCCATGACCTAATGCTTTTATTTCCAAAATGCTCCCTGTTTGTACTTCTTTTCCACACAGATACTAATTAATTTGGCAGGAAAATTTATAAGCAGCAAGTGGTCACCTAAAATTCTACGAGTATTTTTGGTCCTATAGTTTTAAATTAATAGTATTTTTTATTTTGTTACTTACGTTATTTATATATTTAATTCTTTTTTTTTCTTGGGCAAATTTAGTTCTGTGTTGATAATTTTAATTATTTTCACACTGTAATAGATCTCATTTTTATAACTATGGGTCGTTAGAACCAAAGTTATTAATACATGACTGAATTTGCCGAAAAAGGACCAAGTGCGAGATATTCAAGATTGAATTAATAAAAAAATAAAGGACTTAAATGCGTAAAAAGGTAAATTATAGGATAAAAAATACTAATAATATAAAGTTATAGACCAAAAATGTAATTTTACACAGCTCATCTCTATAAAAAGGAAGCTTTGTGAAGACAAGTACATCACTGCAGAGGTTTAACTCTTAGCTTTTACTTTTGATCTTTTCCTTGTCAATGGCTACTGCCTCACATCATTTCATGTATGTAATGTTCGTGTTGGGGCTGCTCATAATGGTCAGCCTCGATTTCACAGGTTTGCTTCCCATCTCTATTTCCCTTACGGCCACTAAGAGTAGAAGTTTTAGGGTAAATTACAATTGATTTTTTTGAAATTTGTTATTATTATAAATTTTTTTTATTGAAAAAATTAATAAATACCTCCCTCGTGATAGTCCATATTGTAGGGAGTATTTGCTAAACGATTGTTAATTGGGTATTTTTAAATTTTCAATCAATGAGGGAGTATTTATAATTATGGTAAATTTCAGCAGAGCCCTTTGTAATTTACCCTAAGTTCTATAAAATTGTCTGGCAAGTTTCTTAATAAAATTCGATATCTTAAACTCTTAAAATATTTTATAAGATATAAAAAATTTACAAGATATTCTAAATAAGTTTAACTAGACACCACCGTATTAGTATAATGATTATGAACTTCATGATGGGCAAAAATAAATAAATAAGTTCTATGTGCCTTTCTAACTTATTTATCACTTGACAAATTAGTTACATATTGTTGAGCTACTTCTAAATATTAATTAATTAATTAATATACAAGTAAAAGAATGCATTTATATATCTCTTATAGTTAATTCATTTAGGGCACCTTTACTTTGGGTGATTAGCCATGATATCATGCCTAATCACTATTTATTTTTTGTTTACTTCATTTTGGAGTAGTTTGTGATTAGTGCCTTAAGCATGATATATTATGTGATATTTTCATGATAGTAATCACAATTTAATATATCCCATTTTAATCACATCACTAAAAGTAAATGTGGCCTTACTTGATTAATTAAATATGTAATCAAAATTAAGTTACTTTCTTGACAAAGGGCACAAGTCGTTACAAAGTTTTACATTTATATGCCATATATATATATATATCGTAAATTAGCCACCATAGCAAAGAATATTTGTGCGCCTATAATCAAATAGATATGACATATATTTTAAAAATTAAAATTAAAATGTAATCATATAGCGACAGTTAAAACATGTGGACCATTTGTAATAAATATAACTCATTATATTAGTACGAATATTATAAGTATAATTGATATTCTAAACTTTTATGTTGTGGTATCACAAACTGTTAGTTATGAGTGAGAAATGACTTTTTTTTTATATTAATATAGATAAAAATAACATCTTTTATCCTACTTTTGTGTCACAATAACAAGAGATAAACATTAATTATATTAAAAAGTATAATTAAAATAAATTATAATTTAAAAATTGGATTGCATACAATATATGTACGAGTATAACATAATGTATGACATGGATGTGCAACGGAAGATTTTTTACCCACTCCAAGTTGGAGAAAGAGCGATGTGGGATTATAACCAAAACATCTTACCAAGAATTCTATATGTTCACTTATAATGCAGTTGCTCAGACAGGCGTTTGCTACGGAAGACTTGGGAATAATCTCCCTTCCCCGACAGATGTTGTGGCTCTATACAACCAGAACAACATACGACGGATGCGAATCTACGATCCCCACCAGCCGACTCTCCAAGCTCTCCGAGGCTCCAACATTGAGGTCATGCTAGGTGTTCCAAACACCGATCTCCAATACGTTGCAGCCAGCCAAGCCAACGCCAACACTTGGGTCCAAAACAACGTAAGAAATTACCCAAATGTCAGGTTCAGGTACATCGCTGTAGGAAACGAAGTCAGCCCGTTGAGAGGCGACACCTCTCGGTACGTCCAATTCGTCCTCCCGGCCCTGCAAAACGTTCAGAATGCTATTTCTGCAGCCGGCCTGGGGAATCAGATCAAAGTCTCCACTGCCATCGAGACGGGCGTTCTTGGAAACGCGTATCCTCCGGCAGACGGGGTGTTCAGGCCAGAAGTCGGGCAATATCTCAGCGGGATCATTCGATTCTTAGTGAACAATCGCGCCCCTCTACTCGTCAACATATATCCTTACTTCTCTTATATATACAATAAAGCGCAGATCAATCTCCAGTACGCTCTTTTCACGTCTGATGGGGTCGTCGTGCCTGGGGGGATACGGTATCAAAATCTTTTCTTTGCAATCTTGGACGCAATGTATGCGGCACTAGAGAAGAGCGGCGGATCGTCCCTGGAAATTGTGGTGTCGGAGAGTGGTTGGCCGTCTGCCGGAGGAGACTCGACGTCCATTGATAATGCTAGAACGTACAACACGAATTTGATTCAACGTGTGAAAAATGGAACGCCTAAGAGGCCTGGACGGGCTATAGAAACGTATATTTTCGCAATGTTTGATGAGAATCAGAAGGACCCTGAGTTTGAGAAGCATTTCGGGTTATTTTCGCCGGACAGACGACCTAAGTATCCGATCAGTTTTAACTAGTTTTGGGGTTGCATGACGAACAAGTTTACCTACATAATAAGGGTACTAGTCCACAATTGCCTGTATTGTCTGAATAAGGACTTCTGTAGTTTGACTGAGAGGTAAAGATTGCAAACCATGTATTAAACTAAACAAGTGGTGGAATGGAATTCTATCCCTATATATTAAAAAGGTAAGTTATTAATTGCTCTCGTATAATTACGAATATCTTTTTTGTTGTTTGGAAAGTTATTAATACTTTTAATGTTTGATGAGGTCTGAAATTGTGAACTTTGCTTTTATTATATTTATTTTACTAAAAAAATTGAAATTTTGTAAAAGTTATCAGGCGAGTAGATGGAAAAAAATTTGTAAAAGTTTTTCAACTATGAAAAAATTATTTTCTACAGCTAAGAGTCATAGTATAAATATTTGTCATGACTTTTAGTTATTGCAAATATTTATTTTAGTCACCCTTGCAAACACAATGACCAACAACCATTGGGGGACGTGGTCAATAATTATTTGATACGACTATTTACATTAACCATGACAAATAGTTATGATTAAATGTTATATTTGTTGCAGTAAACAATTTTATTCATTTGAAATACTAATTTAAGCGGCGAAATACCAATGAGGTTTTTACCAATTCTCATTTCTAGAGCTTGCAAATAAAAATGTAAAAATATTATGTTGGACCGTTGAAATTGAACATTTTTTACTCACGTGAACATATATTAATAAAAGTGGGGAAAGACTAATGTTGGAACAATACAAATTCTAATATTGGTAGGGCAGACTAGGGAAAGAATATCGATGATGACATTAATTATCACAAAGTCGATAAAAATTCAAATTTTAACTTCGTGACATAGTCCTAACTGATTGAGATATTTTATGATTAGGCTTTAGCCTGTTGAAATTTTAATATTTGTCGATCCTTTATCTTTAAAAAGGATGTAAATGCCTTTTAATAATTAAAAAAAAGCATTAGATCCTCAACATTGAGAATTAGATTTCCTATGTTTAAAGGCAAGTCAAGTAAATATACATTAGGCCTATTTTACCAAGGATTTGAAATGTGCATAATTTTTATAAAATATTAAAATAAAATATTTTTTAAAATTATTTTATTTACTTTTTATATAGTTAAAAATTACTTAAAATATATATAAGAAAAAAATAAGAAGAAAAAAAAAACTACTAATTGCTAGAGGAAGAGAATATTTCTGGATATTATTGGACAGGTGAAAATTTTCAACTATATGCAAAAGTAAATTGATCAGAATTTGTCTATGATATCAATTGATGTTTGATGTACAACAATTGGACGAATATTGTAAAAAGAAATAAAAATTTTAGGGATCAAAATTGAATTCGCGTTTATGTATAATAACAGAAAATGTAATTAATCCCAACATTTCCACAATATACTTTGATGCTTATTGATTTTCAACACCACGGTTTAACATCTTTTATGAAATCCGAAGATTATTGGAGGATTAACTTATAAAATAAAGATTAATATTCTAATTTAAATCAGTAATGTTGTTATTAAAAAGTAAATGACAAATTCGAATCAAAGAAAAAATAATGGTTGAAAATAATGTTGAAGTGAAGAAAATCGTGTGGGAGTGCAAAAAATATGCTGAAAATAGTTTAGAAAATGAGAGTTAGTGCAATAGTTTGTGTTACCAAAATAATTGCACCATACCTCAATTTATAAGCATCCATAGGCCAAGATCTGAGGGTTAGTTGCACAAATCCAGTGTCATTGATAGCTGCATGTGTTAGCTTTATAACAAAAAAAATAATCATGAAATTTGGATTTATCTAAACGAAAATATGACTGTTTGACCAACCATTGCCTACTCCATCAGAGTATGTAAGGATACAGTTACTTGCTGACAGAGTCAATTCTAGTCAGACCTCTTGGAGTTATATGAAGATTTTTTACTACGATGTCTCTCAATGCGTCAGCCGCCTATAGGACGTGATCGCCCTAATGTAAAAAGACTAAGCTTGCTGAAATGGACTTTCTTCCTGAATTTACCAAATTAATAGAGATATTGTGACCTTGTGAGATAAACGATTTGGCTCATAGACTTGACGAGCTATGCCTGCTGAGTTGTTGGGCTTGAATAGGGGTGTTAATAGGTAAGGTAAAACCCTATTCGGACCCATAGATTGATTTTAAGACCCAGACCCAAATCCAATAAATATTATTAGACCCAGGCCCAGACTCATTAAAAAAATATAAATTGGGTCTGGGTAGGGTCTCTATCCATCAATACTCATGAGCCTATGTACTCAATTTGGATCCAAAAAATATATTTATTTTTCTTCGCTATTAAATTGAATTATTATATTATCAATTGATCTAACTTCAATTGAATAAATTTAAAAAATAATATATTTTTAAAAATTTTATTTATAAATTGGTTTCAATATTTTTGAGTTTATTGATAAATTATTAGGGTGTTAAAAATTTGATTAATCGGTCGAAGACCAATCAAACTGAATTTTAGTTTCGTACCAAAAACAAGATTTTTTTTTTTTTTATAAATTTGGTAATTCGGTTATTAACCGAATCGAATCAAAAAAATATTCGATTATAACTGAACCAAATAAATTAGTTCGATTTGGTTTTTGATGCGTCGAAATTTTTGGTTAACTAAAAAATCAATTAGTTTGGTTCACTTTTCAATACGTCAAAACTTTTTATTAATAAAAAAATCGATTAGTTCAGTTCAATTTTTAGTATATTGAAATTTTTGATTAACCAAAAAATCGATTCGATTTGATTAATCGAATGGAACACCCTAATAAATTATGGACAAAAATGAAAAATAGATTGCAAAAAAAAAAAAAAAAAGAAAGAAAAAAATGGGATATGAGTTAGACCCAGACCCAAACACTAGGTCTGGTTGGATTTAGAGACCCATCAGTTTTGAGCGGGATAAAATTGATTGCATAGGGTCTGGATCTAAATTTTTTTGTTTGAATTTTTTATGGATTTGAGTATGAATAGAATAAGACCCTACCCATTGAGAGACTTAGACTTGAAGTCCCCTCTTTGGTCTTGGGCTTCTAAGATAAATATTTGAGTGGCATCATACTTAATTGCACTTTCAAGAAAATTGAAAGGCACTTGTGAGCACAAATACTTTTAAACATGCCTAATATATAATTAATATGCTAGTTAAGTAATAATTAAACTTTGTTTTTTTTTTTTTTTATCATTTTCTAGTGTGACATAGTACTATCACCTCAACGTGTAAATATTGATATTAAAATTAAATTATAACTATTTAAAATTAAAACATATACCAATCAAGTGTTGATATACCTTCAAAATATTATAGAAAATCTTCATCATTATTGATTGATGAAAATTAAGAGGGTGTTTAAGCTTTTCAAAAAATCTTATAAAGGTATTCGAGAGCTTGTAAACTTTACAAAAATATTTTATACTTTTAAAAAATAATATTTTAAAATCTAAAAATAAGATGAAGACATATCATCTCTGTGGTTTAAAAAATTACATCTAATATTTTTAGATTTGCATTTCTCTGACAAATAGGTATATCGTTAGTAAAAATTCATCGAATTTGTTAATATTAAAAAAATTAATAAAAATTGATATTTTTCTCAATTGACTTATTATTGATTTATTACAAATTAAATAATTTTTTCAAACTAAACTACCCTTATAATGGTGAAAATATATTTTACCACATGCATTAATACGTGAAAATATATAAAAATAATTTGATCATAAAATATTTATTTAACATGCGATAAATCAATAATAAATCAATCAGACGTAAATATGAATTTTTATTCGATTTTTTTTTGTTAGTATCAGCAAATTATGTGCATTTTACCTGACGAAAAAAATTATTTATTAGATAAAAATAAATCTAAAAAATACTATATATAATTTTTTAAGTTATAAAATATTTATATGTAATCGTACCAAACCTCATTTCGAAAAAAAAAAAATTTGAATTAGTTAACGGGCATTCCAACTACCGATGGTGGACGGCCTAAGTCTGAACCAATAGGGAACGACGTCATTCATTTCTCATAGTATTAATTATCCAATCAACATCCCGTTTTCCTGTGACCTGTCATGAAAACAACTGAAGCTACAGTCATGTCATGTCAACAAATCCTACCCCTTCATCACTTACCATGCTTGGTTTCGTCCGTTGATTAAGCCCATGCATCTCTTTCATTCATGCATTGCCATTGATACGTTCCTTACCCTCAGGTCATCTTTTGGTTTTAAGTTTTTACCCTTTTTTGGGGGCTGCAGAGAAGAAAGATACGATGCCGTTTGCAGACAAAATTGACATGGACGTTGCAACTTTTCACTCACTTTGTTAACGGTAATTCTACTCTCTATTTTAATGGCTCAAATCAAATTTAATCGAATAAATAAGTATACTGTATTGATATATAATTATTTTTTTTAAATTATATATTAATCATACCGCAAATGTACTGCACTTGTTATATAATTGATTAAAATTCGACCAAACTCGATTTGAGTTATAATTTTTCCTATTTTACTCTCACATTTTTTTTTCTTTTATAAATATGTAAATTATGTTGACGTCCTCTTAAAATTAAGTGTAATTACACAAACACTCTACTTAATTCACAGAATTATAAATACACCCTTTAAGATAATATCGACACACTTTCAGAGACAAAAACTCACAAATACCCTCGAGATAAATTGCATTTCACACTCCATCGGACCGTATTATATTTGTATTTTACAAAGTGCATGGCATATTTATATAATTTTTCGTAACTTTAAGGAATATCGATACATTTTATCCTTTTAAATGAGATCCTTTATTAAAATAATTTACTATCTTGTTAAGATCACCACTTTCACACAAGTACATAACATTTCTCATCTATCTATATCTATATCATTATAAAAGAAAATTTTATTGTCGTACCAATTTTTGAATACTTAAATTTAACTTTTAGCTCATTTATTTTTTTCCCAATAAAATTTGGTCATAATAGTGTTTTTCAATTAATTTTAATGAATTTACTAAAATACCCCTTAAACTTTCTTAACTTTCGACATACTTATGTTTTTGAAGCCACTAACCCATGATTGATAACCAACTTATCAATATATATATATATATATATATATAATATATATATATATATATATATATATATATTTGAATATTTTAACACACAAATCGAGTGTGCTGTATACCGCTAGTTAATATAAAAAAGAAAGGTCATCTATACTTACAATCCCAATATTTTTTTGTGAAGCAAAAAAAATGCCTCTTAACGGATAAGATAATTAACTTATTTAACTTGTTAAATTTTACAATTAACTGATAAATTAATTTTATTTTCATTCTTTTTTTTTTCTGTAATGTAATGATTTATATATTTACTCTTATTTAAATATATCTTAAAGTTTGAAATACTAGTTATTTTATGCAAGTAGTAACGATAAACCACAACGACTAGTACTATTATAAAAAAAATAGGATTTTTAGACTCAAAGTGATCGTTTTGATATCACTACACTAATTTATTATAGTGCAAAAAGTTTCCTTCAATCGATAAAACCTATTTAATTTCTCAATACATGTTGAATTAATTACTCAATCACGTTTGTACAGAAAATTAATTCAATGCAATTACCTATACTCACAAATTAAATTTACCCTTTTTTGTTTAAGTTTTTTGTTAATAAAAATAGAAACAATATATTAGTATTTCTGTTGCATGTATCCATGGATCTATACTATATTTTTTTACTGAAAAACGATGATTGTGACATCACTACACTAATTTTTTGTTACGTCAATATACCCTTAAGTTAGTTTTTCATTCTTTTCTTTTCTTTCTTCTTTTTTGTTTTAATTTGTAATGTGATATATTGGTCTATATATTTTATTTTTATTTATAACATATTTGAAAGTGTGAAAAATTATTCATTATTTATGTGTAGAGACGACGTACCATGACAACTAATATTATTACAATGAAAAGATATGCTATAAATAAAAAGTGACGGTTTTGACATCGCTGCACCATCCACTCCCAAACCAAAAAAAAAAAATAAATAAATAAAAAATGGAGCGCCTATTTTACACATAAAGTTGATGTCGGAGCCTTTTCATTTTTAGACCGTTCATATAAACTTATAAAGTTGATTTCAAAGCGCATCGCGCACACACTACACATAACTCAAAACTGTGCCAAACGGTCCCAACTCCCACCGTGTTCACATCGTACCGACAGCCTGAGGTCACTGATGTTCCCGCCAAAACCACCAGTCACCGGCCAGCTGGCAGGACGCGGCGGCGAGACGGCGGCGAGAGTGATCGTGGCTGTGAAAGCAGAGAAGGTGATCTCCAAGTCCGGATTGGCTTGGGCTCTCAACCACGCGGCCAGGCCTGGCGACTGTGTTATGCTCCTCGCTGTCTTCTCCGAAGAGAAAACCGGTAATTCCATAAAGCCTGGAGTAAAATTGCGTGGCTCGAGTTTTCTTTTTTCTAGTTGCTCCGTTTGTTTAGTAGCTAGTAGTGAAAGGTTATGTATCACTACACTAATTGTTTGGAGAGTATTGTGTGAAAGGGAGGAGATTTTGGGGATTTCCGAGGTTGAAAGGAGATGGCCGGAGCGGTGACGCTACCAAGTTATCGGATCGGATTTGTCATATCTCGGAGTCTTGTTCTCAGATGGTTCTTCAAGTTCAGGATCAAATTCAGGTATGAATTGGAGCTTCTTCTACCTTTATCGTTTCCATGCCAGTTTTCCTTGTTAATTTTTCAGTTACTTTGCCCTTGGGGAGGGAATTCTTCTCTTTGACCGTTGTGCTATGCTGAATTAATATAAGTTGAATGTCATACATATAAACACCGTAGTCTAGAGAGAAATATCTAGTGAAGTTAAAGAAAATAGCTAACTATCCGAAACTCGGCCAAAGTTAGTGTAATTATTGACTATACCCTTACTTATCATGAATTATAAAAATCTTCCTTCAAAGTTTATAATGTTTATCCACCACTTCTAAACTTGGGAGTTGTTATGTTATTTCAAAGATATGGGATTGTGATTGTGTTGTATCTAATTAAAAAATGAGGTAATTTTAAGGTTTTCTCTATCACGGAAATTTAACAGGAAGATTTTTGGTAATTTTAAAAAGAAGAGAAGTATAGTTAGAAATGACACTAATCTGTCCAAAAAGTTTTTATAATTAAATAAAAACAAAATGATGAGGATATTTTTACAAATCATGTAATTCGATCATCAAATCTTCTTTAATTCTATCTGTTGGAGACTTGATTACATTGTCTGGATTTGGAATATTCTAAGTTTATGAAGCTGTTAGGCTTAGTTGCATATAATTATATGATAAAGTAAGAGGGTTGCATGTGCTTCGGGAAAGCTTATTATTGATACTGCATTATTGAGGCCCCAGGAATATGCTTAGTCTCTTTTTGCAAGGTAATCAGCTTTTAATGATTGACTAGTTATTATATTCAAGTTCTAGAAATACTTTATTGAACATTGATAATAGAGCCTTAATGGAATAATTGAGGACAGTAAAGCTAGACGCAAATAAGGCATGGTATACTAGATCAAAAAAAAAAAAAAGGCATGGTACTTATACTCCAAGGTGGATTCATGACACCCCTCTTGTCTCGAGAATAAATTAAAAGGTATCACATTTGAAGTTTAAACTATGGATGATGTGTATATGAGTGGCCGGTTGAAGATTAAAATGAATTTGTTGACTGCTGTAGTAAAAAGACCAAGTTTCACTTTTTGTACAGGCAAAACTTTACACATCAGTTTTACATTGTCTAAGCAACAACTGCTGTGTAAATATCTTTGAGTGTTTGTCAAGCCCCTGCCTAGCAGAAACGTTGGCTGTTGCTGCTTTAGTAAATAATAATATTATTAATGATGATGAATAATAATAACAATAATAATAATAATGAGTAATTATTCATTGTTGTTGTTGCTGTAGTGACTTATTTATTATTATATATAAAAGCTATGATCACCTTTACTTTCAATGATTTTTTTGGTAACCTAAGTTCCTTTGTTTACTGTTTGATGGAAGAAGGGAGCCCTTATGTAGTACTTAGTCCTGTACAATTGCAGTTAATTGTGATTTATCCCTCCTTGATAGCTTTTAGCCTTGGGCTGATGCCAAACAAGATGATGTAGACATTCTTTGTGACTGAATTTAGTGAAACCAGAGCATGGAAAATAAATGTATCTAAAGGTTAGTTATTGGTTGTAGGTTAGCGTGCGGATTAAGGTTGTATCAGCAATCTCTGCTGGTGCTGTTGCAGCTGAAGCAAAGAGCAGTGCAGCCAACTGGGTCATATTGGACAAGTAAATAAACGTAAATATGTTTATACTTTTTCCCTAAATTTTGTCTGTGCAAATATCTTGTCAGATATACATCCACATAGATTGATATACATTGTTGCTAAAGCCTAATTAGGATGACAAGCATCATGTTGGGTATGTTTCTCTATGTCAATCTTCAATGCATTAAACTGGTAAATTTTTAAAAATACTGCACTACAGTTATGCATGTCAAATAGAAATCAATAGTTGCTGCCTTCTACATTATGTTGTACAGCACAGCGAACAAGAAGCAAACTCTTTTACTACAATGAGTAATGAGATTATGTACACAGAAGGCTGCTCTATCATATGAACATTCAAAGTCCTCCTAAACAAATCACCAAAGTTTGAAACTCACCTATTCAAAGGCCTGATCCCAGCTGCTAGCCACTGTTATAGAGCTTAAATGTTGCATGGCACAATGTTTCAGATATATGAAATAAATAAGAGAAAGCACAAAAAGAAAGAATCAGTACAACTCATTTTGCATCTAATTCTTCAATAAACCATTATGCATTTAGTTTATTTTATTTAAAAGTTTTGAAAATTATTCTCATCCGCCCTAATTGGTATCAAAACTCAATCTGGTTCTGCTTTTAACCCTGTCTCTGAAACTTGTAAGTATCAACAACTTCCATCATCTGTTACCTAATTGCAGTTCCACAACTTTTGCGCTTATCAAATTTGTTCACATGCTTCTTTAGATCTAAGACTGTCATATTTCAAACATGAATTGCGTGGATAAACAGGAAACTGAAGCGAGAGTTGAGGTGTTGCGTGGATGAACTGCACTGTAATATTGTAGTCATGAAGGGTTCCCATCCGAAAGTCCTTCGACTCAATCTAGCTAGCTCAGATGATATTCAAACCCCTTTCTATTCTGCTGCTTCTTCACCTGTTAAAGATAATAGAAAGCTGTACAGCTACAACATGAAGCATACCACCCCTGTTAGCAGTCCTGAGGATCCAAATAGTTCATACACAAGATCCACCGGGGAAAATTCATTATCAAGTCCTGACGCTGGAGTTCCTACTTTTGTTGTGTATGAACAAATCCCCTTTATGAAGGACTGAATAAGGGTAAACGTCCACCTGGTAGACAAAATACAGTTGACCATGTAAAGGAAAGAGCAATAAATTTTTCAGCAGCTCCAGAATCACCAAGCAGTCAGAATCAAAAGGTCTTCTGGATTCCTCAGAATCACACTGTTGATGAGAAAGGCGCAGCAAGTGGAAACCGCAATATCATCTCTAAAACAGCATTTACCTCTACCAGAACCAAATCTGATAATTTTATACAATATATAAGGAAGAGATAATATTAAGTGGACTTAATTTTAATCAAATTTGCAGTGGAGATTCCGCATTCAACTCTAGCATTCGGGAGGCTGTCTCTTTAAGTAAAATTTCCTCAACTCCTCCTCCACTGTGTTCGCTGTGTCAATCCAAGGCTCCAGCATTTGGGAAACCCCCAAAGCAATTTCAATACAAAGAGCTAGAGGAAGCTACAGATGGTTTCTCAGACAAAAATTTTGTTGCAGAAGGTGGATATGGTTTGGTTCACAGAGGAGTTCTGAGGAATGGGTTGGTCATTGCGGTGAAGCAGCTCAAGCTAGTTGGGCCACAGAGAGATGCTGATTTCTGCAGGGAAGTTCGCGTCCTGAGTTGTGCTCAGCACAGAAATGTGGTGTTGCTGATTGGTTTTTGCATTGAAGGGAAGAAGAGACTGCTGGTCTATGAATATATATGCAATAGCTCCTTGGACTTTCATTTACATGGTATCTTATGTTTGCTTCTATATTTGTATCTGTCTGGCATGCCTTGTGCGATGTTCAACCACTGATTTTGCCGCCTCAAAGCAATATCATATGCACCTTCATTTGCAGGAAATGAAATGTCTGCTTTGGATTGGCAAACACGTCTGAGGATAGCTATTGGGACTGCAAGAGGATTACGGTACCTTCATGAAGATTGCAGAGTCGGATGTATAATTCACCGAAACTTGCGGCCAAACAACATACTCTTAACCCATGATTTTGAACCTCTGGTATATTCTACAATGTTATAGAAGCAAGTAGTTTTGTAGTAGAGTTCATATGCATTAATACTTATACCCTATGTAGTAACTAAATAAAATGCAGAGCCAGTCAGTCATCTAGAAAGTCAAAATAGGTCAACGGAACTTCAAAGGCATTTTCAGATAATATTGACTGCTAAGAAACATTTAACTTTTTACTCTTTTGTGTAAATGTATTTTAGTCCAAGTACATTGTTAGTTTGTTTCAGGTTGCAGATTTTGGTCTGGCAAGATTGCACAGTGAGTGGAAGGTCTGTGACAGGAAGCAAGTAGTTGGAACATCAGCGTATGTTGCATTCTTCACAGAATTTTAATTGGCTGCCGGCATGATTAGTTATTTATGTGCTATTGTCGATTTCATGAGTTTGACAACTGCGCTATCTCAATTTACCGAACTAGAAAATCTGTAGCCCCCATATTGTCTATTTTATGTTCATCTTATTCGTATTTCTTTATGTCCATAGGTATCTTGCACCAGAATATTTCAATGACGGGAAAATCACAGAGAAAGTTGACATATATGCCTTTGGCATGGTATTATTGGAGCTAATCACTGGCCAAAGAGCTCATGATTTGCAATACTGCATGAAACATCAATTTTTGCGGGACGATATCCATTCTTTAGCTACTATTGAGCCAATACATATCTTGGTTTACAAGCATCAACTGCTGGACCCCCGCTTGGCCTCTATCCAACCCCAAGGTTTACCCTATGAGCTTCATGCAATAGGATTCGCTGCCTCATTGTGTTTACAGCCAGATCCTGACCTCAGACCACCCATGTCAAAGGTTAATACTCCTTGTGGCCTCAAAATTAATTCATGCATAATAACAATTCTTTTTTAGTGGTTATATTCTTTTTATATTCATCTCAAATCATAGACTCTAATTAGTTAGTAAAGATGGGTTAACAAGTGAATTTCAATCTTTATATTCTCAAATTGACTAGGTTGTTAAAGTGCTAGAAGGAGGAAGTGCAGTGACTCCCCTGGCTTTGGACTTAGATTCTGTTGGTTGCAGAAATGGGCACATGCGGGGACTCAATTCAAATGCACTACTTGAATCGAAGAGGAGGCATTCTCGCCGGCTTTCATACTGAAGAACTATCAACTCTTCTTTCTCCTTGCTGAGTTCCGTGTGACAGGTTCCAATTGTTTAAATTCTTCTCACTACCTTCTCTTTTCAGATTATCCATTATGCTAGCCAGTTACTAGATTTCTTCTTCTTCTTTTTTTTTTTTTTTTTGTCGCTTTAATCCAGTTATTGATTGTTATAGTAACTATTTCTTATTCTTTTCACATTCTGATCCCCTACATTTCTATGTTAATAATATTTGTAGCTCCCATTTTTCAGTGTGAATAGAAATGTTTTTTTCATTTTTCCTGCCCTGTCCATTTTAGTTTCAATTCTTTTTCCTAAGTTGGAGAATATTGGAAATGTAGATGAATGAAGTGGGAATAAGCACGAGAGGACACATTACATTACAGCATTTTAATCTCTCTATGGTTCAATGATTATTTTCTTGAGCGTTTCTTGTTATTCTGCCGCCTCAAAGAGTGAGACAAGAGTGCTAACAAGACTAGGCAGGAATATCAGAAGTCCTGGCTATAATTTAAAAAATGCTGCTTCAGTCTGGTCTTTGGGGAAGTCTTAAAAGGATGAAGAATGAAATAACATCTGTAACAAGATTACGAAGGAACATGAGAAGTCCTGGCTGTAGTCCGAAAATTGCTGCTTCAGTGTGCTATTGCTGAAAAACTTGAAAAGTTACTGTACCATTTTGCTACTTTAGATACATGAAGGACTAAAACGCCAATGGGATCAAGTTATAGGATGAACTTTGCATTTAAGCCTTTGTATAAATGATATTAACGTTTCTTATGGGTGTATGTGTAGTGTAAACAGACTATAGGTCATGGGGTCCAAATGTAATTATCCCTAAATAAAATAGATGATACGATATAATTCAGGTTTGAGCATATTTGAATCAATTGTATAACAAGTGTAATACATTTATCTTGTGATTGTCATACAGTTCAAGAAAAATGATAAATCACATGGTAAGTATATCTAATTTGTTATGTGGTTAGTTTGACTCAACCAAAGCTTATTTAGGTAAGAATGATCCATAATTTGAAATAGAAATTTTGGCTAGATTACCAACAGTACTTAGACTAACATTTGACTCAAGGTGCATAGTGAATCGGGTTAGTCCAGGATTGGAACGGACCAGTCTTGAAAAGCCTAACTCAAGATCGGCCCACTACTGTTCATGGTCGATTTTGGGGTGGTCTTGATCCTCTAAAAGGCCCCAATTCTGTCCATTTTTATACCCAAACCCAACCCATGGGCAGGCACAGTTGATGTCTGGACCAGGCTCGCATCAGGCCCGGATTTGCTCTATTTTTTAATTGATGTTGAGGTCTTTTTATAAACAATTTCTTAAATTTATAATTGTCTTATAAAATAACTAAATAATAAATTAAATCACACAAATATTTATATATAGAAAGAATAGTTAAGACTAAAAAGCTTACAATAATAAACTTAGATGATAATAAATTCAAAAGGACTTAAAATATTTTTTCAAAAAGAAAAGAGTATTAATGAATTAAAATACTAAAAATTTAGAAGTAGAGATAAAAGTTTTAGAGTTTAAAAAATAAATTATTAAAATAGTCAACTTAAATAAAAATTATATGTTATACATTAATAGGCCTGACCCAAGCCTGATCCAGGACCAAGTGGTCTTGGCCACTAGATTAGATGAGTCCCAAGTATTGATTTTTAGGACTGGCTTAAGATCGACTATGTCTTCATTGGGCTTGGGCCAAATCAACCTATTATTTTATTAGTTTAATTTTGTCTGAATTGGGTTAGCTTAACTCGGCATGGACACACCATGCATCTTGATGTTTGACCACTTTTGCAGTTTAAAAATTAATTGTAAAAGTGGATGACTAACTTGAAATTTCTTTTTTTACAAAAATGGGACCAAAACAAAAATTCCATAAACGTGAAACTAATAAAAAAAATGTGCCCTCCTTATGGCCCAAAAAGATAATTTAGCCTAGAAAATTTTCAATTCATTCTCAGCAAATTTTCCTTCTTCATTCATGTTGGAAGAATTTTTTTTTTTCTTTCTATGTCAATATCAAGAAAATTTTACCCAATAAATGAATTTCTTCAAAGTGCTAATCTAAAAGTAGAAAACGAAAATTGTGATTTATGATTTGATTAAGCTGAGGCGATTCAAAAGTGTTCTTGAAAGGAATAAGAAATTTAGGAACTAAAGAAATTAACTTAAAATTGGAAATAGTAATACCCCTATAATACATTAAACTCAATTATATAGAAGCGATCATCCATGATTACACCAATATATAACCCACCCACACAATCAACTCATATTTTTTTCAAAAGTTCCATTGATCCATCAAACACAGAACAGAGATCATGCCATGATATGGATCAATTCACTCGCCGGGATCATGCAAATTCAGTCAGAATCATCATATATGGTCTGTCCATCGGAACTCTTTTCATTTTCATCAATACTTTGCTGATGGAATTGAGTCCCAATTAGTTTCCCCATAGTTTTGCTGCATCGATCCCGGCGGCTGCATTCCCGGCGCCATTTCCGACACGCTCCATACCTTCACTGATTTATCAAGACTCCCGCTGTAAACCACCCACTTCTTGTCGGCGTCTCCGTCCAATGCCGACTCCTTGTCCTTCTCCACCGCCAGACACTTCACCGGTCCTGTGTGCCCCGTCAACACCGAGAGGCAAGTGTGCACCGCTCCCTCCCTCCTCCACACGCATATGGTCTTATCAGCTGAACCGCTGAAGGCCAAATTCCCTGCCGCCTCCAGGCAGAGCACGGCCAGCTTGTGTCCTTTCAGCACGCCGCCGTGAGACAGCTCCTTCTCCACCTCCCAGAAATTCACCAGTCCATCTGAGGACCCGGAGTAGACCACCGAACCCGACTCGTTCACGGCCAATGCCGTCACGGCGGACTCCTGGCTGAGTAGAGTTTGGTGTAAAGTATGCCTCACGGCCTTGCCCTTCTGTTCCCTCTTCCAGACTTTAACGGTGCCGTCGGCGGAGCCGGTGAAGACCATCCCCCCGACGCCTGCAACCACTGAGTTAACCGCATCGTCGTGGGCTTTGACGGATTCTATGCATTTGGAGCTCTCAGGTCTCCAGACCTTGAAAGTTCTGTCCCATGAAGCAGAATAAAGGAGCCCATTTTCTTGACTCATGCTCAGGCAAGAAATGGCGTCGGTGTGTTTGATCCAGACAGCGCTGCGGTTGCGCTTCACCTCCACATAATTGCTGGGCTTGATCGAAGCTTTGAATATGTCGAAGAACCTGGGCATAGTCCCAAATCGTTTGTGGACACTGGGATCCTTGGGGCTGATCTTCCACAGACGTATCTTTCCATCTTGATGGCCAGTGAAGATCTTGTCGCCGGAAATGATAATGGCCTTGACAAGACCACTGTTGGATTTAAAGGCAGAGTATTCTTGCATGTTCTTCCATACACGGATGTTCTTGCTGTCAGAGCCCGTGTACAGAATGTCATCCTTGGCAGCCAGGGAATAGATGTGGCCTTCTTCACGAACAAGAGAGCCAATCAGGCTGTTCTGAGGCTGGCTGTGAGAGATGGTTTTGTTGGAATTCGACCAGGAGTTGGCAAACGGCGACGGCTGGTTCCAGGGCGACATCATCAAGGGAGAGCTGACCTCCCCGCTGAGACGGGCGGCGTCATAGGCGGAGAAGTTGCTGTTACGGGCGGCGAAATCATTGGCGTCGCTGGAGGCGGCGCTGGAAGACGAAAGGTTGGGATCGGGATGAACCATATTGCCTGTCTTCGAGGCCGCGCTGTTGGTTTCCTGGAACATTGACGCCTCCTTTCTTGCACTCCTCCTTCTTGTAATCGTGCTGCTAACCCAATTTAACGTACTCTTCTAAATTAAGGAAAGAAATTGAGAGAAACGCTGAGGAGAAAAAGGCGGCCAGAGAAATGGTGAGAGTGAAGGAGAGAGTTTGTAGGCAATGTAAGAAGATCAGAGGAGAAAATGGTTTCTGCAGTTGGATTTGTTGTTGAAATGGCTGTAATTTTATATGTATTTAGGTGTCATTTAGTTTCCATTATTAGGTTGAATAACATGTTCAATTCACTATTTTAAGATACGTGAAATTTAAATTCGAATTTAATTTAATTGAACTTGAACCTATTATATAATAAGTATAATATACTTGTCGTATGATTTGTGTACAATTCAAAAAAAGTACGTCGCAAGTGTCATAACTTCCTCTGTGATTGGTTTGATTTGAACAAATCTAGTCTATGAAAGCCCCATTTTATCCCCCAAATCCTATACAAATCACTATTTTTTATTAAATCAATCCACCTCAACTCAAACAATTCAAATAAAAATAGTATAATTTTTTATCACACGATCAAATAAACGGGCTCTTTGATTATTGTAGTGGTAGATACACACAGATTATATATTTTTTATATTAACAGTAAGTACCATTCCATGCATGTGTAAAAATATTTAAAAAATTATTAACAATATATTTTTTTAATTTAATGTTTTATTATAGGTGTTTATTCAATTGATTGAATAAATTAAGGGAATGAAAACAATATTTATTAAAAATGAAGGGGGAAAAGATAATATGTTGATATAAAAGCAAATACTTTTCAAAAAGAAAATAAAGAAGTTGGAGTGCAAGAGAGGATAGAAAAGGTAAAAATGTATATAAATATAAATAACTATTAAAAGATTACATGCTAAACGAAATATGATCTTTCACTATAGTTAATTACTATGGTCAAAAAAAAAAATATTTTATATACAAATTAACTACAGTTCCGCAACGATCATTAAGCATTTTTTGAGACCAAAATATTACCCATAAATAATGTCATAACAAATGTTTTAGCTATAACTAAAAAATCATGACAGATATTGACTAATTAATTGTGTTATCATCTAAATCTTTGCATTAGTTTTGTTTGACTATAGTTAATAATATTAATAATTTTTAAGTCGTGATTATTAGTAAGGTAGTGAAAATGTAAAAAAATAAAACAAAATTATGTAGTGTCAGGGATATGGAAGTTGAAGAACGAAATTGAAAAACAAAACAAAACAAAATAAAGTTATATCAAAGACACAAAAGTTACCCTCTTTAATTTAGAGGAATATTTAATAGGGATAATTACGCTGACCTCCCCTGTTATTATGAGAATATACAAATTCCCCCATCTTACTATAAAAATTACATAAATCTACCTTGTTGGTTTATTACCATTACAAATTGGCTCATTCATTAATCAAACTAGCAGTCAATATTGATTTCAATTCAAATATTTTTGTAATTTTTCTATATCTATAATTAAGTAAAATAAAAAATAATTAAGAAGGCGAAAATGCCCTTATACTTTTTCCGCCTGGCAAAAGACCCATCGCATTCCTTCTCCATCAAACTTTTCTTTCATACCACAAAAACCATTCGCCCTTCCACAAGAGTCACGGTGAGAATTCCATCGGTTGTTATGATTGATTTTCAAACTTTGAAAACTCACAAATAAATTCAACCTCAAGGGTTTTTTGTCAGCAAAATTTATAAAAATCCTACCAAAGGGCAAATTAGAAAGATTAAATAAATATTTGGATTGAAATCAGCATTGACCGTTAGTTTGACTAGTGAGGGGCTAATTTGTAATAGTAATAAACCAACAAGGTAGGTGGTTTATGTAAGTTTCATAGTAAGAGGGGGGAATTTGTATATTCCCTTAGTAACAGGAGAGTCAACGTAATTATCCCTATTTAATATTTAATAGGCATATGTAATGTCACTTAAATGAATATGCCCCAAAAATATTGGTAGATCAATACTATCCGCTACAATTACATAAAATTAATTTAAAATTTTAAATATTGATCATATTTAATTAATATTCATTATAGTTTTAGTTATGACAAAAATATATGCCATGATTTTATCAATGATTAAACATTTGCAATTATTTTTTAGTTATAACTAATGTTTAGACTCGATTACAAAAATAACAATTAACAGTAGTCGTATAATTGTAGTTAAATTTGCCAAAATTTTATTTATGACTATGGTTAATAATCATGAAAAAAGTCATATTTCTTATACTATTATTAAATACCATGCTACCCATTTTCCCCCTCAAGAGCAAGTAAATAATGAGACAGGACAAGGATCCCTGCAACTCGAAATTCCGGAATTAAAGTTAGGGCTGAAAAAATAATTAAATTATTCGATATTTGACTGCAATTGATCGATAAAATTTTTTTTAAACTCGATTTGTTAAATTTAACAAACTAAATTTGAATAAAAAAAAAATTATTCGTAAACTTTTGAGCTCGACTAGAATAATAATCACTAAATTCAAACACAATTTTTGAAACTCCATAATAATTCAAACAAGCTTGAATAATAATGTGTTCCGCTTGACTCGACTCGAATCATTTACACCTTTAATTGCAATTCCAAGCTTGATGCCTACTACATTATATAAGGTATACGTTAATTATTTTGAAATCTAAGTCTATGACTTGGCGTATTACACTAAGCGCATTTTGGCTTAGATATTAGATCATTTTAATTGAGTACCACTATAGTAAATCCAACGAGTAGTGTTGCAAACCAATCTATAATCAAAATCCAATAACCAGGAGTCAACCCCACCTCTCATCAATCAACCCTATATCCCGCTCGAATCGCCACTATCGCCTACAACCTCGACCCACTTCACATACCAAACACAATAATATATATATATATATATATATATATATATATATATATATATATAGTTATATAAGAATCAGTTTTAAGTCGTCATCCGATTTCTCATAAAGGTTTTATTTTCTTGATTTTTGTATAGGTTTCCTTGTTGCTTCAATTCTTTTATATTTGGCAATAATGCTTAAATTTGCAACACCACATAAATGACAAAGGAGTGCACAACATATCAAGCTATATTTTGTTGAATTTGACCATAACTTTTTAAATTATAAGTATTTTAAAGTTTATAGAATATTTAAACAATTTGGTAATTTTCCTAAAAATAATTGTTGACACTTGATTTATAGTAACAAAGGGTCTTGTAAATGTTATCAGATATTAAATAGGTTTAATTGCATTTTTAGTTATGTAACTATAGTTAATTTGACATTTTGGCAATGTAACTTATCATGATAGTAATTAAATAGTCATGTACGTTTTTTATTTTTGCGTTTTCAAAATTAATTTTGTCTTGAAATTGTGAAAATTAAAAATATACAAGACTAAATTGCTACGTAATAAGTCACAGGAGCAAAATGCCAAAAGACCATGAGTAGGGGGACCAAAAAATGCATTTTAGCCTATTATATATATAATACATCAAGTTGCTTAATGGTTGATATGTACTCCATTTTTTAAAACCTAAAGGGTACATAAGATCATTCATATATATATATATATATATATTTCAATGTACGAAATATTGGGTATAGCATGAATTTAATCGGATCAAAATTATGTTATTATTAGTATTAATTACACCTAGACCTCGTATGAAAATGTGAAATTACACTTTCCTCCAAATAAGTTTTGGAATTGCATTTTAAACATCCTCTGAAAATTCACTATTTACACATGTCCCCCTTTGTTGGGGTTTGATTAAAAATGCTGACATTAGCAAACAAATTGCATAAATTTTCAATTTTACCCCCCGTTCAATATTCTCATGTCATAATTGTGTACTTATACAAGGAAAAATGTAATGATGTTGACCTCATATATATATATTCTATTTATTCTTTATAAGTATAAAAATATACATGAAAATACTAAATGAATGACAAAATTAAAATTTATGTAATATTTTTTGCTAACTTGGTTATCAAAATTGAATGTATCTTGGTTACTAAATGCATTTGGGGCGAGATCATCATGTGCTGCTGAATTTCCTGTCCGTCCGCCGACCAAGAATTTTGGAAAACGCCTCTTTTGGTACAAGATTTTTGATGAGCAAAAAAGGGGAAATGTAGGGAAACAATAATTCCAATTGTTTAGTTGATTAAGACAAAAGTGTCCTAAGGTTTTATTTTCTCTCTCTATCAACAAAAGCATATAAATAAATGTTCCCAATCCCTGTTGAGGTCGACGATGATCTGGCGATCCTACTGAACCTTCATGTCTTTTAAATGTCTTGATCTTGTCGTATTTTTCGAACGGAATGAGTAATTGGGTTGGTCTGCAATACAAATTGTTAGGTTTGCTGGGATAAATTTTAAGTAAAATTTTTTGAAATTTAAGTTAGACTCAGTATAAGGTGATTGGGGTTGTAGAGCTAGATCTCGTAGTAATAATATATATATTTTACAAATGGTACAACTTTCATTTCAATGGGCCAATTGTACCGGACAGTATGGGGCCACGGTCCGTTGTAGAACCCTTAGATGGGGAAGCATCAACGACTATGGTTATGAGGTCTTGAGTTCGGGTGGCACCCAATCGGGTAGAAAATACATGAATTTGTACTTTAGTTTTTTTTTTAGAGGCAAATAGGTCTTTTAGGGGGGTTTTACCAAATAACCCCTATCAATTCCTACTCGCTTTGAATACAAATAACATGACATACATTTAAACCAATCGTATTACAAGAAATAGACATCCCAAGAAATGCGCAATTATTTAAATTAATCACCCTCAACATCCTCCTAATTTCTCTCATTCAGATCCTATGAATAAGGGTTTAGGTTACTGATCAGTGATTTGAATATTGAAATGATAACTTTTATTTTGTAGGTTAGTCCTGTGATACTTTTAAGATAATCAAGTTCCCCCAAAATATTGGGATGCTACTAAACCGTAGTAACCATCAACTGGAAAAAAAAAAAAAAAAAGTGCATAAAAATAATGATTGAAAATAATTAGCCGCAACATAAAAAGTTATTGTCACTATATCTAGCATCACTTCAAGTTTTCGCTTGAGATGTGTTACTAATGATTTATATAAATGTCAATTTTATGCATAAATTTTGTCAATAATATTTATATATGTTGTAATAAGATCAAAATGATCATTATGAAATATATTTTTTTAATGAAAGTTTTAAAACTTGATATTTTATTACTAATGTTGTTTTTTTTTTATTCTAATGAATAATCTATACTATTATAAAAGGGAACTCATTTGACGTACCAACTTTAGAATGCCAACTTTATTCCATCTCATTTTTCTCTTTAAAAAAATTTGGTCAATTTAGTAATTTTAATATTTTTTAATAATTTCATAATTATTTATTTTTCTTAACTACCACTACTCTACATTCCTCTCTCACCTTAATTCTTCGCAGTTATTATAATTTATTCTGTTTATAATTTTTTGTCCCTCTTACAATGATTTTTTTTTATGCTCGTGAGAATCGCGTGCAACATAAACTAGTATATTAAAAAAAAACTCCCTTAACAGATTTTTTCAGATATTTTTATTCAAACATATAATGATGTGGGAACTTAAAAGTGGAAGGTGGTAGGAGAAATGCAATTAACTTAGGAATGCTCAAATCATGACATCAACATTTGTCTATTTCCTAAATGTAGCGACCACATGGTTACACGCATGCAATGGTGAACCAGAACCATTATGTTTTTTTTTTTTTTTTTCTTTGAAAAAACTAGTTGTCATAATACGCTATCCTGATATGCATATGTTAAATTAGTTGGCATTGTGTGTCGTCTCACGAACATATAAAAAGAATTATAGTATAAAACAAAGAAAATAAATTGTGAAAAGAAATAATCAGGCTATAAATGATATGAGAAAGAATGAAGTCCTTGAGACAAAAAGAAACGTGAGTGGATGCGAGAATCGTGGAGTGGTAGGTTGAAAATAAAATTATAATTGTGAGATTATTAAAACAATATTAAAATTACGATTTTGATTAATTTTTTGTTGGATAATTGAATTAAATGGTAAATTTAAACATTCAAAAATTGATACGAAAAATAGTATTCTTGTATAATAGTATAAATAATCTTTCATATTGTAAAATATATAATGAATAAAATAAAACATATGAATTTAAAACTTAAAAAATTGAGTAAGTTAATTATCTCAATAATTAAAAATACTTTGTAATCACAAAAATTTAATACAGCAGTACTAAAATCGGCACTCTATATCTACAACACTTTTTTTTTTTTTTTAATAATTTAGATTTTTATTTTTCGAGTAAAGTTCGAATAAGAATTTTCTGATTATTGATGCACCGTTAATTAACTGCACCATGAGGGGTTGACACGTAGCAACAAGACAGGTGCAGCACAAATTATTAGGCACATTCGGGATTTGGCACCAGCCATAAAATCCACATTTTCCTTATAGGGCCAGACAACCTTTTTAGTACTAGAATTTTGGTAAATTGAAAAACAAAATATTGGAGAAATAACATCCATTGCTTGCTTCTCCTATAAATATTAGGGACCAATTAAAATAGGGATAACAATATGCAAATTTTAGGGAAAGTTCATTTTTTCCATAAAATGTTTAAAAGAGAGAGAGAGAAGAGAACATTTTGGACATTTTCTCTTCTCCAACATATTTTCATATTCCTTTTCATTATAGTTTTACATTATATATGTAATGTAAATTTTTGTCGTGGTTAATTACTATGATTATAAATAAAAAAATTGAAATGAATTTTCAACCATTGTTCTATAGTTTAGTTATAGTTGGAAACCATAACAAACGTGTCATGTTTTGGCAATAGTTAGGAATCGTGATAAATATTTTGACTATATTTAATAATCATGATAATATTGATTAATTTGATCAAATTTAAGTTTACGTATCAATTTTAGTTTACCATAGATGAGATTAATTTACGATCATTTTTAAGCTATAATTCTTTTAGGCCCTGTTTACTTGGACATATTAGCCTGTATAAGAAAATTAGTATATGTTAGTATGACGTTTACTTTCTTGTATGGGCCCCTATACAAATCTAAAGTCGGGTACTATTTATTGTTTTACTTATATAAATAATACACCTAGAGAGGTGGTATTAAATTAGTACAAGGCTCATTTTTCTAATTTTCAAAATAACCCTCAATTTGTGGTAAAAAAGTAATAAGAAGTACATTTTGTTTTTTCCATCCAGTTTTGCATTCTCAGAAGTGGAAGTCTTCCATTTTTCCTACTTCAAGCGTCGTCTACTGCCTGGAAGTTTCATGTTCTTGCCTCTTTCTTTTTGGGATAATTACACTCCCCTATTCTAAGGTTTGGTGTAATTACACATAGATTTTTTGTGGTTTGGAAAATTACATCTAACACTAATGAAGTTTGTTTTCATCTAACAAATAAGTGCTTTCGTTAGTCAAATTTCACTGAATTTGTTGATATTAATAGAAAAAAAAAACTGAATGAAAATTGATATTTACCTTTGATTGACTGATTACTGACTTATGGCAAGTCAAACAATTTTTTTTCCGTTAGATCAACTAAATTGCACCAAAATATGTTGAGCTACAGCTCATCAAGAGACTAATCAATGTCAAAGTCCATAGTGCTCGGACCCAAAAGTGAACTCCATCTATCTAATCTCTACTCATACCTATAAAAAGGTCTTCACCATATAACAAGTAATTATATTGTGACAAGAAGTCACAATGAACACAGAGCAACTCCAAATAACTCAAGTCTTCTCTGGGGGAAAAAAATTCCAAATAACTCAAGTCCAAAATAAGTATTTATGTCATGACGAAGCGTTACAATCACAAAGATTTCACGTTTTTCTCGACATCAAATCTTCAAGCATTAATATCATACTTTAAAATAACACATAGTTCCCTTTACCAAATTGGAGGAAATTATGCATCTAAATTCAAGAATACGCTTCAAACCATGAGTTAACATCTGAATCAAAAGCTCAAAGAATATTATTACTCACTTCAGATATTAATGTAATACTTTTTATAAATTTATAAAAATTTCATTTCGTCCATATATCTAGTACATGTCGTAATTATTTTTTGCAGGGTGAACATTCATACAAGTAATTTTTTTTTTTTTTTTTTTTGGTTTTATTCATATAAGTATTTCCTAATAACTATAGTGTAAGTCGAAATTTTAGAAAAGAAAGGAAAATAAAGATAGAAAAATTGAAGTAAATAATGTAAATATTAATTAAATCACATCAGAAAGGACGTCTTTGCGTGGGTCAAATATTTAATCTCGTGATTAGATTTAATTTTTATTTTATCTACGCCTAAGATTACCAATTACTAGGTAGGTCTGCAGTTTGGGCCTAACCCTCCTGATTTTTTAATTAATAATCATTGAATTATATTAAATTTTCTTATAATTATTCAAATATATATATATTTTAATATAATTTAACGGTTGATAATGAATTTAGATGAATAGGGCAGATGTGTATAGCCATGTGAGAACTTGATCAGGCTGACAATTACATTTGGGAGTGAAGAATATGAACCGTTGGTAATATTTACGCGCTTACAAAAGTTGTACCTAAAGTAAAATAGCAAATATTATAACCATATGGTCTTATTTGGGCTATATTTAGAAAATCTTTTTATGCTCTCAAACCACCTTTTTTTACAAAAATGTGATAAAAGGATTATTACGTGTGTTTGAATTTGTGAATGTTTATTTATTTAGAATCGAATATGGTTAGTTAGATGAAAATCTTTAAAATGTAGTACGCGGGGTAAGTAATTGTAAGAATAAAAATGAGAAAGTTCGATTACAATTCTTTTATGCTTAACAAGGTTGTAAGAAGAAAACGAGTGTCAAAAGTTGTATTTGGAGTATGAAAGGCTATTATTTTTATAAGTATTTTGAATTGTCTGATTTTAAATGAATTATTGATCCAGAAAGACGATCGAGTGGCATTGCGAGTTCATGCATACCCAAATTCAAATCAATTTCGATGCCAAATCAGTACGATCCGAACAACAAAAAGCGCAAATCTTAGCCTCTTATGAAAATAAAAAAGAGTTGGGGTTTTTGTGCAAATTTTCAAGACCTTGAGGTGGCCCCTATATCATGTGACTGTTTATTTCTTAATAAAGGTTAGGTCAAATTACACAAAACAGTCCTGTTTTTTTTTTTTTTTTTTGTAAAATTATAGTTACATGGTAATGTTTTCCAAGAGATGTTTGTATAAGCTTTGTCATTGAATAACGAGTATTGTTGTAATTACAACTATAACCTCAAAAGGTACGTATTGCTGTAATTTTACAAAAGACAAGAGGTATTTGTATATTTTGATCTAATTAATCTCGAGAGGTATCAGTCTAATTTACTCAAGATTAAAATAAATTTAGAAGTATTTCCCAAAATTAAGTTAAAATAAAGTAAATTAAGTATATGTATTAAAATAAAAAAAAATAAAGAAAGCAATATTAGATGAGGAGTATATGGACTTTTGCAGTCACTTTCATGTCAATTGCCAAAAATAGGGAAGGAGGATAAATACGGAGGTGAGCATCATAGTTTCACCAAAACAGCACATGTGAGAGATTTAGGGGATTAATTAAGAATTAGTGCAATCATTTCTTGACACCTTTCATTATTTGTTTCGTATTAAAGTAATTAATCAAATTAATATCTTCTTTCAATTGCGAAGTTGCTAATACATACGTCTTCTGGAAGTTATTTTGAATTGTTATTCTGATTTAGGGTTTCTTTGGTGGGCGTGGAAAGATGCAATGTTAGAGAAAATTGATCTACACTACCAAAATATATATATATATATATATATATATATATATATATATATATATATTGTATTATAATCACTACGGGTCGAGAACCATGACAAATTAATATTGTCTATCACGATTAAACAAAATTAGATGAGAAGATTTTAGTGGTTTTGACCATAATTAATCAATATTTGTTATAGTTATACCTATTGTTGATGATTTTTTGTTTTAGTTAATGTTTTGCCCTTGCATGCAGAAATAATAGTTAATAACAGTTGTCTAATTATAGTTAATTAATATTCACCATGATTTTTATTGTTAATAATAGTAATTAGTTATAACGAAAGATTATATTTTTCTGGTGCACGTAAGAATAATTGGTGTATAAGAGATAATTATTTGTTTGGATCAAGACAAATGAGCTTTCTTTTATATATGAAAGACAAAATTATTTTTTTATCCTGTAATTTTAGGTTATGCAACTTACTCAATTTATACATTGAGTCATTTTTTGACGAATATAATTCTAAACATATGATATTTGACGATTTTAGTTTTTTTCACACTGCAATAGATCTTATTTTTTTGTCAAGTAGTTACTTAGGTCATTAGGACTAAATTCATAAAAAAAAAAAGACTAAATATATAAATAAAATGAATTATAGGACCAAAAGTATTAATTAACCTAAAGTTGTAGGACCAAAAATATACTTTTGCTTATATGAAACATATGACGTGGGTTTACCATGTCATCCTATATTCGGAATAATGGGGCACATCCATCTGCTGAGAATTTGATCATCAGACCCAATCAATTACTTCATAAGTATAATTATAATTAGGAAAAATTCTTACTCGAATCAAATTCGGCTAAATTTAAACCAATTATATGGCAAGTGCAATACACTTGTCATGTAATTGATGTACAGTTTAGAAAAAGTGACATATCACAAACCAAGTGTGATACTCTTACTCTGTGATTGAATTGGTTCGATCGAACCAAGTCGGAGAAATTTTTTTCTTATAATTAGTCAACTCCAAAAATTGGTATATTTAACCAATCACCACAAATGATCGTCATTATTGGCATTTCATATGATCGAGAATAATAGGAGAGACCCATTTAACTGGACTCGGAAACACTGTGCACCATACCAAAAGATGCAGTACCCTATGTTAATCTTTTGATTCAAATATAAATACCCTATTTATGGTACGTTCGTCGAGTTGGTCTCTTTAACTGCTTCATATTTTTTCTTATATGAGATTTAGTTTGAGATATTTAATTTC
Organism: Sesamum angolense; assembly: GCA_034509725.1. NCBI lineage: Eukaryota > Viridiplantae > Streptophyta > Magnoliopsida > Lamiales > Pedaliaceae > Sesamum > Sesamum angolense. The sequence continues at coordinate 9,545,002 of JACGWL010000012.1, forward strand.
AAGGGATAGTTACACTCCCCTTCACTTAAGATTTGATGTAATCACATAAAAAAATTATGGTTTGAAAAATTACATTTAGCATTCATGATGTTTGTTTCTGTCCAATAAAGAAGTCCATCTGTTAGTCAAAATTCATCGGACTTGCTAATGTTATATAACAAAATATCTATATTTACCCCACCTGACTTATTACTGATTTATTGCAAATCAAATAAATTTTGGTGTAACTAAATCTCCCACATATGTCTTCACATGCTAATCCATGTGGGAAGATATATATTCACCGCTACACAAAGGGTAGCTTAATAAAAAAAATATTGTTTGATCTACTATAAATCAGTAATAAATCAATCGAGGGTAAATATCAATTTACATTCGATTGTTTTGTTAATATCAATAAATTCAATGAATTTTGACTGATGAAGAAACCCATTTGTTACAGAAGCAAACCTCATATGTGCTAGATGTAACTTTTTAATCATATAAATTTACGTGTAATTACAGCAAACTTAAAACAAGGGGAGTATAATTATCCCTATTTTCAGACTATTCCAGCTTGCACCTAATATAACTTGCTTGGTCATAATCAACCCAACATCATCGTTCAGTAAGAGATCAACATAATTTATTTATTTTTTTCACAACTCATCAAATTTAAATAATAGTATACAGAGATAGAGAATATGTGCATGATTAAAAAACAAAAGAAAATTTATATTAACATCTTTTAAAATTAGATCTAAATACACAAACATTCCCAATTATTTGCAAAATTGTAATTATATTTTTTGATGTTGTTGTAGTTGTATAAACACCCTATAAAATATGTTACACTGACACTATTTCAAGAAGCGTATATCTATAATTTTATAAAATAAAAAAATATACTTGAATCAAAATTGAATCTAATTATAAAAATATCAACATAATTTATATATTATTAAGAAGATGAGAGCAGACAATACGGGCTGAAGACACATGGCCAGCCACTCAGCTCAGGTATGTTGGAAGGACATTGGACAGACATGCGTGATCACCACAAATTCAACAATGTTATAATTTACATACCTTAATAGGCAAAAAATGGGAGTGTATTTGGGGAAAGGGTCAGTATCCTATCTCTTCTTATCTCACACAGGTAAAACACAGAGTTCCTCATGAATATGGGGTTTCAGGCAAGCTTTGATGGGACTTTGTGCTGTGGTTTTCGGACATTTGTCCCATGATTATAATTAGCTGTGCCCATGGTTTCTTCTCGTGTGGGGAAAAGAGATTGGAAAAAGAATGTTGATGAAATTGGCTTCAACTGGCAAGTTTAGTTAGTAATTTCTAGGACAATAATATCTTAATTATCCCAATGGTTAAAGTTAAAAATTGAGATTTTATAAATAAATTTGAGGTTATAAGGTTCGAGTTTCACTGAATGTATGAGTATTTATTTCACTTAAGCGAGCGTTTGTCTTATTTTGTATAAGTTACGGTAATTTATTTTATCGTTATTAGAATAAAAAATTGCAAAATGTAAACAAGTGTAATTAAGTTTGGCGTTGATGGAGCGGAAGCTCTCAGGATGTGAAATAATTGAAGAACTCGTCTTTGATCTTTAGAGAACTCAATATGAAAAATTGCATTCACAGTTTTTTAACGATTGTTGAATGAATCCCATTAAAAGAAATTTACTAGAACGTTTAAAGGAAGCATCCTAATTGGGGAACATGCCTCGAAACTGGTTAAAATTTTGAATTATTTTAGAAAGTTATAAAATTCCACCTAAAAATATCCTAACATATTAGTAATAGCTTAATAAAATATGAGTCTCAAATAAAAATTATAATAAATATAAAAATTAATTCAAGTATGTTGAGAAATGAAAAAAATCAAAGAAATGGCTCGACCAGTGATTAAACAACAAAATTTCACGATGAACGACGGCCCCTCACAACGACAGTGGTGAGGCTTTGGGTGCTCCTCAAAAAAATACTTGCACGCATAAATAAATTGTTTTGTAACTCCTTTTAAATTAAAAACTATGATACTTTGAAATTTTACTGTTAAATAATACTCTCGATGCACGTATTTTCGAATCATTTCCATCTAAATGCTTCTAAACAACATAAGCCTCTTGTTCTATACCAAACATAAATTATGTTTGAAACATATAATATCAAAAGTTCTTTAAACAATAATTATTTTACAGTATCACTGATGTCACATCAGCCTGATATAACTTATTATTAATATGTCACGTCAACTAAGTCATCATCAACATGACACGATTGACACAACTTAACAAGATTCATGTTGTATAGGTTAAAAAAAAATATTAATGTTTAATAGACAACTCTAAATTTTTTTTTTTAATTACTACTCATCATAATGCGTCATCTCTACGCGCATATAGTAAATAACCTCTCTTAAATATTTTTTCAAATAAATAAACCAACAAATTATATTTAAAAAGAAAAAAGAAGCAAATAGATGAAACTAACTTAAAGTATTATCAACACAACAAAAAAATTAGTGTATTCGTTTTAAAATGAAATGAAGTCATTTAATTTTTAAATTTATCTGATTAGGAGTATAATTATCATATTTAAAGATCGGTACAGCAATATCACTAACCGTCGTTTATGAATATAGAGAATTTTTCTTTTTTTATATTAGTATATATGCGGGAGGTGTATTAGCTTATAAGAAAAACCAAATAAATGGAAAAAATCAGTATTTTTTTTTATCTCATATTCTCCCCACTTTGTTTAAGGAACAGTGAGAGTCCAGTTAACAGCGGTAAGAGAATTCACCCCAATTAACAAAAAGGGAGTAACTTCTGAAATCCCACGCTAATATGAAGAGCTTGTAGTCCAGTTGCTCCCTGAGATTACAAGAACTTGTTAGACCGTAACGGATCCAGATTCCTAGTTGTGGATGAGTTGGGTCGGGCTAATCCAACCCACATGACTAATCACGCGGATCCCAAGGTCTCTCTTGTAATTTCCTCCCTTTGATGGGTCCTCCTCTACATTACTGGGCCTTCTCCCTTAGCATATGGGTTTGGGCTAGCTATTACACATTAGCCCATTTCAGCCCAATATCTCATTTTGTCAGAACAGAGGGTGTTTGGCTAAACTTTTGTAAAATATCTTATAAGCTCCTAAATATTTTATAAGATGTTGGATTTTATTTTAAAAATAAGCTTTTAAAATATTTGGGTAAAATATGATGTTAAAACTTATAAAATGTTATGGTGTTTAGCATAATTATGTTTTTAATTGATAAAATGACTAAAATGGACATATATATATATCATTAGAATCAAATAATATTTAAAACAAAATATATCAAGAAATAAAATATTATTTGATTCTAATGATATATATATATATATATATATATATATTAGAATCAAATAAATTTTATTTCTTGATATATTTTGTTTTAATATTTTTTATAAATAGTACACGTTGGTTTAATTTCAAATAAAAATTAATTGATAATCTTTTTAACAAAAAAATGATGAATTATTATCTAAACTTTTGAGTAAAAATAATATATATATATATATATATATATATGCATTCATGCTAGTCGAATATTAATATAAATATATAATTGATATTTGTTATCTCTAATCCTATAATTTATAATGTCATGAATTTTATGTTTTTTAGTAAAGTTAATAATCTTATTTTTATTTTACTATAATATTATTAAATAATAAAGTATTTCCTCCTTTCAAATATTAAAAAAATTAAATCCGAGAGAGAGAGAGAGTATAAGTGTATGAATGAGGAAATTTTAGTCGTTCGACATATTAATTTTATAGAGCTTATAAGATATTATAAAAAAAAGTTAAGAATATTGAAAAAAAAAATTTAAAGGGCTTATAAAATCCAAAACATTTTATTTTGAGATCTTATAAGCTTTTTAAAAGAATTATTCAAACACTTTTTTTGAGCTTATAAGCTCCCAAATATTAAGATATTTTGAGGAGCTTATGAGCTTAGCTAAACACCCTCTAAATTAGGTAACTTTCTCGAGGGTAATATGATAATTTCACTTTGTCAGTGGATAGATGAACCCCGTCTGTGATTTTTTTTTTTTATTGTGACAAGCTAGCGTAAAACTCATGCTATACACGATTATATATGTGTATATAATTTATAATAAATAATTTTTTATACTATATTGACGCGATAAGAGAATCTCTTATATAAAATATATTTTTATTTTTAATAGATAAAATATATTAATTTTTAATTTTTAATATATTATTGTTATTATTAAATAATATTTCCAATACATGCCGCATATTTCTACTTACTAAAATTTGTATTTATATAAAATTAATATATAAAATAATTATGACATTTTATTAAATATATAGATGTGTTTGCAATTAATAAATGTTCGGAGTTTATGAAATATTAAATTTGATTTTCAGGGACAGCTCGGAGCAACGATTTCTACCAGATCCTGTCCAATTAAGGCCCGGCCCAGTTAAGGAGACATGGGTCCTAGTTGTGCTTATTTTAAGTTGGCAAAATTTCTCTTTTGGTCCTGTATTTATGGGTGTGTGTCACTTTAAGTCCTTTTCTTTTTTTTTTGGGGGGGGGGGGGGGGTAAATAAACTTAATTTTATAATTCAATATATCCAATAAATTTATTTATTAAATTTTTAAAAAGACGTTTTTCGTCCTAAGATGGCTAATGCCAGAACGAATTGGTCGGAGAAATAATTTGTGTGTTCATGTAATTTGTGATGTAAGTGCGATACGAAAATGACACGACCGTATAAACATTGAACTAAAATGAAATTTTGCCTTTTAAGTTCTACTACTTTTCTAATAGAAAATGTGTCCATCAAGGCATTAGCATCATCCTAGGCAAATAGTCAATTAGGCATAGTTTAATTAGCGAAATTGAGCCTCAATGACTTCAAGGTCATGGATTGAATTTGAACCCCACTAATGTGTAGGATGTTATTTTCTTTAATAGCATGTGACGTTCTACTTTAATAGTAGTTATTGGTTAGGCATACTTATCTGATATTGATTATTAATTATGCTTGTTATAGTTCTCGATTGTTGTTAGATATAAATATTTGATATTAATATTTGATGGTTAATCGATTTATTTAGAAAATAATAATTCATTGCTTTCACTTTTTTTTTAAAAAAAAAGCAAATAATTACCGTTTCAAAGGGACGATCAAGTGATCCGGCTGCAGTTTTTCGTTTACATGGCAATAATTTATAATATTAGAGAGTGAGAACCAACTTTAATTTTTTTTTTTATATATAAAAAGAAGAAAAGTAAGAAAGCTGCCATTTCAATCAAGTTATTTACCCTTCAAAAAAAAAAAAAATAAAGTTATTCCTATATCTGAAATATATATATATCAAATCATATGATATTTGATATAAATTAAATTAGTAAAACTCGTCTGAGTTCGTTCTTATACTTTTGCCTGTGATTGGATAAATAATGTAACAGACTACAAAATAATACTTTTCTATTGGAAGGTACCAAAACATTGGGCAATTAAGATTAAAATCATGATTGACCCAAAATCTTCAATTAAAGAAAACAAGAAAGAAAACACTCAAAGGACCAAATAGTCAGACAAAATCGATACGGTTGCATTTTCACTTTCAAATTTTAATTAATATGTATTTTTAATTTTGTATAGATTTTTATATGATTAGTGAGTGCGTTTAGGATAACCCGGGATCATACGGAGCCAAAGCGGATGATAATACGCGCAGCGAGGCACCAATCAAGTCACATGCATCAATTTTATATTAAAAAGTTAAATCAATATATTTTCAATAAAAATACGTATAACAAATACATTTTCACTTTAATTACTGTTTTAAAAATTAAAAATTGAAAAATGAAAATAAAAACACAAATAAACAGGTTTTTAAACCATGTTAATCAACATTTGATGTAGTTTTACATATGGCTAAAATATTTGCTACAGTTTTTAGTTATAATAAATATTTTGGTCTCGCTTGCAGAAATAATGGCTATTGTGCAGCCATAATTAATTAGGGTTAAATGCAAATTACCCCTGTGTTATATGAAATGAGCAAATTACCCCCCTGTGAAAAAAATAGCAAATTACCCCCTGTGTTTTTCATAATATAGCAAATAAGCCCCCACGCGATTTCGTGCCATTCGCGCCTTTTTTTGGTATTTTATTTTTTTTAATTTTTAGTTATCAAATTACATTTACATCCTTATCTATAACCATTGGATCTGATTGAATCTAAGGCTCAGATTTAATTAATAAGATCAATGGTCCAAATTCTACTAAATTTGATCAACGCTCTAGATTGAAGTAATATTATAATATATATATATATATATTTACATAAAATTTAATTCAAAATATATGTATTTTTTATTATTTAAAATTATATAAATGTGCATATATATTATATAATATATTAGAGTGAGAGAGAGAGAGGCGGAGGAAGGCGGCACCGGCGACGGGAAAGGTGGGGGCGGGAGACGGGGAAGGGAGAAAGTGGGGGCCTGTGACGGGAGGAAGGGGAAGGTGCGAGGGGGGGAGCGACGGGGAATGGGGGAGGCGATTGACGAGGAAGGGAAGGTGGGGCGGGCGTCGAGGAAGGGGGGGGGGGGGGGGGGGGGGGGGCGGGAAGGAGGGAAGGGGGGGGCGCGGAAGGGGGGAGGGGGGGAGCGGCGACAGGGAAGGGGGGGGGAGGGGCGACGGAGAAGGGGGGGCAGGTGAGGGGAAGAAGGGGGGGAGGGCTGGGGCGGGCGACGGGTTGGGGCCAGGCACGGGGAGAAGGGGGAAGGAGGGAGGTGGGCTGCGGCGGCGAGAGGGGGGGGCGGGCGACGGGGCGGCGGGGGGGGGGGGGCGTGCCGACGGGGAAGAAGGGTGGGGTGGTTTGGTTTTTTTTTTTTTAAATATATTTATTTATAATATATATAAATAATATTAATATAGATTATATTTAAATATAAATAATTTTATTCTTAAAAATTAATTGAAAATCGCACATGAGGGGCGTGTAATGCACTTTCAGGTTCAGGGGGCAAATTGCTTTATTGTTTAAAATACAGGGGGTAATTTGATAATTTTTTTTTCACAGGGGGATATTTCGCACATATCGTATATCACATGCATTTTTCCCTAATTAATAGTATTTACCATTATTTTTATTTTAACCATGATACTTATTTTTTGTGAAAATCATATTTTTCTAGTTAAACGCCAAAAAAAAAAGTCATTAATTGTTTTGTTTAATGATTAATTTAGCCCAAAAATCATTAAACCCAACTGCGTTACTCTAAAAAAAATTAATCATTCAATTTTTTCACTAGAAAAGTTGGGGTTTGAATTGAGGTCAAATGTATGAAAATGTTAAACATTCATGATCATAAGATGTTGAATTTAGACCTGATTATGATCAATTAATTTATTATTTTTAGAATCATAAAGAGGATATGTCTTAATTAATAATTAATGTCGCAGCAAAAGTCCAAAGACAAGAAATGGAAGAGGAAAACACGGCTTCAATACTGATAAACAAAGCCGCGGTCCGCATCTAAGACGTGCATTCCATCAACAGTAATGTAATTATATCATCAATCATACCTATCCATATGAATTTGTACCCATATAACTTATACTATCAGTCGTTAAATCGCATACAATATTATCATTATGTGTTTAGTATACGATTCAGCTCACGTGGGTAAAATTCATATGGACGACACTATGTTTCTCTCCGACCCTTGTTCTCAATTAGTCAATTTCTTACATCACAATTATAAATCTGATGCAGCTTGCGACTCAAACGACGTCCTGTTGAGTGGATTTTCTGCTTTGGCTTTCTATTAGTCTTATAATTTTATTCTGAAAATGTGTTTCGTTAGAAAAATAAAACCTTAGAATTTATTAGACGTTAGGGAGATAAAATCTCGTTAGGGACATTAATAACTATTACGAAAATCGACAACTGAATAATAAGGTTAGAGCCTCAAACCTCTTTCGCTTGACAAAGATTTTGGGTTTGAATTTTGAAACTACTGCATTAATGATGAAGAAACATCAACGTAGAATTTGAACTCAAAACCTGGTAGTCATGGTTTGGGAAACCTGGTTGGTTAGGGAAGAAGGAAGAAATTTTGGAATAGCGTGTATGGCAAAGCAAATTGACCAACGACATGAGTTTGATTAACAATGAATTGTGTTGTGCTATTGTGTGTTCATATGGGGTGTGGAACCCACACTGCACCAACCATAAGACTTGCAGTTTCCTAACGATAAAAATTCTAATGGTTAAGAACGACGTCTCATAAATAATGAGGTCTAATTTAGTTTGTGAATGTGAAGTTTTATGACTTTCGAAGTTATGAGTTTGAACCTCGTTTTATGCATAGGATGTTGTTTCTACTGAATAATAAGTGATGATACTGTAATACTATGTGTGGTTTGATTTAATATATTTGATGTTATTGATCTATGATTGTTGTAATAATTTGTTAGATATTGATATTCGACAGGAAAATTGTAATCAATTGATTTCAATTAGTAATAATGCATCGCTCTTACTTCAAGAAAGAACGGCGTCCATAAATAACTTCGAAGTTATGAGTTTAAATTTTATCATATATATGAGTATTTATATCATTTAATTTAATGCAGCGTGAGTTTATTAATCCAATTGGTGTATTATTTAATCTGTTAATACTAATATAATTATATAATTTCATTTATATTCTCAAAAGAAGAAAAAAACATTCATATTGTCTGATTTTTTAGATTAAAAAATAATAATAATAATAATAACACGGGTGGTATATTTTTCAGCCCGTGAAAGAGGAAAATTTGACACAGCATCTAATTTTCCACCCCCATCACATGCCTACTACCAAATAGTCACAATTCACACATTAAAATACTCTCCCTCTTCCTCCCCACCTGATTTGTTGTGATTTATAATTCATTCGATATCTCGTTGCGTGATATATTGTGTTATTTTTATTTTGTATAAGTTCGATATTTTAAAAACATCTTAATTTTTAAAAGTTTATAAACCACTCAACTTATTATTTGCAATCAATGTACGACGTTTGCCTACATCATGACGTGGCTTACAATTCAATCGGTGCCCTATTTTACAAGGTATTATTCAAGTCAACCCATAAAAATAAATTTGAATTCGAATCCCATCGCCGTAAAATTTCCACGTAAAAGATACGTGTTAAGATATTAAATATTAAATAATTTTTTTAATAATTTAATCTTTTAGATACAACAATCGTTCATATATTATATTTTTCTGGATAAGAAATATGAAGAAGATTCGGAGAGAAATATCGACAGTAGAAAGGTTGCAGCATGGACATCCGAGACTAGTAAACTTATGAAGTTGGTAGCTTGTATAATTCAAATTAGGTAAACCATAACATTTTTTTAATTACATTTCTTATGTCTTAATTTTAAATATAAAAAACAGTACTCGTTTATCATTGGTCGTCCTTCTTTTTTTTAAAGGAAATAGGAAAAGTCAACATATTTCTTTTTTTTTTTTTAATTTCAAAATATATTTTTCATAACCGATAATAACTATATAAATGTAAGAAATTTTAATTAATTATAAAAAAAAGGAAATCCATAGTGTTTTATTATAATTGTATAATATTAAGGTCAATGAGAAGTGGTAATTTGCAGGATTTATATATAAACTTAGTAATTAATGGTATACAATTAATTTTTTTATTAATATTTAAAAACAAGACAAAAATATATATTAAGATAATATATATATATATTGTGAGGGGCAGGCAGCCGTGAGAATGGTGCTCTTACACAATAGCTGAAAACCCGGAGACGTCACGACTTCCGCAGCCAATGCTACAGACTCAATCCATCGTTGTTCCGATTTCCGAAGCTTCTATTGGGTAAATTAGAATAATTTTTTTGAACATTTGGTATAATTATTAATATACTCTCGTTATTTAAAAAATTATAAATATATTTTTAATGTTTAACAGCGGTCTGATAATTAACATACTTCATTAATCCATTAGGTTTTTATTCATTTTTTGTGACGAACTGATCAAAATTTTCTTGTGGACTAAAAATTATAATTTTATTTTATTTTTAAAAAATGTTTGATTCTTTTATTGACTAAGTGAACATTTATTTTTTCAAAAAATTTCATTCACTCTATAAGATTTTTTACAAATTTTTGTTTATTTTTAAGAAAAAAATGCGGCAAGGGCATAGTTGATAATTTTATACCACAATATAAGAATTACATAATTTCATCAAATATCAGGAGGGGTATTTATATTTTTTAAAAATATAGAAATATTCGTAATTATGTCAAATTTTATGAAAGATCGTTGTAATTCACCTTAATTTTTACTTGAGAAATACTAATTGAGCAATATAGAAGTTGTGGTGATTTATTTAAAATTAAAGTTGATATTCTCAAACGTGTTGGGACTGCTTTGGAATATTTTAAAGTAAAGGATCAATAACGACCTTAAACATATTTTATGTCTCTTAACCCAAAATGACTGAAATTTTTATTATTTGTTAGTTTGAAAAATAGGACAAAGAAAGAAAGGTGTGGAAAGAGGAAAAAATATATTCCTTCAATCATCATTTCTTCGGTAATTCATTATTATTAGAGTTAATTATACTTAGACCATCTAAAAATATAAAATTTCATTTTCTCTAAAAAAAATTAAAATTACACTTATACGCCCTCCAAAAAAAATTCATTTACCCCTAACCCCCTTCGGCTTTGGGCGAAAAATGTTGATTGTTAACAAAAAAATATTTCTTTTTAATTTTGCCCATCATTTAGTATTTTTCGTGTATATTTTTATACTTATAAAGATATAACTGTATATATATATATATATATTATATATATAGTGAGGTTAATATTATTATATTTTTCTCATTATAAGTACAAAATTATTATACGAAATATTGAATAAAGAATAAAGTTAAAAATTTATAATTTTTTTTTGCTAATGTTGTTATTTCTCTTCAAACGCTACCGAATGGAGGACATATATAAATAATTAATTTTTAGAGGGTGTAAGTATAATTTAAAAAAAATAATTTCATATATTTACGGGTCTAAATACAATTACCCAATAATTAATCCTTCCTATTCTTTACATCCTCAATTTTTTCTCATTTCCAGGCTCCATTTCACTTCATTTCCTCCTCAACTTTTACCATAACTACAATATCGTTATACTTTTCTTGTACCAAATGCCTCATAACTCTCTTTCTTGATTCTTGAAACTATGAAGTTGGAGTTCCTTAATTTTATCTTCCTCCTTCTTACAACGATTCTTGTCCCGTGTACGCCGGCAGCCGCCTGGTGCAACCACTCCTGCGGCGGCCGGAAACTCCCCTTCCCTTTCGGCTTCTCCCCCGGCTGTCCAATCCAGCTGAACTGCACCTCCAATGGCACAATTCTCGCCGCCGAGTTCCCGGTGCAGTCCGTCAGCGGGGATACCATTTTGGTCAACCTTCCCCCCATGTGCGGCCGCCCTGTGGAGGCGCTCCGCCGCCTCTTCTCCGCTAATTTTGCCCCCACGTCCCACAACGCGATCCTTCTGCAGAACTGCAGGAACTCCAGCAGGGGGTGCTTCATCCCGACGACGATGGTGCAGACCCACTTCGAGCTGCTCGAGTGCGAGGCCAAGAACGATAGCATCAGCTGCTATTCGGAGACTAATAATGCGACCTCGTTCATTGACTACAACAACCTGACGAGGAGCGGCTGCGGGTCCCTGTTCTCGGCGATATCGATGGAGTCGTTCGCGAACAGCTCGTCGGTCTCGCTGGATGTTCAGATTGTGAGAATTGGGTGGCTTCAGGGGCCTGCCGGTGCTCGGAGAACGCGAAGTGCATTCCTGTTACGCCGCCGGCGGAGAAGAGCTCGCCGGCGTATCGGTGTGAGTGCTTGGAGGGCTTCGCCGGAGATGGGTTTCGCGACGGGCTGGGCTGCCGGAAAGGTAGGCTTTTGATGACTTTTTCTTTTTTATTTATTCCCGTTAATTATGCTGTCTTTTGTTTTTCTCTTTTTTCATTAGACTCATTAACTTTTTCCCTTTACTTCAAAATAATTTTGTAAATCATAATACTATAAATTGCCCACCATTTCATTTGAATAAACGGATTTAAAATTATAAATTTTATTTAAATAATTTTAAATTTAAAAAAATCAGATACTCAATTTTTTAATCTGAACTATTATTTTTGTTGAACATCGACAGATATCAAAACTTTCTCTAAATACTTTCTTCAATTTAAATTGATCCATCCAAAAATAATTTTAAAACATTATAGAATTTCGCAAACGATAGATTATAATATGAGTATTACTATATAATTTGAATATGAAGTAGTAATTAGTAAATTGATAGTTTTGGAACATACATAGCAAATTTCGTTCTTTGACTAATATGAAAAAGATGATCAAAATATGGTGTCATTTTAATTAGCAAAACATTCATAATTATGGCTTCTTGGATCCCTCACAAAGGGTCCAATTCTTCAAACATAAAGAGATGTAACAATGATAATTTCAAAAGTAAAACTTCTTTTTGAAATTGAGGGGCTGCTTTCAAAGACTGCATCATAATTGTAGACTACACCAACCATATTCGTGCAATTAATTTTATTTTATTTTATTCAAATCAATCATATAATAAGTATAATTTTATTATATTGTGACTAAATCATTATGTTTTGAGACGGAGGGAGGAAGGGCGGGTGGCCGTCAACCGGCGGCCCCGCCGGGGTTGGCCAGTGATGTATTGGCATGTAGTGTCTGACAACATTTGTTATAATAAGGTTTTTTCATATGAAAAGTACGTATGACCAAGAGAATGATGATAATGGTCTGCATTCTTAACTATATACTAAACTTTTGGTTGTTTTCTTGCAACCATCATCATTTGGTGGTAGAAATCCAGTCAGTCATCCACTGTCCTAATGTGCCAAAATTCCCTTTCATCATTCTGTTGTGGAAAACTTTTATATTCTTCATCATTTGATTAGATTACCAAATGCAAATAAATAAGGGATTATAATATTTACACCGTTAATTTATTATCTAATTGTAAATTATTCATATCTTTTGTATAATTATACTAACCACTTCTGACAGCTAAAATGAATGGGTAGTTTATCTGGTGATGTTAATATTTTTGGAGGTGTATGTATATTTTTTCAAAAAGATAAGAATAATTTGTGTAAATAATATCCATGTTACTCGTAGATGTATGTATAATTTTTAAAAATAATGATGATTTATGTAAATAGACTTATGAAAGGAGCGGATGTAATTATCCAATGAATAAAGAATAAGCCCAACAAATGCACTAAAATCTGTTAGTTCACCTAATGATGTTTGGAGTGGTGGGGACTGAATGTCTGAGTGGATTTCTTTGAAATCCATGTATTCTTTGCGGACAAAGATTGGTTCAAATCTTCTGGTCTGGATTTTCTATTTGGAATTTTGGAAAATTTGATGTCGTTTATGTGGGATCTGTACACGTATGAGTTTAGGCCCGTTGGTACAGTACATGATGATGATGTTATCATGTGTGATTCAATAGCTGATAGCCTATACGGTACCGTTCCACATGGAATTCTGTACCAGTATTGATCGTATGTTGTACTGCAGAATCTTTGGGATGTAACCCGTCGAAGTACTTATCGGGCGAATGTGAGGAACAACAAGAGTTGGTGTCTTAGTAGGAGGTAATATATCACTTTGCCGAGTTTTGAGCCATACCGATTCTTTTCAGTTTCAATTTACTAGGATGAGTCAACGACGTTTTTGTTCTTAAGAAACTGTATTGTTGCAACATAGAACCTATGTAAAACCGTCTGAGATGCGGGCTTCTGGTTCTCAGGTGTAGCGGCAGGAGCTTCACTGATGATCAGTTTAGGTCTGGTTTTCTGTTTCATTCGGAAGAGATCGAAATTGAGGAGCAGAAGCAGAAGGAGCCGTCAATTGTGCGAAACGACGGGCATAACTGTTCCTATATACCAGTACAAGGAAATGGAGAAAGCCACAGATTTTTTCTCAGAGAAACGAAGGCTTGGAAACGGCGCTTATGGGACCGTCTACTCAGGCAAACTGAACAACGACGAATGGGTTGCTATCAAGAGAATCAGGCACAGTGACTCGGGTAGCATCGAGCAAGTCATCAATGAGATCAAGCTCCTCTCCTCAGTCAGCCACCCAAACCTCGTCCGGCTCCTAGGCTGCTCCATTGAAAACGACGAACAGATTCTTGTCTATGAGTTCATGCCTAACGGGACATTATCTCAGCACCTGCAAAGAGAAAAAGGCAGTGGACTTCCCTGGCCGGTTCGCCTGACGATTGCTGCTGAAACGGCTCAGGCGATCTCCTATCTTCACAATGCCATGCACCCTCCTATTTATCACAGGGACATAAAATCCAGCAACATACTCTTGGACTACAACTTCAAATCCAAAGTAGCTGATTTTGGGCTCTCGAGACTAGGGATGACGGAGTCGTCTCACATCTCGACTGCACCTCAGGGTACTCCCGGATACCTCGACCCTCAATATCATCAGCATTTCCATTTGTCCGACAAAAGTGACGTCTACAGCTTTGGTGTGGTGCTTATAGAGATCATAACCGCGTTAAAAGTGGTAGACTTTAGCCGGCCTCAGAATGAAGTGAATTTGGCAGCTCTGGCCGTTGACAGGATCGGGAGAGGGCATTTGGACGAGATCATCGATCCGTTCCTCGAACCAACAGACGATGCTTGGACACTGTTGTCGGTGCAAAAGGTGGCCGAATTGGCATTTAGGTGCCTTGCCTTTCACAAGGATATGAGGCCCTCCATGATGGAAGTCGCCATTGAATTGGAACAGATTAGGCTAAGTAAGTGGACAAACTCGGACACAAGCATCGTCGGGTCATCTGAGGCATTATCTCGCTCATCGTCCTCTAACTTAAGCGAGAAACCATTGAACGTAACAGTTAAAAAGCACGAATTTGACAGCACCGGTCTGTTTAGCAGCACGACGTCATTGGACACGACTGATTTATCGCCTGTATCGGCCGATGATTCATGGCAAAGTGATCAGAGCTCACCTTCATCAAATAGTTTGCTCAACCGTGTTATCCGGTAAACTGAAACGGCTGATTCTACTTCGTCCTTAAAACGTCTGCATTAAGCAGACACAGGATTGTGTTTTCCTGGGTTTTAGAGGAGAAACAAGCAAGCAATGTGAGTGGTTGGCCAATGTTGAAAATGGCGTTTGTTAGCATAATCTGCAATATAATTAAATTGAGTCTTGTTAGACTTCTTGACTGCAGTCTATACTGTTAATACACTACAACCTTTTCTACCTCTGTGTTTCGGAGCTATCCAGAAAGGGGATGGGTTTTGTGATGTTCGAAAATTTGTACACTTCCATATCAAGATTTATGTGGACAACTTTTGTACATAGTAAGTAATTTTGGTTATGTCCAGAGTCCATTTCTTAGGATCAATCCAAATTGGTATTGCATCTCGTATTGTATTTTACTGACATGTCGTGTATAAATTTTTATTTAAACATATATATGTGATATATGTAATATATGAAATATAGGGTGAATTAAGTTATATTTCCCGGGGTTTATCGTAATTACCAAAAAAGAATCTCCATTAGATCAGAAAAATTATAATTAAACCCGTGATTATTGGGTTTAATGCAATTTATCTCCTATGATATTACAAATGGACAAATTATTCCCCTATAAAAAAATAAAAAAAAGCAATTTAGATAGGAAGTAAATCGCTTCATTTTTTGAAAAAAAAGGGGTGCTAAATTGATGCATTTGAAAAAAAAAAAGAGGATAAATTGCTTATTTTTTTCATAAAGGGATAATTTACACATTTACAATATCACAGAGGGATAAATTGTATTTTTATCACCAATACATACTGGCAAGGGTTATCAAATTCGAACTTACAATTTTTTTTTAATAAAAATTAACTTCATTTAAGAAAAATTGCATTTTTCGTCCAATAACTAATTTTTATTCTAAAAAATAATCGCGTAACTTTAGAAAATGTTCACTTTCAATCCTCTCAACAACTTCCGTTATGAAATTAATGGGAAAAACGCGTGCAAATCCCCTAATTGCTTTCCTCCATTTTGAAAAGATAATGATCACATGATTTGTACGTAGTCTTTTTGTTAATTTTCTAACAAATGCAGACAATAGGATTGAAAATTAGATTTTTTGTGAGTTATGAAACTCTTTGTTAAAATCACAGAGAATATATCAATTCTAAGTTGTGGGACGAAAGGGGCAATTTCACAACTAAAATAAAGTGAGTCTTCTTTCTTTGAGTCATTGTTGTGCATTCCAAAGTCATGTGCTATTGAATTAAAAAATCAAAATTCTTATTTCCAAATCCAAAACAATTTCAATTCAAACACGATTTAGAAAAAAATGTGAATCCCCAAACACAATTCAAACATTTCAATTTATGTTCGTTAAATTTCCAGTCAGTCTTATTATTTTTTTTTAAATTTTATTCAAGAAAAACGTTTGAGGTTTTTTTTTTTTTTACCAGATTTCACTCCTGAAATGGATATTCAATTTTAATGTCTACATTATTTACTTTTGACTGTTCACTTGCTACAGCTACTATTGTACCTTCCTGGTCGATAGTCAAATGTACAAGCAGCGAACAGCCACACCCTCAATCTCAAGCTAATTACCTCCGAAGCTTAAAGCTGTAATTCTATACTTTAAACCTCCACTGACCTCAAACTCTCGGTGGTACTTTCTGCAGCAACAGTAGTACCAGTGGAAATGTCAGAATGCTCGGCGCCAACTTCAGTCTGCTTCCTTCGTAGCCTTTTGGGTCTTTTCCGCTTCACTGAAGCGGCGGCGTCGCTGGCGGCGGCGGAGGAGGAGGAGGAGGAGGAGGAGCCCACGGCGCAGAGGGTGAGGAGAGAGGTTACGTGGCACTCTTGCCAGTCGAGATCTTTGAGGTCGTTGATTACTTCCTCCAGGGTGAAGCAAGCATCACCTGATACACTGGCGTCGAGCAGCGTCGAGCGGCGGAGATCCATCAAATCCATTGTGGTTACCATATCCACTAAAAGTTGCTGAAATGAAAACATTATCGTTAATCCAAACAGTATTAGCACAAAAAAACACCTATAAGAACGGCAAAAATTTCAAAAAAATTCAGAAAAGAAAACAAAAAATTGAAGAATGGAATTCGTATGAGGCCTTTTTAGTTTCAATCCTTTTGAAGCCGTGCATTCCAATGATCTGGAAGAGAAGAAAAGAACCGGTTTCATTAATTTGGTAAACTAAGCGAAATGCTAGAGGATCAAAGCATAACAACCGACCAATGACCTAACCCTCATTGATCTGGATTCACCTGACGAAGCTGGGGGATGGTAAGATTGAGAGAGCGGTCGTCAACGAAATCGAGGTAATCTTCGATAGCCAGCTCCCCTTTCTTCTTCGCCACCATCACCGCTCCTTCTTCAACTATTTCCATCTCTCTCTGGAGAATGTGTGTGTTATGCGTGTGATGGGAATGGAAGAAACACCAAGTTCAGAGTGCAAGGAGATACGCGTGAGAGCAGAGATGACACCATCTACGATTTTTTGAGATAAAGTTTCAACCCTTTGATTTGCCAACCGAATTAGAAAAAACTTTTTAAATTTGATTGAATCAAATTAATACAAAATAAAATTTTATATTTATTATTTAATTAATTTAAATTTAATCGAATTGAGTTTGGGCTAGAATTTCTCCAACCGATTGTACGGGTGTTATTCATTCTCAAAGTCATTTGAAATGGTTAAAAATAATTATATTAAAACTTTTATAAATTAATACTCGATAAATTATAATTTCTTTAAAATAATAATAATTCTTTTTTATCTCAATTTGAGTCTAAGGTCTAACTAAATAATGTTGATAAATTGATAAGATAATAATTTTTTGAAAGACCTTTTTATAAATTTATGATCCCTTTAACATTATAAATTAATAATTGATATCGATAAAACCAATCATAAAGAACATTTTTCGTCTCTGGATATTTTATAGGTTGTGTCGTTTGATATCCCATGCTTTCTATAAGTTAGTCGAATACTCAAATGTTGCTTAAGTGTTTGATATTGTACCTTGATTGCTTTCAAATGAAAACTTTCATCAATCCAATTTTGCTAATCTTGTTGAGTGCTTGTGAGGCTGTAATACACAGACACTCAGAAAAATTAGTAGATGCAGTGTCGAGCACATAATGATACCGACTGGCATTAGAGTGTCCGAAAATTCAAAAAAAAAAAAAAAAAGGACACGACGTTAGACACGTTTTGGAGGAGTGTCAAACACATTTTGGACACCTTTTTATTTTTTTTTATAATTTAAAAAAATGGGTAGTCTTTAAAAAAAAAAAATTAGGCTTGATAAAAAAAAGAATTAATTCTTTTCTCTTAAACTAAAAGTATTATGATAAAATTACTAAAAATTTTGAGAGATGTTCACGATAATTTAACTAATTTAAATTATTAGAAATTTTTCATTGTGTTATAAACTGATTATGTATATTTTTTAAACCACGCTTGATTAAAAATTTAGATGTAAGTTATGCTTATTTTATATTTTATCTTAAAATTTTTATATTGAATATTTTAATTTCATGAGAAATTGAGAATATACATATAATATATATAGTCGTATCAGTGTCGTATCGTGTCCAAATTTTTTTATATTTTTCGTATCGCGTGTCCGTGCCATACCGTGTCTTTATCGTCGTTTTCGTGTTCATGCATCATAGGTATGAGGAAATCTCTCTTATATTCACGTAGTGCTTTACGTGTGTGATCTGTTATAATTGATTTTTGGACATTTTTCAGATGTGAAGCTATGGTTGGTTAGTTTTAATTTGGATTGACTAATTAAGAATATTTGATGTTGTTTATATAGTGGTTGATTTTCTTACCATACATGAGCTTGTACTAAGTTTTAACTAGTACTATGTAGTATGTACTGTAGACATTATTCAATTAGTCAATAGAATGCATATATTTTGATCATGAAGAATAATATAGGTTTATTGAATAATTTTTTTTTTTAAAAATTAATAAATTACTAATTTATCGATTAAATTAATACCTTTTTAAATTAATAAAAATTTTGAGGTCCCGATATTATCAATGTATAAAAATTTTACTATATTTATCAGTTCTTTTTTTTTTTACAATCACCTCTTTTAAATTTAGCATAATTACAAATATCTCCTCATTGTTTGAAAAATTATTACAAATATCCCTTAATTTTAACGTCCAATTAAGTTTTCATCCAATTTTTATAGTGAACTGATCAAAATATAATTTTGGATTATAAATGATATAGTTTATAATTTTTAAAAATACTTTTATGATCTAATATTCCCTATAAATTTTTTTTATCCACCCTCAAATATTTTTTTTATTTTTTAAATAAATTCAGCAAGGATAAAATAATAATGCACACTTTACTGTCTAGAAGCTACATAATTATTTTTTATGTTAGAATACAATTATAATCTTTTAAATAATAAATAATTGTTTATAATTATGCTAAATTTCATGAAAAATAATTTTAATTTATCCAAAAATATAACATACTCATAAGTTTTGGATTGATTGGATGGGCCATACAAGTTTGCATTGTGCAGTTGGGTTTTGAGCAGCAAATTTACTTTTGACAGGTCAAGAATCACTATGGTCAGTGAGAGCTGCGATAAAGGGTTTAAGGATAATTGATCCTGTAACCAAAACCCTATCGAGCAAAATCCAGCTGGAGCTTTGAACCCAATCACGCACTCGAAATGAAGCTGCAATCTGCCTGTGTTTTCCTTCAAAATTATCCTCAGCCCACCCGTTTTTCACCTCCTCATCTTCACACGGTAAGTGTTCTTTCCTCAATCTGTCAGTTGTTTTTCTATTCTGCGCCATAATCTTCACAAATTGCTAGTATTTGTTTATGCTATAATTGTTTCTTGTTTAGGCCAATGAGCGTTGTGGAAATCATGCTGGCTTGGTAAAGCAGATGTCCGGATTCCAAGTTCAGCTCAAATGTACGTTTTCCGCTCTTTTCTTCTCGTTTTATTTGGTTTACCCTGAGCAATTATTTGAAATTGTGAAGAAGCTGAGAAAGGGAGCATGTTATGTTTTTTCGTCTTTTTTATTCTTTTATGTTTAAATTAGAGTTTATTTTTCTATTCTCCAGCTTTGTTTCCATCTTTAACGAGTGGAGTTGTTGTACGTTCTGCTAATTTGAATTCGTCAAGGAAGTCGGGCTTTCGGGTTGAAGCAAGAAAAGGTTCAGAACCATTTCGTGGAAAGTCGGGGTCTGTTTCTTTCGGTGGGTTGACTCACCAGTCGGTTGAGGAAAGTAAATTGGTATCATCTCCTTTTAAAGAAAACACTGGCTCCTTGCTTTGGGTTTTGGCTCCTGTTGCTTTGATTTCGTCGCTGGTTGTTCCCCAGGTCTTCATTGTCGGTCCTATTGAGGATGTTTTCAAGAATCAGGTTTTTGCAGGTATTCTATAGCTTTCATTACGTAGTTATAGTTTTCTGAATGCTATTTGTTTTGGATTTGTATAATTCATGGTTTCTTGCGGTGCTTAAACTGATGATCTTCTGAAACTTGCATCTGTTTACTTTTAACTAATGGAAATTGGACATTGTTGGTTAACAGACTAATAATTTATTTGGTTGGTGTTATTACAATTTGCCTTCCCCTGTGATATGAATATTTTGATTCGCATGACAGAATATACTATTGATTTTGGATCTTTCCTTCAGGTCTTGATCTTTGTAGTTTTTAGGAAGTCGTTTCTGTTAGTGAACATCCCGACACTCTGTACATGGTTCTAAGTTTAATTCATGTCTTTTGGCATTACAAACATAGACTTCCAGTTATGGCGGTTAACTGATCATGGTGGTTTATCTTGAATTCTTACAATACTGAACAAAGTTCAATCAAAAAGAGGAAAGGAAAGGAAAAAGTAGTCTGATGATAGATGATATAATAGAGAGGAAAGATGAAAGCTATTGAGGTTAGCTCCAATGGTTGAGGTTCAGCATTCTAAAGCGATCGGGCTTTAAAGGAATATTGCATTTGGGAATTTTATGTCATTTGGGAAACCTGCTCAGCTTATATTCTCTATGAAGTAGAGCCAAGGAACTATAGAATAAAGGACAGAGATGCTAAAAGATACCATTGCTGGATTGAATGCACAACAGAACAGGAGTACAATTTTCTGATGTTTGCCAAACTTATATATGAATATGAAAGCCTGTATGTTTCTGGTTTTTATGAGCTACTATATTATGCTCTTTGTATGCTAAAGAAAACAAAAGCTATATAGACATACATCTGTATGCTTGGCTAAAGTATGGAAAACGTGTATTGCACTCTTAACTTTTACATTCATCTCATTCAGTAAATTCCTCTGCACCTCTAGAGCCTCTTGTATCTTAGTCTCATTAGTCACTTATTAAATTTTATGCAGATCTTTTTCTAACATGCTTTTCTTAAGTTCCCTTGTCCCATTTTTTAGATCATTTTCTTCTTTGGTAGAAGGATAACCTTTTCCTTATTTTGATGTCAATGTTGGTGCAGAAATTGTTTCTTCCTTTTCAACTGAGGTCATCTTTTATGCTGGACTTGCTATTTTTCTGCTTGTAACTGAACGCATTCAAAAGCCATATCTCCCAGTTTAGCCCAAAAGATGGAGTCTTATCACAGGCCTAAGGGATATTTGACATCTGCCTTTTTTACGACGGGCTTCAAGGTTTGTGCCCCACTGATTGCTGTTTATGTCATCTGGCCAGTGCTTGGTTTACCTGCATTGGTCTCAGTGGCTCCTTTCCTGGCTGGTTGTTTGGCTCAATATGCATTTGAGAGACTTCTCGACTGGAATGGATCATCCTGCTGGCCTCTTTTGCCTATAATCTTGAGGTACAAGGAACCTGCATTTGATTTTTCACTGTCTTCATTGAAATGGGAGTAAAATGTTAACAGATCGGTATTTTCCTCAGGTCTATAGGATATATCAGCTGACAAGGGCTACAAGTTTCATTGAGAAGTTAATATACGGCATGAGGAGGCATCTGTAACCCCTGCAGTTTTAGACAGAACTGGAGCGTTGGTTCCATGATGATCACTTTCCGTATCCTAGGCTTGGTTTGTCTATGGTCCTTGCTAACATT
Source organism: Sesamum angolense (assembly GCA_034509725.1). Lineage (NCBI taxonomy): Eukaryota > Viridiplantae > Streptophyta > Magnoliopsida > Lamiales > Pedaliaceae > Sesamum > Sesamum angolense. Next base: position 9,567,292 of record JACGWL010000012.1, read on the forward strand.
CTACTAAGGCTCTTTCCCTCTAGACCAGTGGCGGAGAATTATTGATGTATATAGAGAATTCCAATGTTCTTTCATGTCATATAAATACATTCTTCTATTTTTCCTTGTCTCACGACGTTATTCTTCCTTGTTAAAAATCCCGGATCTTGTTCCCCTCTGCACACAGCAGGCGCAGCATCGGGATCGTTAATTTTGTTGATCAACAGTTGTTAAGAAAGCTGCATCTGAAATACATATCTTAACCATGATAGCGTTTAGAGAAACCCTATTAAAATCTGAACTGATAAATATATAGTTGGATGACGAAGTAGAGGATGTATTCCCTGGTTATGCAACTGATTAAAAGAGAGTACTAAACCAAATTATTAACATCTTACTACCAAAAATCTCTGCAGGAACATTTTCCATCCTTGAAATGATGAAACCTCTTATTATCTCTTACGATAAATTCGCGTTCTCCAAAGCTGGACAAGATCTTGATAAAATTGTGGCAGTCCCACAAATCCTCAGGTTCTTTATGATCCGCAGTGTGGTACCAGGAGAGGTTCTAATAAGCCCATAAGCTATGGCTAATCTTTCACTGTGATAAAGCAGGGCTCTCTCTTTTGCCTTCCTGATCAAGATCATGGAGGACATATCTTGTATCGGGTACATAACCAGCTTCTCTTGCCTCCTTGCTCAAGGACCTCAGCTTCTCATAAACCATACTTCTGTCTGGACTAGCACGTCTCTCGTCTGAAACCAGGTTCTCCTTTACCCTTTTCCTCATTTTTGCTGGTTTTGCATCTAAAACTTTGGTTCTTGATTGATTTCGTAGAGTCTCCTGCACCTCCAGGCTTGGTTTGGTTGGCATTTTGGGGATAATCTCTCTGGCCTCAGCTTTTTCATTGGACTTCCTCAGAAGATTAACTAAGCTTCTATAGTGATCCAATGATGGACTAATGCCATAGTCTTGACTCATTGATTCAAAATATGCTTTCCCTTTGTCCACAGCTCCCAGGTGCTCACAAGCCTTTAAAACACCCAAGAACGTGTTATCATTTGGTTGGATCCCTTCTTTAGCCATCCGGGAGAAAACTTGAATTGCTTCTTCGTCTTGTCCGTTTCCTGCCAGACCCATTATCATTGTATTCCAAGAATCCATGTTCTTGCAAGCCATCTGCTCAAAAACTCGACCTGCTCGTCTGTAATCTCCCAGCTTAAAGTACATATCCATCAGTCTATTGAAGATGGCAACACCGTAATCTGATGAGAATCTCATTATGTATTCGTAAATCACATCCCCAGCCTGTAGAAACTTCATATCCACAGTAACTTGCATTAATTCTATGACATCGCACGGGTCTGCAAGAATTCCATTTCTTCCCATCTCTTCCAGTGATTCAAGAGCTAAATTTATATTCCTATCTCTGCAGAAATGCTGCAAATTTGAGTTCAATGGCTTCCTTCGTCGGGCCTGAACCTCAACTGTATCTTGGTGAGAAAATTTCAATGCCCAATTGGGACACCTTTTCTTGAGGAAAACGGTCAATTTCACATTCTCCGTAGGAAGAGTGATAACGCATTTAAGCATTGGATGTGAGCAGAAACTCATGGAACGAGCCATGGCCATACCTCGTACCATTGTTTCTTACCTTGGAAACTGAATTTAAGATAGTGGTTCTCGCTTTGAACATCAACCTCAATGGTGTTTATGAATTGGAAAGGCTCTGAGAATTGTTTGGTCCCACGAAAAGATATGCAGTATTATGGGCTGCGGACGCCTTATCCACTTGGAACTTAGGGAAACTGTTATCTGTAGAAAATATCTTATACTATAGATAACCAGAAGAAGAAATGGAATGTCGTTTACTCTCTGCTTTATAAATATCCAAGTGAATTGTACTACTTCATAAAATAATAACAATAATAAATTGTCCTGCGCGCGCAAAGTTGCAGTCAAATTTTCGTTTTTACGGGCAGTCAAGTTCATTTGAGCATGCCAGAATTTGAATGATAAATGCAGGAAAAAAAAAAAAGGAAGAAATGCTTCAAAATCTATACATGAGCGTTATAAAAGTTTGTCGATGTCTGAGATGATCTCGTCTTGTGTCCTGTAAATGGGACTGTCCAAATTCTGAGTTTTGAGCTAAAAGCGTCAAGAACGTTGAGGAATTGAGTACCATTTTCCATAAATATAAATCGTAGTCAAATCTTGCGGTGCAAGAAGGTTCTGCATGAAATACAAGTGACCTACCATACCAAAAAGGTAAATGCAGAGAGAAAACTGAGCACTATCTGTATATCGTTACAAATGTTCAGATAACAATTCAAAGAATATGTTAATCAATAGTCAGATGTTTACCACTGTGAACAGTGAAATGAAGAACAAAGTTGCAAGTGAAAGGTATTTCTGCACCTCAAGCTCTTGATTCTGTTTGATCATTTGTGTTAATTAGCTCTTCAGGACGGTAGGTGGAGGGGTTTTTTCACAAGGAATTCCTATTTGTATAGATTTATGATGAAGGTCAACTTGGAAAACTTCACAGAACTCCCTAAGCAGCGATATAAGAGTAGTATCAACCAAATTGTGATTATCAGCATGATGATTATCGTCTTCTCTGCAACCTTTAGATGGAAAACTTCCTTTTATGATCCCGTCAATGCTTCCAACTTGACGATCTCTAATGCCACAGGGTACTATCTGCTGAAAGGGTGTTAAGTCTGTGGTGACGTTCAATGCCAGGCCATGATACGTTATCCATTGTGATACTTTTACACCAATGGCAGCTAATTTCTGGTTACCTGAAAGAATTAGAGAAGCTGAAGAGAGAAGAGACCTTGATCTACTCCTAAGCAGCAAACTAAAGGGATAGGAAACAAGAATGCAGTTAATAGATAATAAGTCCTTCACTTTCAGAATGCTAAACCAAATAAGGGTAGAAAGGAAGAGCAAAATATCTGACAGGGATTACTATTAGAGAAACGTTTACCGCAGAACTGGTAATTTATTCTCAACTGCATGCATAAATTTCAGTAAAAGCTTTCTACACCTACAAAATCATGAACGATGCATATGACAATAATGCTCGCTAAATTTCAAAAGCATCTAAAGCAACAGATTGCGTATGAGCATACTTATTTGTGTCACATCCTAGAATGTGCCATTCATGTTTACATTAAGTGCTGGATAATAGAATCTTTGGCATACAATTTCCAAGATTTGTGAGCTTAAATTAATCTGAGAAGTTTCACACTAGAGAGTAAAGGGCACAGGTGAACACAACCAATAGCATATCGATACAACCCTCAAAGTTGTAAGAACCTGGTGCCTAATTCACATTTGTACAGCTTCCACCTTTGAGAGAAAGAGCTCGGATTTTTTCAATTCCGCCGCACACTTGATGTTGAAGGATACTCAAAAGCACCTTTTTGGGAGAATTGGTTCGAGTTCAGAATTGCATCGTCCACCAGACCAGACCAATGCACAGAAATAAGTCACGCAAAAGTGGATACTCATATGCTTCATTCCGAAAAGCAATTCTGAAGGATTTGAACTTTATCATATATTTTGAGGCAAATGGCTAGATGCCCTTCTAGACCAAGAAAACATATAAATCAGATTATAAGACATACCAACCCAAACACCGGTCAAGCCCTCAACTCGTGAAGCTTCAATAGAAAATGTGAGGCCAGAGCACGAATAACTACTCTTCAAGTGCTCTCAGATACCAATGCAGATCCATCTTGTGATGCCGAAGATTGATAATAGGGTACATGACTAGCTACACACAACAAACATGTATAATAGTTCAGGACAAAACCAACAGCAAAAGACTTGCCTCACTCTGTATATATCTCCTGTTCATCAGGTTAATACATCTTAATTGACTAACCAACGCCACATAAATTCACACACATCCGACATATATCCTCTATCAACTAAAAATTCCGAACATTTTCCAAATAGAATACCAAGAATCGTCACACAAGTATCAAGTCAAGAGAATGCAAAATATATATACCTGACCAGGGCCATGATATGTAACTTCACCACCTCGTTCAGTGCGATACAAATCAAAGGGAGCACAAATCACATCAAAATTCAAGAACTCTTCTGAACTCCCAGTGCCCAGTGTGTAAACAGGGTGGTGTTGTAAAACAATCAAAGTGTCAGCAAAATCTTCATTAATTTCACTCAATGCTCGTCTCTCCTTCACAATGGCCTTCTGCCATGACCATGCCTCAGCATATGGAACCAGCTCCTTGTGCAAGTCATACAAATCACACCTAAAATCACCAAGAATGAAAAGACTCTGCAACCAACTGACAAAAACTACAGTTTAAAAGCGGAATTCTAAAAATTACCTCCTTTTGGATACAGCGGTAGTTGAAATGGCTGAATTAACATGCCAAGAATGAATCTTGCGGGTTGTTCTCGACGGGTCATGAAACAAGCGCGGCGAGGCGGAGCTCAAAGTAAGGTTGGCCAAGAAAGTCATATTTCAAGAACGTGCTTTTATCTGTGTGATAGTGGGAGGAAATTGGGAGGTGGGCAGGCCATTATCAGGGTTGTAAACGTAGTTCTTACTCAGACACACAGAAATCACAAGGACAAAGACAATCAGAGAAAAGGGAGGAGGGAGATTTGGGATGGTGACCAACAGCTTCCATGTTGGCGTTGCTGCTATTTTGGAGTGGCGGACCAACCAAAGGTGAAGGCGGCATGGAAACTGGAAAGGTCAAAAGTTGAAAAGCTGTGTTGTATTGGGACTAAACTGCAATTTGTAGGCGACTTCACGAGAATATGTGAATTTGAGTATTTTAACTTTGAAGTTTGGCTAATGAAATATCTGAACAAGTAAAGATCTTCCAAGTTATATCATTTTCACCCAAAGGGAGCATTCGCGTTATGTGGTGTGGAACGGCATTTATTATGTAACTAATTTGATTAATGTTTATGTTTTTTTCTTTTAGAGGGAGATTAAAGTTAATTTTTCCACCTGACTACTCAAACTCATAACCTATTTTTCAATACTATTTTAAAAACTTGATTAAATCATTTAATATAAGTTGTTTACACCAAATATAATTTTTTTGAGTTTCAAGATAGATTATTAATAATTGTGAGATAAATAATTCGGGATTAGTTGCATGCGGTTTAACACCATCTTATAAATACTCATATCAATTAATTATGAAATGATATTTCCACCTTTATCATTGTCTTTAATGAATATAGTGAATTTCCTGACAAAGAAAATCTTCATTCGTCGTCCATCGTCTTCTCCACCACGGTAAGCTTTAGTCGGACAGCTAGCAGTACCAAGGCGCGGTATTTGACCATGTATTTGTCCTTCCTCATCATGGGCATTTTGGCCTTTTTCAAGCTTTATTACAAGTTGACACAATTTATGGTAAACACTACATAAAATAATCCTACAATAATTCGTCAAATCAACTAAATTAAATAATTATATTAACGTATCACAACTTATCATTTACATTATCATTCATTAATCTATCACACCATAATCCCATCATATATACTACACGTGCCCTTAGAATCTCCCATAGCATGTAATGTACGTCATTTTTCTGCTTCTATGTTCCTTTATCTAGAATTGCTGTTACTGTTGGTGAGGAATACATCAAAAATTGCTTTTAGCAATGGGGCAGATTCTGCATTCTGGATACAGAAGTTACATAGGTCTCTTCAACAGCAAAGAAAAAGAACATTATCTGCAGCAAATGTATGAAGGAATGTTGCTTTACATTAAAAGCAATAGATGACAGATCCAAATCTCTGTTTGGTTGATATATACGAGTTTTTTGTTCTTTGATTCACATATTTTCTTTGTATCCACATGTCAAGTTCAAAATTAAAGTCACAGCAGAAAAAGAAAAAAATGCAGAGTATGCAAAAGAAGTATTTCATTGACTTTGAGGAGTCAGTAAAGAGAAGAGCATGTCCCAGTTTAGTAGCGGTCAACTCTGCACCAAATCGCCCATACTCTCTGCTGAAGCCACCTCCAGAGACAAGCTCCCTTGTATCAATAATGTTATATAGGATAATGCATGTTTCTGGTATGTTTAGCGGCAGCAGAAAACAAGAAATGCAGTCCCACCTTAATGCAGAATTTACTGATAACTAAAGATAATCAGAACTAATTGATTTGAGGAACAGTTAGTACTGAAACACTCTGCAAGGATTGGTAATGCAGGAGTAAAGCCTATATTACCTGGTTGCATATCCCAACGCCACAATTGCAAACCACAAGCTTACCGAAGAACATCAAAGTGATAAGAGAAGAGAGTGTAAACTAAGTAACTAAAATGAATTTGAAATTATTGATCGATTGATAATCGTAAATCAAAAGATTCGGGTTTACTACCTTCAATAGGCCATAGTTGATTAAAACTCGGAATAAACTAAAAGATTAGATGTAGATATCATGATACCTACATGACCAAATAGATATCTCAAGCAAAAGTGGTCTATGAAAAATCAAATTGGGACCAGGAAAAAAAAAAGAATTGAACAGCACAGATGACTCTACCAATGAAAGAAGCCAAACTTGACAAGACTTGCTGCTCCTCTACATTGATGCCAATAGTTGTCCCATTTCTTGGACAGCTGGGATGGTCTCGGTAGGATATACTTTAACTACTAGTTGGACAAAGCTGGCATACTTGTCAAGAAACTCGCCCTGCCATAAGCCAGATACCATCAGTTAGAGGAGAAAAATGTTTCTTCTGGTTAAGAAAGAATTAATGAGAAACTAAATACCACCTGGCACCTGGACTATATTCCTAGTTCATAAAGTAAAAATTTATTCAAATAGATAATATTTGAAATTCATATATCCATAAAAGATTTTCATAAGCAATATAATGGCAAAGCATGACTGTGTTTGCATTTAGAATAACATGTTGGTTCAATCATTGTTAGTCCTTGATATAATTTTTCTTTGGGCACCCTCAACATGTGAACATGGAATTTTAAAAGAAGCCGGAGATTACAAGCCAAGGAACAATGAAAAATGAAACCTAAAGGAAACAAGGCAGTTTGATCAAAATACCAACAGATATATCACTCAATTGGGTATACATTTTCTAACATAAAATGCGATGGAAGCAGCTAGAAGGTATTTAAAAAAGTTGTCATTACACTTGAGTGGAGACGAAATTGAAAAGTTAATCTACTTCCATTCATCAATATACCTTGATTCCAAAGACATCAAGAGGGAAAAATAGGTTCCACTTCATCACCCACTACCGTCTCGTTCTCATGTAACATTAAACCTCTTAATGCATAAATTAATTTCTCGAGAAAGGTTTCATCAAATCATATCATGAAACTATTATTTTATGGTCAAAAAGTTACCATCGTACCAAAATATCAGGGAGAGATCAGTTTTACCAAAGTTATTTTCAATGTTGAGTTCATATGTGCAGTGTCATATTGGATCTCTAATCTCTTAGCACTTAGTTTCTTCAGTACTATAGGTTGCATTACCATGAAATATAATTGAAAAACAATGCAAGATAACTTTCAAACCTATATGAGATGCACGTCCATATCATAAACAAATACCTTGCACTTCTCCCATAATGAAGGCAACAGTTCTTCGGAGGTCATATTCTTCTGCAATTTCTTATACATCGCAGTGATGGACTTATCAACCTACAGACAAAATAATGTTTTCAGCAAATATTGAAGAAACCAAGTCCTAAATTGTCAAAGTGTAACTTGTCTTACCCCAGATAAACTTGATTTTACAACCTTTCGGAGATCTGCTTTTGATACCCCAATCTGGAAAGGAACCTGCAACATTTGCATACTTGTCTTTAAATTTAACATAGATGTCGACATGGGCTTAGTTAGAACTTAAGATGGTTTGCATGTATCAGCTCATTTGAATCACAAGCACGAAGATGTGATGCATCACCATGTTCACTGTAGAATGGTAACACTATTAGATAATTTTTTTACAGACATGTTCTGTAATTCTCCTTGTTTACTGTTTCAAAACAGTTAATAATAAAGATGCTTGATAAGCTGAAATGTACAAATAGAATTGGGATATCATGTCGCACCAAGATCACCAAGAACTCTGCAGCAGAAGAAATCCATAAAACTACTCTCTTAGCGCTTACTTTTGTATACTGCCACGCTGTGATGTGGTGAAGTAAAAATTCTTGGTTAAAGTGGAAAGAAAAGTCAATCCTTCCAAAACACATTAGAAGATAGGATTACTCTGGACAGATGATTACATCAAAGTAAGAGAGAGGCAGAAGACTGTAATTTAATTAAAGAACGAAGATTTACATTCAAATACTGGTGAACACATGCCCAGGATCAGATAGGTAATTCTAGGGAGTCTTCTGCCTCCCGAAAAATGCATCCACAGAGAACTGCCTACAAAACTGTTACAATGATAACCTCCACAAAATGCAAGATATATGCTTCTTAGGGACTTCCACAATAGCTGTCTAAGCATTCCAGTGGACTAATATATTACCACTATGAACTGCTGTGCCATTTACTATAGCAGCAGCAGAACATCAGAGTAAATTTTCAATTTAAATCCAGCATGTTACTCTACTTCGAAGCATCAAGTCAGGTATAGTTACTGGGTATAGTTCTCTCCAATTAGAAGAAATACATTTGAGACCCTGCTGACAAATGAACGGCAACTGAAAAAGCTCCAACCCCAGTTTAGGAAGTCATGGAAGTTATAATAAAAATCATCTTGCAGAGGTAATTAAGAGAATCAAAACACGAATAACCGTGTGTTCGCGAGGGCATATGCTTCAAGGAGGTAGAGAAGTGTTTTATGCAATCCCGTAAACTAACCTCTTCTGGTGTCATTACGGACAGTAAATCCTCTATCCTCCGAGCAAACTGGAAAAGCCGTTCAAATTGCTGCATTTAAGAAAGTGATGTAAAATACCCATTTCTTAAAACTAAATTGATAACAAATTGGAAGAAGAAATTATTCAAAATCTGAAGATGGTCAAAAAGGAATTAGTTAGAGGGCCACCAACAGTTGTTTCTACAGAGATAACCATGGAAAGGATGTTTTTGCTTTCCTCTAATATTTGGATTTGATTTTTCAGTCAGTGCTGAATTACGCAGTACGCAGAGGTCTAGAAATTTGTGAGGAAAGAGGATGGATTAAGATTTGTGGGTTGAAACTGATGTCTGCATGGAAATTACTCAACTCCACAGGAAGGATTAAATATCTGGTGATATGCTCAACAATAATATTATAATACTACAGATTTTCATTGAGCCGGAATCAGAGAAGCGGTTATTAGATAACTGGGTTTGTACGATAGTGCAGCAACAATTCCAATATTTAAGACGTCGAAGGAAGAGAGTGAGATAAATGCTTGTATCCAAATATCCCAAGGTAAGAAATTAGCATTAGCATTATTTAGAGAAATACAATTCCATATTTTATGTTTTCTTTCTGTTCATGGCTGAGGAAGCAGTCATAATGCATGAAGGAGAAAACTTACATAGTATATGATTGTGTTTATGTAGCGTGTGCAAGATTGATCATAAGATTCACTTGCTTGGTGATAAAATTTTGCTAAAGTGGGCACAACATTCGCCAGGTCATACAGACTGCACATCCCAACAGCTCATGAGTAAAATAATTCGGAAATGCTAAAATTCAGAAAGGGAATTTTAGGGATGTAATCCAAAGAAAAATGTAAATCAAGTAATATATGAGTCCGTGTGAAGTTGATAACCTGTTCTGAAATGCTGCATAGTTTTCCAAGAGCAGAACATCTGCATATTTTAAGTCTGCTTGAGAAATTTTGTCCAATGTCACAAACATTATTGTCACCTGTCAAATTTATGATTTCAAACATCTCGGAGAAATCAATACCATATCTTAACTAGAAAATGGAATATATGATCTGAGAAAAATATATAATTGAAACTATTAGCTTTGATTTTGCTAATTCAGAGGCTACGGCAGCGAAAAGCAGACTTTCATGCACATATATCTTATTTGGCAATTAAATAGTTCCTCAGCAAATCTAATTTGAATTGTTTCTCTTTGTTTCATATTCCAAGCTGATGACATAACAGATTCAAATCAACTGTTAGGTCAGGTAAACTGTAAAATGGCAGAGAACTGGGACTGCTTGTCACATCCTACAACAATGCCCTTCTTCAATCAAGAGGAAATATTTCATATTATACTGCTAAGTAGCTTTCAGGTCCCGAAGGGCATGGTTTACTGTAAGGAGACTGAACATAAAAAGAATGCATATGACATCAGTGGGTGCATACGTGGTCAGAGTACTACAGAGATGGAAGTAAATAAGATCAGCAAAGTAGTTCATTGTAACAGAATACAGATAATTGTTCAACATTGTTAAGAGCGCTCATAATTTTTGTGTCAGCCTGATCAACCCAAATGATTGTTCAATAGTGTTAAGAGACTAACAATTTTTGTGTAAGCTTGATCCACCAAATCCCTTGACTGTCCCTGGATGTACTGCTCCATACGGGTCGCAAGAGTAGCAAATCTATCCAAATGCTAAACCCAATAAATTCATGTATCATGGACGAAAAGCATCGAGTGAAAAAGGAAGCTACAAGCATAATAAGTGCAGTTAATAAAGAAGCTCCTTGAAAATAAATACAAAATCCTGAATACAGAGATCTTGCCACAAACTTCCAAACTACAATAGAGCCAGTAATGGACAAAATAACACAAAGAACTAGTGTGATTTGATTCTCTTCCAGATGATATGTACACACACTCCACCAACACACCCCAGCGCGTGGGGGTGGGTTTGCTCGCTTCTGGAAAAAGCCCATCTGTATTGGAGAGAAAGAGGGGACAGATCCATGCCAAATAACACAAATCACCTATGTCCTAAATCCAGTATATATGTGAACTTTCATCAACAAATTCAAATTTTCTTGTATTAGGTGCAATTTAACAATTTTCTAGTGAATAGATGTACAACGGCCACACTGTTTCAGTGAACACGTGAAATAACTGCATTCTAAACGTCTTCAAGATTAATACCAATATGGGCTAGGCAAAAGTTTGATATCCATAATGGACATTGTTTTCATAACTTAAACTTCTGATGAACTTCTTAAAACTAAAATATATGTGCTAAAGCAACTCTAAGATACAGCACATGTTATAGCGATATCAAAAATTTGCATTGGTTTCTGCTCCTACGCTTTTGTTGGGCTGAATGAATCAGCTACATAAAGTTCATATCTGATGGCTGCAACATGTTCAACAGCTATTGAAAAAAATCTTACTCAAGAAGTGGCCTATGATTGTAAAGTAAACACTAGACAATGTGATTATCAATCGAAGTATCTTGACTCCATTACCATGTCAAAAGCATCCAGAATAATCTCCAGAAGAGAAAGCATTTATGATAGTTGGAAATTATAATGCAATCAAATGTTGCATCATAGTAATTGGTTCTCCTAGAATTTTCCATTTTACGGAAGTAAGGTCTGAGTGAGTAGTTATTTCTACAAAACATCAAGGAAAGTCACATGGCAGTTGCAGCTTTAGTAACTCGCCATCAAGGATCTGAATTTAAACAAAAACAACAAAGAAACAAAGAATGGATAGTTGGGACTTCTGAGTCTGCAAGGTGCACATGGCCTTTCTAGAGAAATAGGTAACCGAACTAATTCCCTTCAGAAAACTGAGAGTCCCAGGTTCATGTCTGTAAGATACCATCAAATGCAGAAAATCTTTAACCAAACTAACAAAGAATTTCAGTTATTCTTGTGTCGATTTAACTAAAAACTAGAAAGCAAACAGAATATACATAGCACGGCATTGATTGTGAAATAAAACTTAAAGCACGTATAACAAACAAATCCCACTTGCAGCTGCTGCAATAGATACCAATGTTGGAAATGGCAGCATTGACACTCTTTGGAAATTTAATCCACTTTCCTTGAAATTGACAAAAGTCCTATGCCTCTATAGAAAGATGACATATAATAATCACCCACACCATAGAAGAATGGTGGTGTAAGAATAGCATTACGTTTAAGTCTACTTTACCTGGGTATATATGGCAAGACACCCACCTGCCGAACATTTCGATCATTTCTTTCAATCTGGTGGCATGCTTCATCAACATACTGCAAACATATATAGTGATATATTATGCACAAGTACACCATAGCTCAAAATAAACAAATATTCATAATTATTTTAAGTCAGTAGAAGTGTACTTGTTGCTTATTTTTCTTATCACTAATCTTCTTGATATATTTTCTACGAATTTCCAGATTTCCTTTTCCAATTGTTGTTCAAGTCCTCGTCATACTGACAGCAACCGGACAGATAGGATTAAACCATCTTCCACAGTTTCTTGAAGAGCAGCAGTATCCTCTAATCCATCCCCATAGATATAGAAACTAATAAGCTTGATACCATCCTCAATTCATTTCAAGTTAAGTAACTTTAGTAGTTTCAATTTCCAGCACTCTGAGAAATTGACAGAGCATTGAGGCATACCTCTGAATTCATTCCAAGTGTCATTCATCTGAGAATAAACAGTATCCCCCCCCCCCCCCCCCAAAAAAAAATCAATCTTAGTAAGGGATTATAACTTACACGACCAAACAACACAGAGATTCTGTTTTCGAGGTCATCAAGTAAAATACGGACATATCCTGCTGCGTCAGCTTTCTGACCAGAAATATAGCGTTCAGTAATTCCATGCATTGATATACAACGCAGAGGATCAATCTTGTGAGCCCAGTCTACCACAGAATAGAAATCTTCCTAGAAAATCAACAGAAGAGAAGAAAGGAGGAAATTTTATGAAAACATATAACTAGTTCAGTAAAGCAATGAAATAATAGCAGCAGACTTCAAATTCAAGATACCTGTATTCCATCTAACAAATCATGAAGTGACTCATTCAATGCCCCTAGATCTGCGGTTCTATTACCTGCAAAATTGACATAGGAAAACCATCATCCAATGGGCTAAAGGAGAGTTGAGAACTACAAAGAGACCATCTTTATCATTGTCATGAATTTCCATGATACCCATTTTTTTATAATCATCAGCTGCAGATTGATTGCTGTCGGCAAAACCTCCTGGTTGAAGTGACGGAACTTCAAAGCACATGAAGAGTGCAAAAAAAGAACTCTGTATTTCATTAAAAGTAACGTTCAAAAAAAATGTATGTGTTTTTCCAGGAAGAAGAAACATAAGTGCGCTGGGGTGCGGTTGTTCAGAGGCCTGACTGTCACCTCATCCACAAGGAGTGGAATAAAAACCGTAAGCATTTTGGAGTATGCTTCAGAAACATTAGAAGTGTCAGCACTATTTGCACTTTGATTAGAGCCTGTAAAATCAAGCCATTGAGTTGGAGCCTTTGAAATTTTTGTACTAGCACGAAGCTCATTTGCAAACTCACGAGCCTGGCAAATGTAAAACCATGTCTCAAGCTTGCTATTACACATTAAATACTATATGAAAACATATGAACTAAGATTGAAGTAGGTTAAAATGTTAATTATTTATTATATACACATGTTCTACAAGACTTGGACTACCAATGTCCCAACATATTTGATTATATAAGACAAATCTTCTCGAACTAGAGGCGAGAACCAAATCTAGTTTGCTAATTAAAAAGCTACATAGTTGTGAAAGGAAAGTTGCATCAGGACAATATTAATAGAGATGTTATGGAAGGTGCTCTTGGGGGGTGGCCCAGTCAGTGCCCTCAAATGCGGCACTCTCATTGGGGCATAAGCCAGGGCATCTGGTCCATGCATTAGGGTACTTAAGGCATACTCCATTTGTGCCCTATGTCGTACAGTGGTGAATAGAAATTATATCTTCCCAACTTTAGAAGGCGTTCATCACCTAATACCTAAATACATCTTAATATTTAAATTTAATAAACAAAATAATATCTTTTTACCGTTCTTTTTAAAAGATTATTTATTTCATTTTTGTTAAGAAAGTAACTTTATACTACTTTTCTATTGTCTCAAGAACTATCAACTTAAATCTTCTTCATAGTACTTATGCTTTTTACACTCAATTTTTACTCACCATCCATTTCGTAATAGTTTTTAATGTACAGGTTAGTTTTAAACTTTTGACTTTATTTTTAACATTTCAAAAATACTAAAGAGGAAAATTTCATGGGACATATGCACCACACCTTGGAGCTTATGCACCATACTATGACAAGTTAATACCAACAGAAGCACCTTACGCATTAAAACACTGATAAAGGCCTTTATACTTTTTAGTCATATTTACCAGAAACCTATTTAGAACTGATGATCATACATCTATGGAACTTATACATAGTAGCATGTGATGTCATGATACCAAACAAACTTTGCATCTCCATAACCTTATTAAAATTGCAATACGTGGAACTACTGATGAAACCTAATTCCAGGACGACATAGGACTTTGAAAAAAATCATTATTCCCTCACCTCCCGGCGTAATAGCAAATTCAAAGAGCTGCAGTAAGCTTTCCTTAAAGGGGCCAAGCAATTCTTATCTAGACTCTGTAGATATAGAAGAGAAGCAGCAGCAACAAAAGGTATCAGAAGTAACGAAGCAAACAAGAAAAGGAAATAACATCGAACAACCAATATCTTGTAATAAATAACTCTTCATCTTACCTTCAAGTGTTGCAAAAGGCGAGCATATGTCCGGCATTTGTACCGCAGGTCAGCATGATCAGGCCTCTTCAGTTGTCCGCGCTGTTATAATCCAAGCAGACAGACAAGAATCAAACATAAAAGTTTCCTCAACAGACTAATTGTTCTCAATTGAAAAGTATTTTTCATTAATACCTGAGAAAAGTAGTTCTTATCACTTAACATGAAATCCACCACACTAACAAAATAATTCCGTAGGAACTCAGATGCTCTTTGAACAAAAGTATTTTCCAGCATTTGAAGTTCAGCACGCTTCTCTCTAACCTACACGAGTTTCAACCACCATTGCCAGTAAGGGCAATCATCCCAAGTTGTAAAATCCTACAATCCATGTAAATTTACAAACTACAAATTCTTCAAATGGCACAACAAGTTTATAAGCGATATTTAATAAATGAGATCATCATTTTCCCTTTACCAAGTCACTACAGGAAACCTTAGCTAAATATTGCATTTATATTTTTTTATTTATGTTGCCTGTATTTATGAGATGTAAATGTGTGCATGGAAAACGTGTATACCTGTATATAATAACGATATTAATTATTAAACACAATATAATACTAGTAATAACTGGTTTACGCTTCCAATATACATAGAGTAACAAAAAAGTGTTCAAAGTTTTTACTTTTTAAAAATTAAAACATGCAAATATAACTTGTACATATTTCTTAATAACATTATTCAAATTCAGAGAGTTGCTGAATATCATGTTTTGAAATTATATTATTCAATATTTTGAAAATTATAGAACAAGTTTAACCTGTCCAACCATTCAAGTTTAAAGTTCAAGGCAGATTCTTTAATCGTGAAAATTTTGACGAGAATAGTCCTAAATTTTGCCACATCCACCCTGGCCCAGCCTATTGCATCCCTGATTCTAGTCAAGAGGAAACCTATATTAACAAAACCAAGCATCCAGATTAAAGTATATACTTCAGTCAAATGTAAAGTAAGATTCTTTTCATATGATACTCGCAGTTTATGCACAAGCGATGCATAAACTAATAAAAAAAATTACAATAAAAACATTAATGTACATTAATCAATGTGTTCAAATTCGATCAATTTGAATATATGACTTTATTGAGATCAAAGTTTAGTAGATGATTAACCATATATTTGTTAATTATGTAATCTAAAACGACATTATGGAAACAAATTTTATAAAATTAATTTACAAAAACACTTAATGGATGACCCAAATCTATCTATTCTATTAGAAAGAAAATATTGTTTTCCTATAATAATTGGTGGTTCTCATATTTTTAGCACTTTTTCTTTTTTTCAAATTTTACCCCCCAAAAAACAATTAAATTTAGTGAAGAAATATAAAAATGGAGGAGTTCTGATTTTCGTTATTTTAATACATTTAATTAAAACCAAAAACAAATACAACTACAAGGTTTTTTTCTTTTTTTTCCCCTTTCATTTTTCATGTTGTTGTTTTATTAGTGTACTACCTGCGTGTGCAATTTTGATTTAATTACAGATCTACACATAATTTTGTGGTATATAGTGTTTGGCAAAATTGGATTAACATTACTTTGGTATGAGAACTACCTCATTTTGGGGTTCCATTTTTATCCTTGACAATCCTAATAAATACACTTCTTACATATAAAATTCAGTTTTACTTTAGAGGGAAAAATTTGAAAAATAGTGCTAAAATATGAGACAACTGTTTTTTATTAGAGGAAAACAACATTTCCTTTTATAATAGTATACATAAAACTGTCTTAAGCAATCTCCCACAAACTTCTCACAACAAAACACGTTCTCGTGGGTTGATCACAAGAGCTTGGGTTTGAAACCCGTATACAGTCCTAGAGCATATTTTGGTTCTAAATTAAGAGAAACAACATGATTTAATCAAATTGGACGCCAGAAGGACATAGGTTTATCTGTTCTCATGTTCTCAGATTCAGGAAATTCAGCTCATCGGGATCTAGAAAACTCACATAGTAAATCATGAGATTTTGACAAGTATGTTCAAATAAGATACTGTTTGAACCAATCTCAGAACCAAGTCAACCTCCTCAAACTATATATTTGTGCTCAAAGGAGAATCCGCAATATTTATGTAGTACCAGTTCTTCACATTTAAGGAGAATTCCAAATATTTGGTAATACCATTCTTTCATGTTACCTACTTTTCAGAATCAATGTAAAAACAAGGGTAAAAGACATAAGCAGATAGTCTACATACAGATCTCAACTTTGCATAGCAGCGGTCCAAGTTGGGCACTTCGAGAGCTTGTAAAGCAATGGCTAGCCACTCACATGCTTCAAGATTCTCATGCATGTTTGCCTCATCAAATGATCCCCCAGTCAGACATGATGCGTACTGAATTTAAGAGGAAGATAACAAATAAGAAACCTAAACTGCGGAATGCTGTGACTTATGTTGGATCAAAGCATGTCATCTAAAATAAATAGCACAATTCCCGAAAGATCAAAAATCTATATGGAGAGACCTCAGCCGGTATATGCAATTTTTCAATAAGCTTGTCAAGTTCCTCAATTAATGATTTGTTGTTTACTGACTGCATTTCCAGCTTGTTATTCCCGGTTTCAATCTGCACATAGCAAAAAGATGTAGTAATATGTCAACCACAGGGCAAAGAAATGATCACAATAATTTAATGACAAGATTTAAACATATAACAATGATATTAGTTAGATTCAATTTGGCCCTGTAAGGAAATGATCAAAGATTTGGAATCAAACAAAGCAGAAAATGACCAAAGATTAACACAATTTATAATGTGAAGTCACTTCACAATAGTATGTATTTTCCAAATCAAATAACAATGTCTAGAGATCTGTACCGACTCTATGTCCTCTCTCATATGCCTAAGTTTGACATTGAAAATGCCTAACCATTCGTCCATGTCCTCAACACAAGTACTAGCCACCTCAAGCCCCTGTAGTACCTGCAGAACCCACAAAAATTATATTATTTTATAAATAAATTTACAGGATCTTTCCAGCTGCCAACTTGAAAGGTGAAAAATAGACTTGAGCTGAAACTGGATATGTACAAAAGAAAAAGGATATTGGTCAATATGATAACCAACTAAATAAACTTGCTTCCATGATTGCAAATAAAGTTCATGTGAAAATTTTGGCTAGTAATTCTACAGAAATCACATTGGCCTTCAGTATGCAAATGCAAAACCAGAAGACATAAATGAAGCACCCAGATGCATTGTTCAGTATTTTCTTTCCCCACTTCAGTTTCTCAATACATTACTTAATAAGTTGTTCCTTTCGGCATTTTACAAAGGAATCACTGCATCTTTATGACAAAAGCCACTTTGATTGGAAAGATTAGATGCAGAAAGGATACCATGGACGAGGAAAAGCAAGAAGTTCTTTCTGACACACAAAATATATTATGAAGAAAGTATATGAAATAAAACAGAAACAATACATGCCTAGGACTTCAAAGACCTGTCACATGGGAAATCTAAAACTACCTCTCTTATCAAAGGCTCATTCTCCAAAATTGCATGGACATTTGCGGCTTCTAACGCTTGAAGCTCTCGCTTCAACCGCTCAGAAAATGCTTCTGCTTCCCCAATGCCCATGACATAACTGCGAATTATGCAATTCTCAGTAATTTCAACATTGGGATCAAGTAATGGGGAAAGAATAGTGAGAAAGCATAAGGAGGCCACAATCTACCTCAAATATCCTATAGCTACAAAAGGGAAAGAAAAATATAAAGTGAAACTACAGACTCCAATACAATTTTCTCCAATTTAGTGGAGGAATAATTAACTCGACTTTTTGACTTATTAACTCATAAAATTCTAATAAAGTATGAACATCTAAGTGAAAGAAACAATACCTTCATTTATAATCTTCTAGTTCCAATCGACTAATAGGTTACATTTATACAAAGCAATTTGTGGGCATTTTATCACGACTGACGATCAGTTTACAAAAGTTATCGTTGAAAAGTAAGTTTCCTCTTGACTTGTCAGCAGGGACACACCTGTCACCCTTTGTGTAACTTATTTCCTTCATATTTTGTCACCCTGTATAATAGGTCCTTGTCCTTCTCTACCACTCACACTTGAACTCTACTCTTCCCTTTGTTTTCCCAAAAATTATAACCAAGGACACTATCAGCAATAAAATCAGATATTCTCCCCTAAAAGATACATGAATATGATGAAGATAACTATCATAAATGCATGCTTGACACTTGAAATAAGTAGGGGAAATATAAAAAGTAGAGCATTTGCCACTGATAGGCAAAATTCTCAAATTTGGGGGCTTATGAATGGAGAAAATCTGCACTTGAAGATAAACTCTTTTATGGATTTATTCCATGATTTACTTTTGAGCTTCAATTTTCAGTCGATGTTTAATGAAGGCTCTGCCGTATATCTGGAGGCCAGATTGTGTGTATATGGATATGTGTGTGTGTGTGTGTGTGTGGAGACATAGACACACAGAGGATAAATAACATACACGTTCATAATGGCATCCACTTTGGTCCAGCAAGCCAAAATAGTAAATAAACACTATCCACATTAATCCAATTAAAAGAAAAGGGTGATATGACTAAAGCTAACGCTGGATCACATTAACAGCAAGCCTTTTGGTTACCTACCTGGTTGTACAGATGAGCGACAACTTGGGAGAGATTATATTTTATGTCATTCAGAAAAGAACTAATTCTGTAGCCATATCTTTTCATGCTTGTCCCTGCTGATCTGGAATACACTTAGAGGACAATGTAAAAGTTTGAAATTTCGTGTTAACTTTTCATTCAATATATTTCTCAATTACATAACATTGAGATTAACAATTCTTATGTTATAATGAATAGATAATATTAGATTTTCTTGTCTTGTAGAAAGCTACTAATCTCATCAAAATTACAGGAAGCAAGGGAAAACCAAATACCAATCAACTATTTTAATACATAGTCCCTCCACTGACAACCATTCTTTTTATATTATGTGAATCTCATTAAGAAAGAAGGATTACAAGGAACATGACAGAAAGTCCTTAAGGCATGAAGAAGTTATACAAAAGTAGCTCGTCTATAACTCTGCAAGTCCCCCAAAGACAGACCCCTAAAAGACCTAGATACTCACACCTAAGAACAGCAGGCTGTGTAACTCTCTTTATAAATGCAACTTTAAGCAATAGTCTCTGACTATACGTGCATTCTTTTCTACCCAAATACACCAATTCATAGAAAAATTGGAGATTTCCACAATATCGTAGTTTCTTTGCTTACTCATGAGCCTAAAAACCACATGAATAAATCAAATTCACCAATTTCATTTATTGAAGATGGAACTTCAACCAAATCATTAATAAATCAAATAGTCTCCTCCAAATGCCACCACATCTGTGCATTGCACCTACAAATAAAGAAAGACCTATCTCCTAGTGACTTTGCACATGATACAACACTCTCGCAGACTGCCTTATAAGGTCTCCTTATTTTCAGCAGATCAGGTGTTCAGCCTCTCATTTAGTAATGACCAAATGAAAGCCTTGTCTTGGTTCCCACCTTGCCTTCCAGATGGGAGGATATGAAGAAAATATTGAAGGCTATCTGGAGCGAGTAAGAGAATGAAAGAAAGGGTTACAGGTCTAATTTCCTGAAGGATCAATAGTCTAGACTCTAATCTATAAAAAAGAGACGGATGAATTTATCAAGAGCATGTAGGAGAATTATTCTATCATTAGTTATTAATTACATAATAAAATAGTTCAATTTAATTTTTTTGGTCAAAGAAAATTTAATTGGAGATTTTCATTTCATTCAATTAACTTTGCGTGTTAAATATAGCTAATTAATATATATAATAGTCAATAACTTATTAATAAATAATTTAATAATTCGATTAATACTAGAATTTTACTATTACATGACTATACGGTCCAAATATAAATAACAGTTTCATTTAAAGTATGACCCTTTTTTATTTAATAGTTAATTAAAATGGCATTTATTAAGATGGTATATTTATATAATAGTTAATAATTAATATATTAATATATTGTGCCATGCACTTATTTATTTGTAATACATATATATCTACACATTTATTGCATACGTAATATTTTACGTCAATAGTAAGTCATATTCATGAATATAATAAAATTTTACCACTTCCCTTGTCATTTTTTTTTTAATAGGAATTTAAATTTGTATAACGAGACCCACTTACGTTACTCTTAATCTACAAATTCATCAAAAGTAGAGAGGTTTTCACTTTGAAAATTGAAGTACGTACGTGCCTAAAAGGGCCTCCATGTCTGCTTCCTCTGCTTGAGATACAAGGTCTCTTTCCACAGTCAAATTTAAGTCATCTGTAAAGCCAGCTGGTATCATACCCTCTGGAAGGTCTCCCTGCTGCTTAGGAATTGCTTGTGTATTTTGCTATACAAGATATAATACAGTGTCCAAGTTCAAAGTTATTGATGGGAGTCTACAAAGGAACTGGGAAATCAAAATCATGAATAGATAATCTCTTGTGATTAAGCAGATGATACTTGTAGCAGATTATTAGTCAAAAACTGATGCAAAATCACAAAAAGACAACATCAAGATCCCATGACCACAAATTTAAGATATAAAACAGATTACAAGTTTAATTATTGACGAAGAAACCTGCATCTCAAAATCTTTAAATTCATAGTCTTTTGTGACTAAGCAAATGAGGTTCATCGAGCAGAGATTAGTTTGAATTGATGTAAATAATCAGGAAACACACAAGTTAAAAAACGATAGAAAACAAATCTAGGATATACTTTAAATTAAATGTTTAAATTACGATAATAAGAATGGGAAATCGATATTACTAATGTTTAATCTGTTCTTAGTATTCACTGAGCAGAGAATCGGTACAAATTCACGCAAACAATTTGGAAAAAGACAATGTAAAAGATTTCTTCTGTTTGAACAAATGCGAGTATCTGTTCTATGAAAAAGGGCATCTCTTCGTTCCGTTTTACGAAAAAGAACACCTCTTCGCTCCAATACTTGTTTCATGTATATTCATAAAATAATCATGAAAAGCGTTCAGTCAAACACATAAATTCTGAATGATATCTGCAAAGGAAGCTTCATTAACTATTTGTCACTGTGAATATAAGTTAGTAAAGAACAAAATACTTATTTAAATACCAAATTAATATCACCTAATTAAGAATTTAATAACTAGAATTCTGCAGAAATGTGTATCAAGAACAGCTTCTTGTAAACTACAAAAAAATTGAGGTCCAAAGAGCAAAGAGAACCGTGCACCTTAGCCCAAAGAGCCATCTCCACGACATCAATGCCAACAACTTTAGGAATATTTACCATGCAATCCTTGCTGATATTTAAGATGCAAAGCACAAGACGATTCCTACAACATACAATCATCATCTTCAAAAGAGGAACTAAGAAAGTTACCAAACAAATAGTGGATTTGCGAAACCAGAACAGTGGCCTACCTGTCATCAACATTGCGCATCGTCCACTGAGGTGGGGCAACACTCTGACTTCTAAGGTTATCAAAACCCTTCATCAATGGATCAGCATAATGAGATTTAGAACATGTCTCTAACATGTGACATGATTTTATTAAAACATAAATTAGAGTAAAAAAATGAAGATCTAATTAATGAGCTATACCAGCATAAAAGTACAACCACTGGGATCGTCCGTTGAAACTTCCACTTTTGACAGATGCTTTAGCTTGTACATTTTTGCAGCCTATATGTGGAAGAAATAGATCTATATAAGACAGTGATGTGTGCTACAAACAAGTTTCCAAAAGATCACTTACTTCAGTAAATCAGGAAGGTAAAGAAGATATTTAACATGCAACATTTTAGCTACAGTCTTTCCACGAGTCTTCAACCTATTCTTATTTTTCCCAGGTGTCCTTATATTCTCAGTGCATACTTCTGATATATATACCAAATTTTCAAACATCATTGCTGTATATACATGCATGTCCAGATGACGTATAAATATATACTATAAAACAAAACGTGTTTAGCTTTTCAAAACATGAGTTTAAACATCCTCTTGATTGATTCTACATTGATCTTGTTTTCCTCCTTTCACAGAGAAATTCACTAGATCCTTTCCGCTAAATTTGATTAAAACAGAAACCAAACAAATGGAACAAATAGACCACAACAAACTTGAAAGAGATTCTTTATTCATCTAAACAAGTTTGTGGATAAGTCTCTTATGAACGACCACCTCATCTAAAAGCTTACGTTAAAAGCTTAAAATGTAAGAAAGGAGAACCATTTAATTTTAATATCTTGACACGCCTCCTTCACGTGCAAACCCTACAAGTGAAACCTTCCTTTTTTTAGTAACCGAACCCACAACCTCTTGTTTATTTTGACTCATGATACCATGTCAAACAACCACCTCATCGACATGCTTAAAATGTTAGAGAGGGCAATCATTTCATATTTAATATCGTATCGGTCTCAATGCAAAGGAAACCTTAACAGAATATTTGATACTTACCTCCAGATAACCTCCATTGGAATATTTGAGAACACGAAGAAAAGCTTTAGTCCGTTTACCTTTTACCTTAGCTGCAAGGAATCATGAATCATTGACCAAATATTCTGTCCCTTGAACTTTAGGACATCGATACTGCACTTCA
Organism: Sesamum angolense; assembly: GCA_034509725.1. Classification (NCBI taxonomy): domain Eukaryota; kingdom Viridiplantae; phylum Streptophyta; class Magnoliopsida; order Lamiales; family Pedaliaceae; genus Sesamum; species Sesamum angolense. The sequence goes on from JACGWL010000012.1 coordinate 9,590,655, forward strand.
TCCGAGATGCAATCATGCAAGTTAAGTAGTATAGGTGCAGTTATATAGACACATTACTTCCTGCGAAATATTACCAGTATGGACAGGTCAAAACAGACAAAGCAGCCAAGTATGTCCTTCATTATAATCGAAATAATGGTGTGATCAGTACTATTTGTCATGGTTAAAACTATTTTCACCTAACAAGAGGTACTCCTTTTTATTGTCCAAGCTCTTCTTAGCGTTCTGGAGAAGTAGGGATAGGAAGAATGACTTCTTTTGGCACCAACTTCAGCAACACGCTTAATAACTCAATTATGTTACTGCTAAAAGAACTAATAAAAAGAGCATGGATGCCAAGGAAGCATCAAAAGTTTAGAGCAATGCTCACTCTAAATGAACGTGGAACGACAAGACTAAGATTGTAAACAAACCCTATAGAGCTATTACGAATTACAATCACTCATAAAATGCCATGCTTGTTCATGCATTCCACAATTAAGCCCCAAACCCACGGAGTTGATTCACTGTATGCTGAATCCAAGCCCATTCACTCCTTCCCACTGAAGGAGCCAATAGAGACTCCACAATTCAAAAGCATCAGTGTAAATATTAATTTGCAATCCAGTTCACTTCCTTAAAAGAATTGCTCAAATGATCACCCCAAATCTTTCCTTGACAGCCCAACACATACGTTTACACGAAAAAAAGGCGGCAAACAACGGATGCATGTATGTAAAATAATTAAATTGAAATACTTGAAATAGCAAGAACACGAGGCTTGGCCATGTGCCGGAGGCCCAATTTGCCGGGTTTTCCCCAGATGCCCCCGCTCTTGACCACCCTGATAGACATTACGACGGTTTCGTCCTCGATAGCCATCTCGCATGCACGGCGTAGCTGCTCATCATCGGCGCTCGATCTCGCCATTCTTCTCGGAGCTCTTACGACAAAATTATTCAGTTGGTTATTCTGTATGAAGTGTAAGAAATGATGAGATTATCACAGATTACGGCAATTAATTCTAAATTAAATTATGAGCATGAAACTATGTGTCTATATTCAATATTTTTTTAGAGACAAATATATCCTTTGATCCAAAAAATAATTTCTCTCTCTCTTGTTTTAATATAATGACATTGTCCGTTCATAAAATTTGATATAATTACATATAAATTTTATATTATTTAAAAAAATACATTTAGCATTTCGGAATTTTATTTCCATCTAATAAGTAAGTTATTCTATTAATTAAAATTTATCGAATTTGTTGATATTAATAAAAAATTAAATAAAAGTTAATATTTACTTTCAATTGACTTATCACCGATTTATTGATATTCATCATTACAAATGTAGTTCGGCCATAAAAAGATTTATTTGAGTACCAATAAATCAGTAATAAGTCAGTCGATGGTAAATATTAATTTATTTATTTTTTTGTTTGTATCAATAAATCTAGTGAATTTTGATTAACAGATTAATTTATTTGTTAGACGAACGCAAATATCAGAAATATTAAATGTAATTTTTCAAATTATAGACATCTACGTATAATTATACAATATCTCAAAGGAGAAGAATGTAATTATCCATTTTTTTCATGTGAATCAAAATTAGTCGTAAATATTAATTTATTAATCATGGTACAATCTACGATCAAATAAATTATATGATTTAATTATTGAGATAATTAAATGCACCTTTTGATTTATAACTTATTTACATGAACCACTCTTAAGTTTTTTTTATGTAATTATATAAATCCCCCATGACAACAAAAAATCATAGATAGTTTGTGTAATGTAGTATACGTTTTTTAAAGATATACGTGTAATTTTTTAAAAATACAATTATAATTTGTGTAACTAATATTAATATTTCTTATATTTATATATTATAATTTTCCAAAAAGCAACGATGATTTATGGTAGTAGTAGTAATAATAATAATAATAATAATAATATAAATGCTGAATTAATTATTTTTTATAATAAATAATTTTGTTTTTTAGAGATTTATTTTAATTATCACTATAAAAAAATGTAAAAAAAAAAAAAAGAGGATAACAAGACAAATAAAAGAAATAGAGGATACTCATTTATCAGTGAGAGAACATCAATAGACATTTATTTAATTATGTGTCCAAAATAATAAAACTAATTTCTTGGACGCTTTGTTCAGATGTCTTACCTCATGTTTTTTTGGGTTATTCTTTTAATAAAATAGTGATACTTCAAATCTTCTAGGGAATATTGCGCGTACACAAGGTGTGTTAACCAGGATCTCTATAACTGATATATTGTCGTAAAGAATCAATGCTTAAACATATGGGATTCAGCATACAAGTTAGGACGTACGTTTATACTAAATGCCTAAACAAAATCCAAACCCATATCCTATGTGAACTCCATTCTTGAACAGAGGAATACAGAGATTTACCCTATGCAGCAATGTCTTTTCGCCAGCATGAAGGTCTAACAAACAATTTACAACAAATTTTCACCTCCAATACCCCACCGCTGAACCCATGATGAAGACAACGTACACCGCTATCATTGCCTCTAGGTCCAAAAAAATGTGAGTGTTCTTTACATAATCAGGCCAGATTTACTAAATGTGTAATGTACTCAACCAATTATGATCTTCAGCTGGCTTGCTCTTGCTGCTCACATTCATGAATGGAAGTTGAAGCCAAATTAGGATGATGAACAAATGCAGCAGACAACAAAGAAATCAATTTGTTAGAGGCTTTGCCTTGCGTATATGACCCATGCTATTCACAAGATCCTTTCTAGTGCAGACTGGGAACATATTGATGTTTGTTAACCCTTTGAGCCGCCAGAGAACATATGGAAAACTGAGTTGATCACGTGAAGTGAAACGAACAACCTCATTAAACCAAAGGCACATGAACAAATTAGTCATTGGAGTGTGCTTCCTCACAATTATGGAAGCCTCAGCTAGAGCTGCAGATGGTAAAATGCAGGAATTTATAAGCAACAAGGATATAGTCTAACTTATGAGTGATCTTTATGATAACTCAGAAATGGGCAGCAAAGAGAAAAACACAGATAAGACAATCATAAAGCGAGTGTTGGCATCAACCACAGAATAACTGGATGAAGGTTTCCATAAAAATTTTCAAATTGTTGTACTTTTGTGATTCGAAAACCATACCTTTCTTCCCATTAAACCTCTTATCTTCAGGAAGGCCATCCAGGCGATACTGTGCCATTTGTACCTCGACTTCCTCCGGAGTTGCCTTATTTTTCCTGACAACAGCTTTTGCCTCGTCATAGACACTACTGCGGGCCCCATGTTCTGAAATTGCAAGTTCATCATTTGAACGCCATAGCAATGCCTCCAAGACACCCAGAGGGTCTCTCCTGAATTGAGACTTTGAATCCACCCAAATAGAATAACCAGCATTTGGAAAAAGGCGATGGGAAGCATCTGAGCAAACAGCATAGCAATTATCAACACAAGGGGCAATTATCGTGTGAAAATGAAATATCAACAGTTCAAACTGCTGACACAATCACAAACAATAAATGCTGCCTGCTGTGACTGAAAAATACTGAAGCAACAACTGTTTTGAGAGGTTCTTGGTGCAATCTTTCACACGTAGAAAGCCAAGGGAAGTATTTTTTTGGAACATAAAAACTAAGATGACCATAGCAGATGCTTATCCTAGTTTAAAATTAGGGTAAATTACATTTTGCCATGCGAACTATACCCGTTTTTACACTTTGGCATCTAAATTTTTTTTTATGTCAACTTATCATCTCAACTTTGCGAAAAAAGTTGAAATGGTAGGTTGACACAAAAAAAAGTTTAGATGCCAAAATGTAAAAACGGTCATACTTCAGATGACAAAATGTAATTAACCCTTAAAATCAAAGGCAGGAACAAGATCAGATTCTTTTCCAGCCCATAAAGCTTGAATTTAAGTGCAGTAGAACTCAGCCATAAATAAAAGCAAAGAGAATGATAGTATAATATACAAATGGTGTAAACAGGACTACTCAAATTGTAAAAAGATACTCCTCCGCTGATAAATAGCCCCATGCACCATTACAATAAAGCTTACTTCCAGAACTTAAAAGTACAAATATCCACTCTCAAGAAGCTTCACGATTTTTTACAACAAAATTACAAAAACAAATCTGAATTCATCAAGCCTAAACCCAAGCAACCAAAGCATGTACGTTGGAAACTGCTGTTATGAGTTATCATTGTCATTCATACTTTAATAGTTTGTGTAGAAAATGAATGAGAGGAACCTAGAAGTTCATACCTTTGGAATTTTCCCATTAAGTCTTTGGTCTCTAAAAGGTAAATCCCTGACTAGTATAACACGCCATTTCCCAATAAAATGGTTTTCATCAACTTTATTCCCCTGTGCTTCCTGTGTTGCAAGAGTAATTTCATCCCAGAATGCCACATAGCAAACCTGCAAATATTTATTACAATAAACATGAGTAAAAGATTACAGAGTTTCCCAGAAGCTTTTTTGCGAAGCCTACGAATAACCTTCTGAAATGTCTACGCAAGATCTCCACCACCAAATGCACAAGTAGAAACTACAACTTTGCAAGTTTGCATGTAGCTTTTGTCTTCATCAGAAATACTATAACCTCCATTGTCACTGTAGAAGCCACAGTGGACCCCAGCTGTTTCAGTGACCTGCAACATCACAATCTTGGCCCTTACTCTTTCAAAGTAAAGAAAAGCATACAAATTAAGAATATGCCACAAATTAATATATAATGATTCACTTTTAGAGCATGAAAAAGACTTTGTCAAATAGACCTTGCATTAGAAAGGCAAAATACAGCTTAATACCTTAAAGTTTTGCTCTCTCTGCTCAAGAGTTTGGCTTCCTGTGAACAAATTAAATCTTGTACGCTCCAAATATTCTTTGGATAAGTTAAAATTCCCTTCTTCATAGGTAGCATTCGCTGTGAAGTACACCAACTTCTTTACTGGACCAAAAGAGTCCACATCCTTGGGAATATCTAAATGCTCAAGTTCTTCAGGAGGTGGGAGCTTCAAGCATCCTGACGTATTTCAGAGAAGAGTGTCATAAACTATCAAGATGTTATTGTGATAACATGTCTTACTCCAGAAAAGCTTAAGACATAGTCAAAACTAAATAACAAAATTGCTGCGAAAACTACACTTAAGAATAATTAACTGGCATTTCTCCACGTGACACCCATGGCTCTCAGGGATATTGCTTCTTTGACAGTGATATGGTAAACATTTGGGAACAGACATGAGATGAAAAAATCTGTCTTTTCCATACAAGAATTAAAATCCTGATTTGGAAATTCATCAGAATAATAAATCCAAAAACAGTAACCAGATTCCCCTTTATTCATAAACTTATTATTTTCCGTATTACTACTTGCCTTTGACTTTCAGATTTAATTATGCTATAAGTTCTCCAATTCCACAATCTACAGTTACATCTGGATACAGATATACACATTTTAGATATGATCCTCGAATCTGCTGCAAACAATTGGAAGTGGATTTTGGTTATTAATGACTCTGTAGTTGGGTAGTAATGCAAATACTTGAAAGAAAATACAGATGTTAGCAACAAAATAATGGACAGGCAACCTCATCACAAGTTTTAGTAGAACATCAAACAGCAATGCAGGAAATCAAGTAGAACTGCAGGCTTTTCCATACACACGTGCGAATAACATAAATTTATCGAACACAATTTGATACTATAGTTCTCTAATAATACCCTATTATCAGAAGCTAACAAGGATCAAGAAGAAGACAAAGGCCCTTAACTTGATTTTCTACTTCCTGAAAGCAATTGTCACCACGTTGTTCGTGGACCCATGTAAAGAAATCATGATAAGTTTAGAACGATAAAGTGATAGTTGAGAGGCAAATCTTAGGCAAGATCACAATAATACAATAAAATTGCAGTGCTGGAGAGAATGTAATCAATCAAAACTGTCACTAATCAGGAACTCAAATCTAAAAAGGTGGAGTAAGGGGTTAAAATTAAGTATTTTTCTGCATGCTCCATTCATTTCTTAAACTGTGGACTAACACATGAAAGTATATGATTCATAGAAACATCATATATGCAAAATAATAAGCCATGAAACAAGTTGGCACTCGATTAACAATCCAATTCATACGCATATCTGCACTTGTGCCCGCAAAAAGTAATCAAAACTTCATCTTTTCCCAGCAATAGATGATTCAGTAATTCCCATCTAGTTCAATCCCATTCCTTCAACTTCAGAACCACCAAATTAATACCAAAAACACATCCATCCGTGTCCGCAGATGCAAATGCTATCGAAAAGTGTACGAAGTAAAAACAACGAAAGCACGAACTCACTTTCTCTAACACCCCGAACAATCCGGGTAGTGGGATCAAGCCTGTTCAAGTTTCCCTGTGGTTTACCACTACCCCCAGTAACTACCTTGTCCAAATTCTTGACTTTCGCAGAGCTATGGCTCTCACCGCCCCCGATTTTGATGGCCTCGTAAACAAGGAGCGTGACGGCAATGAGGAGCAGTAGCGCGGGCCACCACTTGAGGAGTATACTGACGATTTTCTGGGTGAAGTCGAGCCTCCTTCGCAGACCCGGTTTCTTGCGCTTACGGCGGACCCGTACACGCATACGACCCGAGGGATCTTCAGTGTCGTCGTCGGAGACGTTTATTGATATGCTGTTGTTCGCCATTGATTGCTCAGTAGCTGATCGTCGGTCTGGGCAAAGGCAGAGCTTGAGAGCAAAATTCAGCTTGCCTACGACGTCGTCACAGGTTGTAAAAAGTTAAAAAACCGTAATTTGGGAAAATTCGTATAATTATTATCGGAAAAAATTGAACTTTTGATCCAAACAATAGAAAGTATTGCAGTTTCGATCCCACGATTTATAGATTTAGCATATTTATTTTATAGGCTAAAAAATGATTAAATTACATTTTTCATCCCATAAATAATTTTTTTTTTCTTTTTAATCCTACGATTTACACGATTTTAAATTTAATCCCATCTTTTATCAAATTTTTTTTAATTTAATCCCAAACCCTATTTTTCATTAAATTTTAACAAAAAAATAAAGAGTTCGTTAAATTACTGTTAACATTGAAAATTTTATATTATATATTATTATAATTTATAAAAAACTAAAATTATTATTTTAAAAAATAATAATCAACCTTCCCCACCATCGATTTCCCCTTTCCCTACGGCCTAACGCTCTTCTCCCTCCGCCCGTTGCCCCCCATTTGGGGGACAACATCCCCTCGCTGCAATGGGTGGCGCAAGCTGACAACGTCGCCCTCTCCTGTAGTGATAGGCGGCACAGGGTGATGGCGTCGCCCCGTGTTGGGTTGAGATGGGCACGAGCATTCTCTGTCGCGGTTGCTATTATTTTTTAAATTAATTTAATTAAAAAATATTATATTAAAAATATTAATATAATTATATATTTATGTATAAATTAATATTTTATTATTAATAAATAACTATATATTATTTTAAAGTTTGTTAAATTATATATATTATATAATAGATTGGAGAGAAAGACAAAATTATATAAAAAAAAAGTACTTTCTAGACCATAATCGCAATTAATGTGTATGTACTACCAATTTTGCCCTCGGGGAATATTTTGAAATTTTTTTCATATATCACAAAGGATGTAATTAATATTCTATTTTTTATAGAGGGTTTTTTTTAATATTACCAATATCACACGAGGACCTTGTATCTTTTTCCTTTTTCTGGATCCATTTTTGGTGGGCTATTTTTTTTTCTCCTCAATTTATAGAGGCTAGTTTTTTTTTTTTTTTTTTCCCTCCAGAAAAGGTCAAAACAATAAATTCCAATTGCACCTAAGGAATCCCAATTCTTCCTTTAAAATTTGAAAGAAAATGGGGTCTGGGATTAAATTAAAAAAAAAAATCGTAAAAAATGGGACTAACTCAAAAATCGCATAAATCGTGGAACTAAAAAGAAAAAGTTCATTCTTTATTGGACGAAAAAGATAATTTAGCCACTAATAAATGATAACATTTGAGACCAAAAATGCTATAATTTTTTTATTTTATGAGAGCAAACATGTCACAATATTTATCATATGAGATAAACATATAACAATATTTTATTTTATGGGACCAAATATGTTAACCCCATAACCTGACAAAAAATGCAACACTTCCATCGTGTGCGATCAAAAGTACAATTTACCCTTATTATCATTTTTGGTGAGACCCCGTCTTTAGTTCTAAAAAGTGTTAATAATTATATTACAAGTAAACTATCTCTCACTTATAAACTTACAAAATTCAGTAATATTTTGTTTAATTTTATGGGCAAAGCTTTTAAATCCGTTCTTTTTATTAGCATTTCTGACACAGTCGATATGTGTATAAATTAAATTAGGTAAAAGTTTGTTTAATATATATATATAAAATTGTATAACACTAATTTGATAAAATAAATGTATTTTTTTTTTTTTTTGTAATATACATGATGTAATGTGATTTTTCTAAGAAATGAAAAGGTGTGTTTGGATTGATGTAACTGAATTCGAAAAAATTAAATAAGGGTGTGCAAGAAGCTATAGTTTAAACTCAACTGTAGAAGGCAAGGCATAAGCTATGATTAGTGTAGTGTGCAAACACTTAAAATACATGTTTAAGTTACAGTATTCCCTCAAATAATATATTGACATTGCATGGAATTGATATGAAAAGCTATTCATATAATTTATGCACATGTATATATGTATTTGTGTATGTAATTTATAAAAAAAAAAATTTAAAGCACGTGTTGATAATCGAAAAATAGTTTTTTTTAGCTTGGTTAGATTAATGATTTTCAACTGTGCATGTACTTTTTTTTTTTTTTTAATCTTTGTATGATTTGTTGGTTTCTTTAGGTATAAATTAAATTTTATTATTTTGTCCTTCTAACGTGTTAAACGATTAGAGATTGAAATGGGTAGTAGGTCTTAAAGATTAAGACCGTTTTGAATTTTTAGAATGGGTTTCAGGTCCATAAGAACCCGCCCAGGTAGAATTAATTATGTCTTCTTCTTAGTTTTTAATTTTTACGTTACGAATCACTAATTCTTTAAGATATGAATCCAAATTGAATCCCTAATTATCTCTTCTCTTTATATGCAGCGCCAACCCTAACTCTCTTTTCTCTCTCGGTCTTTCTTGAGCGTCGACTTCCTTTTCGTGTCTTTGCCGAAGCTCACTGTCGCTTGAAGCCCCCTATCGAAGTCTCCTTGCCGTCGAACGTCGTCTGCAGATTTGTGGTATTTTCTTTTGAATCTTTTTGAGTTGTGCTTCGAGTTTATAACCTTTATATATAACAGTGAAGAAAGGGCGAAATATTTTAAAAATATACCTTCATATATAAGATCATGTATATGCATATTTGGCAAGTAGCTAGCTACTACTCTTCCCCAAAATTCAACAGAAGTGTCGGGTCAAACTTGTACTAGTTGGTTTTGTAGTGGGGCAAGACAGATCCTGAATCATTCTCGGAGTTAGCGGGATAGATTCCGAATCCACCCATGCGCACCCCATTGCCACCTCTAAACGGGTTTGGGATAGGTTGTAATGGACCCAAGACCTATCTCTCTTCATTTTGAAAATTCCAATACCCACCCTATTCTACCCATAAAAACTTATACCCCACCTCGCCCCTCTCCTGCCTGAACCCGATTACTTGTTTAAATTAATTTTTAATTCTAAAAAAAAAATTTTTCTAAATCAAATTGCATGATATTATTTGTATAAATCATAAGAAAATTGGGAAGGTTAATACTGACTAACGAATTAATTGATATAAATTTTCATAATTATTGTTTTAAATATAATTGTTATGACCCGTTAAATATTTATTATATAGTGTATCAAAGAAACAAAATATATTATTAATTGTTAAAAAATACCTCTATACTTCATTTCAAATTAGTGAAGTGTGTGAATAAAAACACTCAAAACTTATAATTCTAGAATTTAAAAAATAAATTAATTATTAATAATAATTTTATTGGAATTTAGATCCAGAGCAAAACCCAAAACCCGCATCAAACCAGTGAGTTTACAAAAATTAAATCCAAACCTATCTTGAATTCCACAAAATTGGACACGTACCCAACCCATTCAAGACAAATCCAGGACCAAGCTCTTGTTTATTGGGACCCATTGTCAAAACACAATGGACTGTTTAGAGTAATTTAAGGTAAATTATGATGATTTTTTTTTAAAATTTGATATAATTATAAATACTTTTTTAAATATGATATTCTTTAATTTTAACGGTCGTTTAATAATTATCTCATTTCGTTATTAAGTTTTCATTCATTTGTTACGGTGAACTGACCAAAATGTCCTTGTGAATTAAGAATTATAATTTTATTTATTTTTTTAAAAAAATCTGATTTTTTTATTGACTAAGTAAATAATTTTTATAATTTTTTCATCCATTCTGTTCGATTTTTTTTTATAAATTTTTATTTTAAAAAGAAAAAAATACAGAAAATGCATAATTAGTACTTTCATACATCCATCTAAAGATTACATAATTTTGTAAAAAATAAGGTGAGTATTCATAATTTTTCAAACAATTAAGAAATATTAATAATTATGCCAAAATCTCAAAAAAGTCGTGTAATTTACCTTTTACCAAAAGATCTATTGCAATTTGGCAAAAACACTCAAAGTTTTTATTTCATTTTTTCCTTCAAAATTATTTTCTCCCATTTGCATCCAAAATATCTTAAGAACAAGCAAAGAAACAAAAAAGATTATCCCAAAAAAGACAAAGAAAAAGGGAGAAAAGTAGGCAAAGGAGCAGACAAGAAAACAAACCTTTTCCTCCAAGTCTTCAGGAGACTCCTCCACTCCTCAATTCCTTCTCATCATCCTCTTCTTCCAATACCAAAATGCATTCTTCTGCAACTCCGCTTCTCTACACCCCTTGTTCAAGAACCCCAATTCCCAATCTCAAATCAACAGCGTTCAGCATCATCAACCACCCCGCCGCACCCCAGAAGCTGTTTTTCCCTCAGCAGCGACACAGCAATGCTGCAAGAACCAGCTTTTCGGCATGCAGAGCTTCTGGATCTTCGCAGTACTATTCGCCCATCACAGAATTCAATCTGTACGAACTTCTCGGTGTGGACGCGTCCTCCGACAGAGCACAGATCAAAGAGGCTTACAGGGGGCTGCAGAAACGCTGCCACCCTGATATCGCCGGCCCGGCCGGCCACGAGATGGCCATCGTGCTCAACGAGGCGTACGCTCTACTCTCTGACCCCAACTCCCGCTTGGCTTATGATAAGGTATTCAACGGATTGGATTTTCCATTCGAACTATTCTATTTAAATTATTAACCGTTCTCGGACGCTAATAATAAATAATTTTTTTTTTTTTTTTTATGTATAATATAAATAAAATATATAAACTATAGTTGTATTAAAATGACAAAAAATCACTCTTATAAAAATATAATAATAATAATTATTATAATTTATTTTAAAAAATTATCTAACTGGAGGTATAATTGTCATATTTAAAATTGGGGTGATGGCGAACTTTTTTTTTCATATTAATAGAGCATATGAAAAAGAATTATTGTAAAAAAGAAATCATGGTGTAAGGGGATGGAAAAGAAAGAAATCCGTGAGAGGAAATAAACGAGGATGGTAAGAGTGAAAAAATAAATTGTAATTATGAATTTACGAAAAATATAAAATTTTGTGAGAAAAAGAAACATGGAGAAACTAAAGTGAGAGAGAAACGGGCAGCAATTGGTTGTGAGAAAAAAATTATAATTATAAAATATTTAAAAAATATTGAAATTATTAGTTTGATCAATTTTTATTTTTTTTTTAAATAAAATAAAATTAAGGATAAAATTGGGTATTCAAAATTTGGTACTTTGTAGCAGTATAGATACACCTGATGTAATTGTTGAAAGTATTGTACGTATTGTGTGTTTATGACAAAATTAGTTATTCAAAGTCGTCGTGAGCTCTTAATCTAGCTACTTGTATTTGTGGCACACATTATATGTGTATAAGTTTTATAAATTATTAAAATGAAACAATTTCAAAATATGTTGTATTTAATAAAATATATACAATTAATATTAAATTTATAATAAATAGTGTTAAGAAGAAATGTTTGGAAAAAAGAAGAAAGTAAATATAAAAGGTAGTGGAAGAGCCGGAAGTTATAAGATGAATAAATTCAAAAATTCAAAAATTCAAAAAAAAAAAAAGACCAAAAGAGGGAGAGACAACAAAGAGATGCTCACCCTTAATAATAAGGTATAGATTTTAAGTGGTAAGTAACCTCATCTAAAATTTTGAACTGTTACAAAAAATTATTTAATACTTAGTATTTATGTACATATTTTATGCAATTTTGTGTGAAATTTCTTCTTTATAACGAGTAGCCGTAAAATCCATTGTTTGGACGATCAAGTTGACTCAAAATTACTCTGAATTTTTGGCACTTTATTGCTATACATTCTATTATTAGGAGCAAATTTATAGTTCACAACATTTTATGAACGCAGTAAGTATATATTATGGATGAGTTCCTTTCAATTATTCTACAGAAATTTGAGTAGACGCATGAGTATTTCATCTCCGAATAGGAAAAGTGTGTGTTTGATTTTTAGTTTTTGTTCATGTTATTACACTTGTTTGAGGTAGTTCGTGCATTCTTAACTAGTTCCATGAAATGATACGAGGTTTGAGTTAAATATGAAACTCGTTCTTTCATGTTTTTACAGACGTGTCAAATAGATTTTATGTACTTGACTAGTTACGCCTGATGATCTGAGGCTGAAGTTAAGATATAGTCGTGTAATAGCAAGTATATCGTTAAGGTTGTTCTTGGGACAGAGTATTCTGAGGTCCATTTTGTAGGAGATTGCAGATAACTGTGATCTTTTTGCAAAAATGGATAGACTCATGCAAGACTTTTGTCATTTTTGTTTGAGCACTAGGAGTTCTTGATTGCTGATTTGCAATTTCAAGTCTGATGTATACTCAGAAGTAATGTTTATCTCCGTTGGGATTCATGTTGATTGTAGTTTGAATAAATGATTCAGGAGCTAGCAAAAGTTGCAGATTTGCACGGATACACAGGAAAGCCGATATATTCTGCGTGGCTGGGGTCAGAGAGCGAAGAAAGGGCCGTTTTTGTAGATGAAGTCAAGTGTGTGGGTTGCCTAAAATGCGCCTTATTTGCTGAGAAAACGTTCGCTGTTGAATCAGTTTATGGACGAGCAAGAGTTGTGGCTCAATGGGCTGATCCCGAACACAAAATTCAAGAGGCCATCGGCGCGTGTCCAGTCGACTGCATCTCGTAAGACATACTCTATTTTAGTTACTATTTAAAGAAATAGAGTTAATTACCATTTGATCAATCTACTACGGCTGTTTCATCAGATGAGGTTCAAAACCAAGACGAACTCTGTTTTCATCTTCGTGAAGACGTTGTTTTGTCTGAAAAATAAGCAATCTGCCACTGTTTGTTGTTTTTCCTTTGTTGTGGTTTTATTTCTGGTACAATTTGAACAACAGGATTGTGGAGAGATCCAACCTGGCTGCGCTTGAATTCATAATGTCCAAACAACCCCGTGGCAGAGTCAGAATTGGGACAGGCAATACAGTGGGTGTACGTGCATCGGACATTTTTGATGAGGTTGAGAAGTTCCAGGCCAGATATGCCAAGCATAAGGCTTCCACAAACAACTCCAAGGTGGTCTTTTTATTTCTTTTCCTGTCTTAATCTATGATTTAAGCATACTGAATTTGAAGTTTTGCTCTAGAAAGTAATCTTTACTGCCGTATATGTTGCAAAAAAATATTTCACTAAAGGAATCAGAAGCCCACACAGCATCAAGAATGTCTGCTATTCAAGCCATTCAAATGATATCAAATTGGCTCTACTGGCAATCTCCGAGTACAGATGCTATGCCACCGGCTACCCAGAATGCCCAACCAGGCACAAGAAAACACGCTGGACCGAGTTTTAAGAAGCTGAAAGCTGCTGCTGAAGCAAGAAAACAAGCAACAACTACTGCACGACCAAAGGAAACATCGTCAAGTAACACGAACGAGTACTGGGTGCCCTCAGCCCTTGTGCTGCCGGAGACAACCACTCCAGGTTCAGGCTCCAAAGTTGTGGCTGATCCTAGTCCAAGGAAAACGAGTCGACCAAGCAATGCTGAATTCTTGAACCGCAGGGTGGATTCAGGCAGCCCTTTACGGTGGGGTGTACCGTTGGGAACAGCCGTTGTGGCTGCATTTGTGGTTCGGTTGCAGATTGGAGAACCGGTGGGTGGTCTACAAGACCACGTCGGTGGTTCTCTGGTGCTAGCCATTGTTAATAGTTCGTGGTTACAGGTTGTTTGTGCTGGTGTTACATGGTACCTTGTTGCTATGTATGTAGTGGAATTAGTGGCAGCCCTTAGGAGAAAATGAGGTTGTATGGAAGAGTCACTGGTTCCTGGACTTAGTATGTATATAAGTAAAAGATTTGTGACATAGCATTTTGCTTAAAGTTAGTGTTAGTTTCTTTTACTATTCCGTGATGAATTTAGTTAGAAATGTGAGCAGTTAAGTACATCAACACTGAACAGAGATACTTAGAAAATAGGGTAAAGGGTAAATTATTGTGGTATCTCCGAAAATTTGACATAATTATAAATGTTATTTTATTGTTCAAAAAGTTACAAATACTCTTTCATTTAACGTCCATCTGATTGAACTCGTTCCGTTAGTCTCAGTAAAGTTTTCATTCAATTTTTATTGTTGATTGATCAAAATGCCCTATATTTTGGAATTTTCTAAAAAATTATGGACTAATATACCCGATGAAGTATTGATCAAATGTTCTTTTTAAAAATAAAATTCAGTGAGGGTAAAATAGTAATGTTACTAAAGCGTTTGGGGGTTATATAATTATTGTAGTTTTCAAACTAACGACGGGGTATTTGTTTTTATATCAAAACCTAGAAAAGATAGTTTTTACCACCCTAGAAATAATACCATTTTTTGCCTATTCCAGAGGAACTCTTATCTAGATAAGGACTCTACTGAAGATAAGACAAGAGATATTGAAGCCAGAATGAAGAAAGGAAAACTCAATCAGAAGTAGAGATGCTTATTTGTATTATCACTTCAAAGTTAGCCCTTTACTGATGTTTACTTGATAAAATGTACAGCTCTGCTGTAAGATGTTCTTTCTGCATGAATGATTCTATCAGGAAGAATCCCAAAGAAACAATCTCTTCTCAATCAACCTTCACCTATGAAGTCAGTCGCTATATTTGTTAAAACAGCTTCCTACCGTAGCAGGTCTGAGCAAAAAGAGCACTTCCTGATCTGGATACTGTGCACATGCGGAAGGCTAATGGCCTTCATAGTTAGTTCCTTCTTCGTCCTTCGTTGCTTCAGGTTTTGCTAAAATAGACAGGAATTACTGGTGAACGAGATGACAGGTTGCAGGGCATAGTATTAGAAAACGGGCATACCAGGTAGTTCGGAAGCTCTTTCTACACCTTTTGACCTGTAAGGTGCAATAATATGAGTTGCCTGCTGAAGGGGTCCAAGTAGCTCATTCTCGATGCAATCGTACCTGCAAGATGTCTCTCCTGACATTATTAAAAACAATCCAGAAATTGGACACATCACTGTGTATATAATCCTCATGACAAGCAGCAGTTTTTATATAATCCTCATCACTTAAAATCAAATCGAAGGTCTCATTTTTCTAAGTGATAGCACTGGGATATTAATCATATTATTTATGTGTCGAATGACATAGCAAATAAAATCTAGCTGTCCACCTTATTGAACTAGAAATAAACTTGTCTCCCGATCATTCAGATTCTATATCCACTATGATTTCACCCCAAAGAATTTTGTTGTGAATAATTCCAATCATGAATCTTAAGTTTCAAAATGAGCCACCTGCTAAAAAAAATAAACATCGTGTTGATGACAGACTTACAGTTTTTTGCAGAGTTTATCAGTAACTGCTGAGAGTGTGATGACTTTCGTTCTAAGTTCCAAGATTCTATTTTTGGGATACTTGGCAAATTGCTCTTCCAGAAACATTGAGAGTCTTTCGACATTTGTCTCGAGTTGCTGCTGCTGGTCCTCGAAAAGATTCTGCTTTATTGTCTTCTCTTGTGAGCTCATTTCATCCTTGAATAGCTCATCACCAAACATGAAATATGCAAATGCATAAGAATGCAAGAGAATCTTCCTCAATCTGGTGAGTCTATAAAATCCATTTGATACCCAGCTAAAATCTTTAGTTTCCAATTCTCTTGATTCTAAAGTGGCCATCTTTTGCTCTAATTTTTCTTTCAGTTTTTCTTCATCTTTTAAAGAATCCACATGCGCTTTGTAGTGATTATAATAGTGAGTGTAGCGGCTCAGTTCTTTTAGTGCGGGCTCAGTTTCCTCTCTGTGCTCTATTTTGTACCGCCCACACTGATGACCAGTGCTGTGTGTGTTTTCTTTACCACTGACGGCACCACATAGCCAACTGCAGAACGAGGAGTTGAAAATATAACTCAGTGAATACTTATCAAATACATAGATAATAAGAGATTGAGTCATCAAGCACAGAAACAAGATCAACTAGTAGGACGGTGTTAAGGGCAAAAATTACTGATTCCTTGAATATCTGAACTAATTTTTAAGACTCTCTCCACAAGAATTAACAGCTGTAGAGATGGAAGAACTATTCATAGATATAAGTCAACTATGCAGATTGAAATTCGAAAATATTACATTAGGCATGAAACAAATTAGATGAAAACAAGTTAATGGAAATGAAACCAGCAAACAAGAGTAATATAGACATTTTCCGGCTTCAGCTTGTCTCATGCATATTGTTTCAGGTAAGATATGCAAACTGGGAAGAGATCAACTTGTGCATTGTACGAATAGAAGAATACATGAAAAGCAAACTAAAATTCCTAAATACACAACAGAATGAAAAGAAAGAAAAGCCCTCACCAAAAAGGTTGTCCACATATGCATTTTACTAGATTGCATCCCCCGTTTTTCAGCACTGACTTATGGCATTTGGGACAAGATCTTGTATTCTTTGTAATCCAGTCAATTGCCCCTGATTGATCCTTGCATTTTCTGACCCAAAGTTCCCACATCAGACATGAACAAGGTGAGTGTGCTTCAGATGAGCAACTAAAACAGAATTGCAGACCACAAACACATTCTACTTCGCAGTACTCATCATTCTCAACACGAACTGCATTACCACAGTGAGGAACACTAGGGCACCATTTTACCAATTTATTATCCTCGATATAAGATTCTAAGAGGAACCTATCAAACTTCTCTGCCAATTGTGGATCCCTTGCACTCACTAGATTTCTGATATTTCCTTCATCGCAGATTGAATAGCACTTGTGGGCCATGCATGTTATTCGTCGACTTTGTCCCTCATTTATTTTTAATATGAATACTCCGTCCAACCTAATCAACGAAATAGAAACAGCCACTTAGATAAGACATTAACAAACTGTAACATGACAGGAACTAAGTTAAGATGGCCTACTGAAGAGGGGTCAGAAGAAAGTGGCCTGTTCCTATGTTTTGCTAGGTTATAGAGTTTGAGGCAAAAGGATAGAATGTCTACTGAAAGAAAATGATAGTAATCTTTTAAAATATAAGCACATTCACTCCATAATTTTTTCCGGTACTCTAGATATCATGCATGCATCACACACTCAATGTGCTCATGAGAACTGATACATAAAGAACTCCTAAGAAATGAACAGCATTACTGGAACCTTCAAGAAGTCCACAGAGTTTACAACCAAATAAAAGGAAGAGTTTGATCTAATATAACCTGCATTCTTCTTCAAACACATGACTATATCTTAGTTCCAACAGTTACTTCACGTGGAGAGTCTTAAGTTCTGAGTAGAAATATATGATGCAAGGGCAGAATTAAGTTCTTGTTTTCATTTTACACGTCAGCATTTTTTTGAATATATAATTTGAATGGTATATAGGTCATATACAGAATAACACTATCTCTATACAGTATTTCAAGAACCTCTACAAGGAATCCTATTTATAAGAAGGGATGGTAAGAATTCAACGCCATTCTTACACTCATTGCAGAAACAATGACCACATTCCATCGTTGTCGTCTCATTGGCAGGGAACTCTTCAAAGCAAATTTCACATGTTATTTTCGAGAAAGAGCAAGAAGACCTAAGATTGTTGCTATCCACCACCGACACCCCTGCTTCTGCATATAGTCGTTCTTTTCCCTTCTCAACAAACACCGTAGAGACCTTGTCAACATCCCAACGGTAGTGGATAAGCACACTCCGTGCATGATGTTCCTTTAGTGAAAGCAATTCCATCATTCTTTGCAAGTCATGTTTCTGGAGAAGTCATGCCACCATTTTAACTTCACATGGTAATAATAGAACCAGAAAATACTAATCAAAGATCTGTCACAAACCTGTGCAGCCAATAGTGACTCCTTTCTGATTACCTTCAAAACCATGAAACACATTGTTCAAATAGTTCCGTGCTTGTATTAGAAACAAAATAATTGCTGTAGCAACTAGGAAGATTTCTTCATCTACTTAAAATATAGAATTAATATTGGCCAGAAAAAATTTATTCCTCTAAAAACCTGAAAAATTGCAAACAAATTTGCCCAGAATGAGTTGATAAACAATCTCCTCACCTTGATGGGGTGTCATTTATTTACATTAAATTCTTTTTTCATGTTAAATCCATTCTTGAAAAGGAAACAAACACTCGGAACAGTCAATTATATAATGATAAGGCAAGAATATAAATTCCAATATATTAGCTACTGATGCCACCTTTCTTTTCAGTTGGAAAAAACCCAAAGAAGTTCCAACATTTATTTTCTTTCATTGCTTAGACGTTAATACCTTACAAGACACAGATTCGGCATTGGACCAAGAAGTTTCACTCTCATCATCACGTTCTTGAGACTCGCATTCAACATCATCGTAAGCTCTGTCATAAAAGTCATCATCGCTGCTCCAATGCCCGGAATTATCCTCCATGAGTAATTTATACAAACACTTCACTCGTCGGTTTCGTTTCGTTTACGGGGCACTCTTGATCAAAGTTCTCATATGGCGCGGCAGCAAAATCAAGAAAGAAACACAGAGAACACACGCACACAATCAAAACAAGAAAGAGGGCATGCAGCGGAGTGAGAATCTTGGTTTGCAAGTGAAGAATAGGGGAATTTGATTCTTGCGGCGGACTCTGCTTTACATAGTTTCCCTGTGACTTGTTTGACTCGGATAGCAGAGTCTGCTGCTTTGGTGAACTGAAAGAGGACAGAGTACTTAACTGACAGCACCTCAACGTCGTTGCTCATTGATTTTCATTTTCCGTTACTCATGGGAATTTGGCTTAATTTTTTTAAAGAATAAATTACAGTTATTTTTTTTTTTAATTTGATATGATTATAAATATATTTAAATTATTTAAAAAAATATAAATACTCTTTTCAATAAAAATAATTATATAGCTCCCACCACGAGAGTGGGTAACATAATTAATTCGTAAAGCATATTAGTCCATAAAAATGTTTTAGAAAATTCAAAATATTTATATTGGGTTAAATTCTATTAACCCTTGTTTTAAGATAAATGAGCAATTTACCTTATGTAAAAATAAATAACAACAATTTACCCTCTTGTGTTATCAGAAATATAGCAAAATACCTTCTAATACGTTCCACAAATTACACACGTGATTTTTTTTAATTTAAAATTTAATATGACATTTTTGGCCTTATTTAAAATATTGTCGGATCTTGATTTTAATCTAAGGTCCATATTTAATTAATAGATTAATAGAGTAGATTTTATCTCATTCGAATCAACGGTGTAGATTTAATAATAATTAAAATTATATATAAAATATATATACTTATATAATGATATACATATAAACATATTTAAAAAATATAGAAATATATATTTTAGATAGAGAAGCGATGGTGGTGCCGACAGAGAGGAGGGGAAGGGGCGGTGGAACTAGGGAGGGAGGGAGGGAGGGAGGGGGGGGGGGTGTTCTGCGGCGGCAGTGAGAGGAGAAAGATGAAAAAGGTGGGTATATAGATGTGTATATATATATATATATATATATATTATAATATTGAATGATTGAAAATCATTCCCAGAGCCAAATGCAAAGAGTGCGTGTAATGCAGGGCTAGATGTAAGGAAGTATTTTGCTATATTACAAATACCAAAGGGGTAATTTGCATTTTTCATATATATATATATATATATATATATATATATATATATATATATATATATATACTAGCCGTGGTGGCACGCCGTTCCTGCGTGCATATAATAAATAATTTTTTTATATTTTAAAAAATATTATAAATAAGAGCATAATATACAAATCAATACATGACACTGAAAAAAAATTAATTAATTAATTAATGTATAATTTAAAGTGGAATGAGTTAGTTATCTTATTACTTGAAAGGCATTTTTTTTTATAAAAAATTGGTGCGGCGGTGTCACTAACCGCCGTTTGTGTGTAGAACCTCTTTTCTTTTTATATTAGTAAAAAAAATGTAATAAATAAAAACAAAATATACAAATCAATACATGACACTGAAAAAAATTATTAATTAATGTATAATTTAGAAAGTGGAATGAGTTAGTTATCTTATTACTTGAAAGACATTTTTTACTTTATAAAAAATTGGTGCGGCGGTGTCACTAACCGCCGTTTGTGAGTGTAGAACCTCTTTTCTTTTTATATTAGTATAAAAAAAATGTTATAAATAAAAACAAAATATACAAATCAATACATGACACTGAAAAAAAAATTTATTAATTAATGTATAATTTAGAAAGTGGAATGAGTTAGTTATCTTATTACTAGAAGGGCATTTTTTACTTTATAAAAAATTGGTGCGGCGGTGTCACTAACCGCCGTTTGTGAGTGTAGAACCTCTTTTCTTTTTATATTAGTATAGATATATATATATATATATATATAATCCATACTAATTATTATATATATCTTTACTAATATAAAAGAGACCTTATTTTGTGTAAGTTATTTTGTAACTTTGACATAATTTGTCCTTTATTTTTGTATAATACCCGCAATTTTCTCTTCTTGCAAAATGAACTTACTAATTTATAAAGGATAGAATGGAAAGTTTACATATCATTTATAATGTAAAAAAAATAATCAAAACTTTTAGTATGGCAGCTCCTTTGTCATTTTTTGCTAATCCAATCAAAAGATAGTAATTGAAAATAAAAATCTGGATGCATGAAAATACAGAGAAAGAATTCATATTTAGATGTTTATTTCTTTGTTTGAATATAAAATAGATAATTAGTTACACAAGTTTAAAGCTATAAACGTATGCAAGTACAGCAAGAGGACTTTCAACTGACTTATTCAGCAATCTTATGTATTTCATTCTTTTTGTGAAAAAATAAACTAATGCTTCCAAGAATCATACATATTGTTTCGTACACTGATTAAATACCATACCACAGATCAGAACATCGTACATATTTTATCAAACATTGAGTAAGCACCATATCAAATAGAAGAACATATATATTGTGTCCAACACTGATTGAACACCATATCAAACATTGCATACCTTAGACATCAACATCATGTATAATGTGCCAAGTAACGTATTCATAATTAGACGAATTCTAGTTTCTTAGACATCATATCCAATACACTAAGTAACATATTCATAATTGAACGAATTCTAACACGGTTGATGAATGTATTGTTTAGTGACTGATCAAAAATTTAAATTTTGAGTAGCTATGAGTTGATACAGCAGAAGTCATAAAGTAGAAGCAACAACCATTTATCTTGTTATGGTTTCGGGTGTTTCGTTCCCCTAATATTCCCGAGTATAATGAAAAATGGCTGCCTAAATGAAAAATTTACACACTAATCAGGAAGAAAGATGCTCGCTACAACTCCATGTCTGTCCGCATATGAACACAACTGTCCAGCTCCAGGATGACTTCAAATTGCAAACCCTGAGAAACCAAACTCAGAATGTAACACGACAATGTCCAAACTTATTTTTCATAAATGATTAATTATAACGAGTTCAATTCTTAGTAGTAAAAATTATTAAATACACTTCTTTTTAGATTATCAAAACATCCCCCTCAGGTTTATAATATTTACATAAACTACCCATGTAGTTTGAACAAGTGGTAATATTTAGAAATATGATAGATGTTAATATTTATTATTTATATTTATTCAAAAAACAGAATTCTGTATCTAATGTATAAAGAAGGTAAATGTAAACTTTGTTTTTTTATAATGCGAAAATTTAAAGGAGAGGTTTTTGCAATTTCAGAAATAAGGAGATGTGGTCATTATAGTTAACCCTTTCATAACATCACAAATAGGAAATATATGATATCTTGCCTAATTACAATTCTAACCTCAACGCTTTGAGTACTGAGGGCGCTTTCTAGCTTTCCGTAGCCCAGGCTTCTTCCTCTCGACTACTCTCGCATCCCTGGTCAGAAGACCTTCCTGCTTCAGAGGTGATCTGTGGCTGTCACTAACCTTCAACAATGCCCGAGCAATGCCAAGGGAAATTGCTTGAGCCTGCCCAGAAAGACCACCCCCATGTGCCTTGACAAATACATCGTAGCTACTCTCGTAGCCCAAAGTCACAAGTGGAGTCTTAACATACTGCAGCCATAGAGGATTCCCTTGAAGGTAGTCCTGCAAGAATCATTACCAAGTAAATAAAACAGTAGAAAAATTGAGGATGAATTCAGATGTGTAGAGATTTGATATGGAAGCTACAAGCCCTTAAACAATCACTACAGTTAGAAAGAAGATTGCTGCACATTCAACTCTAAGTTCCATGTTAAATCAAATCTATCATGCTTTGTACTCTTTAACAAACCCAAAACCGCTTGGACCTAAAAAGTAAAGTAAATCTCTCTGAAGAATCTCCATTTAGATATTACTGATTAGTGCTCAAAGCTGAACTGTTGAAAATATGATTTCTGCCTAATACCGTCAAGATCCCTGCCTGATCTGAGTTGAGTCTCCGATACAGAATAAAATCAAGAAATAAGCCTCCATGTGACAGTTATTTGTTCTGCATTTCTGCATCTTAATCTACCTACTAGAATTTATCCATACTTTAATAACCACTCTAGCATAATAAATCATCACCATTTCACAGATATTCTCAGGCATTTGCACTTAATTGGGTTGTTGCAAATGAAGAAATTTTATTGTGCCTAATGCTTCAATTCTCTTTGGCTTCAGCATCAACTGGCCTCAGAAAACCACATCGCGAAGTACATTATCTCAACATCCTTCAGCATAATTTGCATATATCATACCTTTTATCATATCTTCCGGGTTCATCAAGAAAATAATTCAGTTGAATATAAGGTTGTCTTTTGAAGGCAACAAAAATAACAGCGCTCTTAATACTTCCAAAAAAGAATTTGCAACTGAATGGAGAATGATGTGAACAATCAGCACGCTGCACACTGATAATCATGATAATGGTAAAGGCCAAGTCCCCAAATTCACTAAAATAAAATGCAACACAAAGAACACACAATTAGCTAATATCATAGTACCGTTTGCACAAATTCAATCAAGCATTTTTCTCTCTCTTCTCACATACACATTCTCAATTTACTTATTGCAAACCCTATAGTTATACTCCTTAGCCTCTGCTCAGCCAGTCAGCATTACTGTTACTATTATTAATGTAAATGCAAATGAAGCTAATTCTCCGCAAAAATCACACACTTACCAACAAAAAGAATAATAGTAACCGAAAGCTAGAAAACTGTAGTACCTTAGCATCCCGATAGTTGATGATAATTTTTCCAGAGCCTTCCTGAAGAACGACCCTAGCAATGGCGCATTTCCTGCGTCCAGTGCCGATTATATTCTGCGCCGCGAATCCACCGGGAAGCCTAGACTTCACCAACTGCTTCAAGTCCGCTGTTTCAACGTCTGCGTCGGCGAGGGCGGAGGAGGCGGCGACAACGAGGGCGGGGAATTTGGGGGCAGCGGATCGTAGAGAGAGGGGCTTTGGTGATGAAAAAGAGAGGGATTGAACGGGCTTGTGGGAAATTTGGGAGGAGAATGAGAGAGAAGATAAGGATGAGGTGAGAGCAGTGACAGAAGTGGCCATTGCCATTGCCATTGCCATTGATGGAGGAGTGGGTATGGTGAGGAGGAGAGTTTGTATAGTGTTAAGAGATAATGTTTCTGAATTGACTAATTTGCCCTGCATAGTATATACAACGAAAAATTCTAACCCTTATCGAATTTAGTCGGATTTAAATTAATTATATGATGAAATACAAATATATTATATTTGATATATGACAAATATATTATATTTTCTCTTTATAATTAATTTAATTCAATCAAATTTGATTTAAGTAAGAATTTTTCGCAAAGTACAATTATTTTTTCCTATTTAGTAAATTTTTTAAAAAAATTACTATAATTTATATGAGTATAAAAAATATATTTATTTTCCTCACAAACGATGGTTTATGACACCAATATATTAATTTTTTTATTATACCAATAATACTCTTAAATTGGTCTTCTCTTTTTTGCTTTCTCTTTTGTTTTGTTTTTTTGTTGGAGACGTGATGTGATTTAAAATGTAAAATATTATTTATTATATGCATGTAAGAACAACGTACTATGATAATTAATTTATTAAAATTAAATTTTATATATATTAAATATATTTTTTAATTTAAAAAAAAATCATTACATCACCTTCTCATTCAAAAAATACATTATTTAGGACAAAAAATTCCAAGATTTTCTTGCATCATGAGTAATTATACTACATTGGTTGGCATAAATGATAATTTAAATAGATATGCTTGTTTAAAAAGTCAAAGGCGATCATTTTAAATTTTATTTTTATGCCTATTATATATGTGTCTTTAATTTAATAATTTTCTGCAACGTTTTCAAAAAGGTTTTAATATTTATTAAGTCGAAACATATGTTAATGAAACTTTAATCCATGTTACATAATTAAACACACGCTAGTTGTTTAGAAAATTACCAATATCATTTAATCTTAATGATCGTCCAACAATTAACTCAATCCGTTAATTAGTATCATCTATGTTTTCATCCAATTTTTGTGGTGAATGAATCAAAATGTCCTTGTGAATTATGAATTATAATTTTACTTATTTTTTAAAAATTTTGAATTTTTTTTTTGTTGGACTAAGTAAATAATTTTTCAAATCCTTCCATCCAACTCGTTCGTATTTTTAATAATTTATTATTTAAAAAAATACACTGAAGGGCAAACTTAACAATCTCATATTGTCATTCTTAATTTACATAATTTCATCAAATCAAGCAATATATGTAATTGTATTAAATTTAAGAAATACTTGTAATTTACCCTTAGTTTAATAATACATACAAGCACAACATCATTTATCACCAATGATAAGAACTAGTATTTAAAGGTGACTTTCACGAAAAAATTTAAGTTCATAGGTTCAAATCCTAAATAAATATTTGAGATTTAATGCAATTTACCCCGTGATATTGCAAATGAGCAAATTACCTCCTATAAAAAAAAATTAGCAATTTACCTCCCCTATTTTTTTAAAATGTAACAATTTACCCCTTAATTGCTGCATTTTAAGAAATACCGAAAGGTAAATTGCTAATTTTTTTTTTATAGGAAGTAATTTGTAAATTTACAATATCAAAAGAGGTAAATTGCATTTTTTCCTAAATATTTATTTTAAACTAGTTCAATTTATTAAAATATATATTGATATAATGGAATTCGAAGCAGAAATCGAGAGCGAAGAACTAAATAAACGTGTACTAAAAATGACAACAATGCAAAATGTATGTTCAAAGTAATAATTGAAAATTACCAAATCAAAAAAAAAAAAAAAAAAAAAAATGATAATTGAAAATGCACAGCAGCTAATTTCAACGGAGCATTTGATCACTGCTACTTCCAATGTTGTTCCCGTTCTTGTTGCTGAACTCTCTCCCACAGGCCACAACAACTTCACAGATGAATGAGCACGAATGTTGAAGCAACACGGGCGACGGGGTTTTACTGCACAGCCGTGTCTCTCTACTCTGATCCGCAATCGCTCCACCCCATTGCCTGACACGGTTCAAAGCTTCCTTGGCCTGCAATGCATACGCCAGAATTTCAATGAGGTATTCATAAGTGTATTGGCAAAGGCGACGACGCGAATACATGCTGATTCGGTGGGTATATGTTCGATTCTCTCTGTCGATGTGAAATGCATTTGATTTTGGTGCGTGTTAATACTCTTTATAAACAATATATATGCTTGGGGTCCGTCCCGGCTGGTGGCCGTGATTAAAGCCGAATCCACCATGCATGATGGTGACAAGAATTGAAACCACCCGAACTTTACTTGTGGTTTTCAGGGCGTGTTTTTTCATGCGATTTGTGAACGGAGTTGAAACCACCTTAATTTTAATTACCAGAAGGAAATAATGCACAATGTAAGATCAAATCAACACTTACTTCTGTGTCCCAGTTTCTGCTTGAAGTAACCCCTATCAAGATGAGTGTCTGTAGAATAATTCCTCCGATCATTCCACCCCAAATTCCCTGCAAAATCAAGATATTTGATTCGACTCATCATCCTAGAAAGTTACGTGGGCCATGTCAATAGTAAAGGTAAAATACAACGGACTTTTCTTAAAATTTGTTATAATTATAAGTATTTTCTTGAAAAATTATATACCTTCTTAAAATTAACGGTCGTCTAACAAGTATCTAATTGTGACAGCTCATTATAGGGAAGTATTTATTAGACGATCGTTAATTTCAAGAGGGTATTTGTAATTTTTAATTACAATGAGGTATTTATAATTATGACGAATCTTTAGACAAAATTGAGATCTTTACGAGAAAAAGTGCAGATGTAGGAAGTTTTTAGTAAACCTTCTCGACACTGGAACCAGAAAATAAAAACATAAAAGTTAAGGTTGTTTACCATTGCTCCCAACTTAAATACGAAGCCCAGGACTATGCCTAGCGGTAATCCCACAATGTAATAACATCCGATGTTGATGTACGCCACAAGAGACTGCCATCCAGCTCCAACGGCAACCCCTGTACGACACAAGCACAAACACCATGTTATAAATTCCTTCTTCCTCCTATGAATCAAACACAACTCATAAAACTTCGGAGTTCTCACCAGACAGCACGGGCTGAAGACCGTTCAGCAGAACCGTAACTGCAAGAAGAATCGACAGTCGAGTCGTCTCCTTAGCGACAGCCTCGCTATTGGTGAAAAGGTACGGGAAGACATTTTGGCCGCTATAACGGCCGCCATGCCGACCACCCCAATAAACACCGTTGTGATCGAGACCACCACAACTGAGAATTTTGCAGCTCTTGCATTGCCAGCTCCGAGTTCGTTGGAGACTCTTACACTGGAGACATATATAGAGTTGTCGTTGTTGCAGCTTTGTTAACATATATGTCTTGACATACAAATTGAAAATCAGACACATGCATGATGATGCTGGAAAGATTATTACCTTATGGCAGCATTAAATCCAAATGAAATCATTGCATCCCATCCTTGGATATTCAAGCTGCAAGAAAATTGTGGACACCCCTTTAACTATAATTAAATTATAAAACGGGATAATTATATTTACATCTCTCGCGCAAATTGCCTATGTTTTTTTCGAATAATTACACTTATTTAATTCTAAATAAAAATAAAAGCAAATATATTCTTACATCAAAAAGTAAAATTTAAAAAGGTTGTCCAAATATGCACATTGATTACACCTACTTGGATGTCCAAATAAGCTAATCGTTGTGGCACGTTGTTTCTGTGTGCATATAATAAATAATATTTTATATTTTAAAATATATTATAAATAATTAAAACATGTAAACCAACAAATCACCTTTCAGAATACAAAAGAAAAAAGATATATAAAAAAAGACCAACTTAGGAATTATTGACACAATAAAATAATTAGTGTAGTTTTGTTAAAATAATATTGAGTCGCTTTCATTTTTAAAAATAATAATTATAATTAATTTTAAAACCATCTAATTAGGGTATAATTATTATATTTAACATTTAACACTAACCATTGTTTATAAATGCAAATAACTTTTTTTATATAATTAGTTAGTTGTTGTCGTAAGAATTATAGTGTGAGATTAAGAAAAAAAATTGTGAAAATATATGAACGTAGTATAATGTGAGGAAAAAATAAATTGTGATAAAAATAAATATAAGGATAAGAAGAGAGAACAAAAAAAATTATAATTTATTAATTTATTAAAAATATGAAATTTTGTGCGTAAAAGAAAAAAACACGAGGAAGGTGAGAAGAAAACATGACGCAGTAGGTTGAAAAGAAAGAAGTAAGGGAAAGAACATTAAAAAGAGACGTACGAGAGAAGTATAAAGTAGTGGTCCAAAGGAAATAATTGTAATTATAAAATAATTTAAAAATTAATACTTTGGAAACTAGTCCCTGCTCTCATATCCGTACCTACTTTGTTTTCAAGCTTACTTGTCAACAGTTTCTGCAACTTTTTACCCTCCACACTTTCTTCTATCCAAATACACTCATAAGAACATTTGGAAACTTTTTGATCAGATTTCGGTGTAATCGAACTTAAATCAATTATATAGAAAATAAAATATATATTATTATATAACTGGTGTAAAGTTTGAAAAAAATTATTAATCCGTGTATTCAAGCATATCCCAGTTGCTCGATAATCGATTTGGATAAAAAGTTTTGAAAAGTAGGCTGTAATAATAAGGGATAGGAAACATGTTACTACCAGATAGAAATGGCATCAACTGGTACCACAGGGTTGTCCAGATGACCTGCTATCACTATTATTACCATCAGGTACCAGAACTCCAAGCTGCACCAATTAACCAAGAATTAGCATCAATACTCATCATATTTATTAGGTTAGGTTGAAATAAACTCGTTGCAGCGTACACTTACCACAACATTATAGAGGAGGCGAGAGAGAGCTTGGCGAAGCTGTACAAGTCTTGGAACGCCAACCACGAGAATCCACCCCAAGCACCATCTGATTTCGTGTAGAATATGTAGATCAACTGCAGAACGATGATGAGCCACCACGACGTGTTCAGAGTCACGGCGGCTCCCACCAACCCCCACCCCAGTTTCAGTATCAGCAACCAGCTGAAAACCGTGTGCAGAACCAAAACGATGCCCGAAATCCACGCCATCGCCATCATCTTCCTCTGCGACTGCAGGAATTTCTGTATTGGAAAATTCAAAGCGTACGCGAACAGCTGTGGTATCATCCACAGTGCAAATTGACCTGCAGCCCCACATCAAATTAGCACTCTCAGATTCTGAGTGTTGATTAATTAGTTCAGTTGATAGCAAGAGACCAACCGGCAGCCCGAGAAATCTCGGCAGACTCCCGAAGAAGAGAAGGACGGGCGGAGCGAAGATGTAGAGCGGGAGCAGCACGCACGCGGTGGCCAGCAGTATGACCCATGACCTCTGCATGTATACGCCCAACATCCTCACCTGCCCTGCACCGTATGCCTGCCGCAGCGTCTCCAGCGCGCTTCCCATTCCCAGCTGCGACCAACAGAGTTTGCAACTGAGGAAATATTTCGAACATGAAATTTGTTGTAGTGAGGTGAGATTGGGGGTTTAGTTTTACCATGGCGCCGAAAGCCAGCCCGGCAATGACTGAGTTCTCGACGGAGACGGCGGCGAGCTCGATCTCCCCCACCTGGCCGGCGAAAGTTTGAGTCAGTGCGCCTAGAGAGTACTGGCAGATGGATGTGAATATCGCCGGCCCCGAGAGTTTCCATAGCGTCTTCGACTCTGCGCCGAACTCTTTGATGAAGCCCTCTCCTCCTTTTTCCTGGTGGTGGCGCTTCTCGAGAAGCGCTTCCTTCACGCCGCCTTCCATGGCCGCCGGAGCTAAGATAGTGCAAGAGAACTGACCAATGAAAGACCAAGAACCTGAGAGGCGTAAAGAAACTGATTTGTCTGGTCAGTATATAGAGATAATTGTGTGTGTATTTTTATATTTTATATATTAAATTATAATTTTATTTGAAGATAATTACAATTCCTTCCTCAAGTGTCAGTGTAATTACACATCAATTTTTTCTGATCTAAAAATTACATTTTATTCTTTTAAAGTTTGTTTTTATTTAACAAATAAGTTATTTTTTAATAAAATATTCATCAAATTAATTAATATCAATAAAAAATTATGTTTGTCCCGATCAATTTATTATTAATTTATCACAGATAAATAAATATTATTATTTTCAAATTATCCTTATACATCTTCACAAGTTAAAGCATGCGGGAAGGTATATTTTTCATCATTACAAGAATAGTTTAAAAAAATTATTTTATATCGCAATAGGTTAGTAATAAGTCAATTGGTGTTCATTATCAATTTTCATTTATTCTTTAATTAATATCAATGAATATAGTAAATTTTGAACGAGTGGACCTATTTATTAGATAAATATTAAGAGTATTAGATATAATTTTGAAATTAAAAAAAATTACGTGTAATTATTTTAAATTTTAAGAGACGGGAATGTAATTATTTTTTTTACTTAAAATATCATTTTAAATTTAAAAATAAATTAAATTTATCTCAATCGTGGGATCATTATTTATATCACACTAATAAAAAGAATAGCCAGCGCGATCAACGCATCTCACCTGATATTTGCCTCGTACCTTGTTTCCCGTAATCTAATTTCCATCACCATGCGATCGAGAAAATCCAGCCGTCAACAAACGATCAGACGTTTGACTTTCGATTGCTCCACGGGGTCTGCGACCCATGTGATTGATTTTAATACGTGTTAAAAAAAAAAAAAATAATAGTGCGCGAAATTCGGGGATTGGTGGATGGATTCTGCAAATCCATATGATTGGCTGTAATAAATATATATAGTGGATGTGTTTGTTTCTAGTAATGTTGCAAAAATAATTTACTATATACTAATTTAGTGCAAATGATTAGTTGATTATAGGAATTTAAATCAAGATCAATAGTTCCTAAGAAAAGGACCTGTGCCCAACTAGGCATCTCGACCATGTAATTTGTCGGCTATCGTACAAGGAGAAAATTCTTATTTATTGTTGGTCGATTTTTACATAATAAGTATAATACATTAGTTATATAATTGATTATTTTTTTAAAATTGTATATCAATTATAGAATAATTGCATTATACTTATAATATATCTGGTTCATATATTGCTAAACTCGGCCAAATTTATAATTTTTCGGTATTAAGGGTGCGACTGCAATAGTTTTTGCTTTTTAAAAAAAAATTTCTAAGTACGATTTCTAAAATAAAAAAAAATTATGTAGCCCGTAAGCTGTAAGTAAGACTGCAAAATGATTCGAATCGAGTCCAACACATTATTGTTCAGGTTTGCTTGGATTACCGTTGAGCTTTAATTAGATCAAATACGAGTCGAGCTTGAGTGATTTGGTATTTTTAAGTATAGTTTATTTTTTGTACTAATTGAATCGAGTTTGAGTTCGAATTTGATTTGTTAAGTTTAACGAATCAAATTCAAACAAACTTTTATCAATCGATTTTATTTTAGTATCAAATAGTTTAATTTATTTTTCAACCCTAGCCGTAATGTGAAATTACTACTTTACCCTTGTTAAATTGAAAAAATATATATATATTTCAAAAAAATTAAAAAAAAATGAGGGTGGGTAAAATAAATAATTTATAAAGATATTAGTCCATAAAATTATTTTAAAAAATATAAGGAAACCATATAAAACTATAATATATATGGTCCAAATGGAATACTGCCAACTTCACCATAAAAATTGGACGGAATTTAAAGAAAACTAACGGAATAGATCCGTTATTAGATGGACATTAAAATTAAAAAAATATTTATAAAATTTTAAATAACGATGAAATATTTATAATTATGACCAAACTCACGAGAGTTCGTTATAATTGAATTTTAATTATATATAGAAGTTTTGAGACTTTTCACAGTGTAGCCTAGCTGGAAAGCAATGGTGAAGACTGGAGATTCGAGTTGCATCTTTCCACGGCATATAATGGCTCGTACTTGTTTGGGCACCATAATTAATGCCCGGGTAGTTCCTAGACTTGAAAAAATAAAATAAATAAATAAGAACGAACAATACCCACGTTAATAAATTGGGTGACATTATTAGTTATATTATTTGACATTATACATTTGCAGAAACCCTCTGAAGAACAAACTCTCAAGTATAGAAATTATTAGTTAAAATACTAAATGTATAGAAATTTCACAAGTTTAAGTCTATTTTGAAAATGTCGTCAAGTAAAGGACTAAAAAGGTCGAACTCCCTATCTTATGGGGCTAAAACATTTTAAATGCTACAATCACTTCTTCTAAAATCAATTATTCTAAATTTAATTATATCATAATAAAAGTTATTATAATTAATTACGCAATCACCAAAACAAATTATTTCAAATACAATTGTTCTTACAACTATGACTTGACAATCAAAAGGCTGCAAAGTTCTCGATACTAATAGTTTTGTTATATCAACATTGTTCGAAGTTGTTCATATAGTAGGAATCTTTGCAATTGGAAACTTTTTTCATATTATTTTTAAAAAGTCACAATAATAAACTCAAAGTAAACTACTTATTGGCAAAAATTATTGCATCAATATCAGCTAATATTCCATAATACTTAAAGCTAACGCTAAGTTCTATTGGCCGTCGGGGCTTGATAGGGCTTAGCTTCGCCCCTTATTTAGGTATTCAAGTCATACAAGAAACAATAGAGTTGAGACTTCGTAACTTGAATTTGGATAAAAAAACTTGGGTGTTGAATGATTGTGGTGGGTAGATTGGCTGACTAATGGTTGGGTTTCATTGCCTAAAAAGAAAAAATTTGTACACATTATGTATTAATTGATTACTTTATTTGTGATGAAAGAAAATGATTTTTACTTAATTAATAATGCAACTTTAGATAAGATTATAAGATATATGGAATTTTTTAATTTTGAATAATTTTTTTGCGCTGTTTATTTTTTGTATGTTTCGAAGATGTCCCTCCCGATCTACCAAGATAGTAAAAAAACAATTACACAAAAAGTTGGTAGTACATCAAATATTGTCAACAAGCATTTACTCTCGACTTTTACATCTTAACTGCATATCTGTATTTTTCCCCATAAAAATAAGCACTTTTAAAAGAATATATTTTTTGGTAAACACGCCTTGAATACTGAATATTCAAATTAAATAACCCAAAATTTTATATAACTTGAGAACTCCAAAATATGTATCAAATTTAAATTCCATAAACCATAACGATAAATTAAATTGAATTTCTTTCCCAGTAGTATTAAAAAATATCGAGTGCGATCATACCAGCACTAATACATCAAATTCCATCAAAACTCTAAAATTAAATGTGTCTCGACGAAAATAGTACTAAAATAAATAACCCCTTAAAAGTTCTTGAATTGCACCCCTTTAAAAAAAAAAAAACCCACGTTTAAAATATGTCCCCATCTTGAAGCAACCCAAATTTGATTTAAATACAAATATATGCATATTGTGTAATATTTTTTTATACCTTTACACATTTTAAAATCAAATGTGTCCTTTTTAAATTTAATTTTGAGCCATTTCTCACAAATTTCAAGAACAAAATATTGACAGTCTTCAAGTCCGCCTCGATTGCTACACTTTTAAAAAAAAAAAAAAATTCTATCAAAATCACATTTCAAATAAATTGAGTGACAAAAGATCGAGAAAACTATTTTTTAAACACAACAAACATAATATATATATATATATATATATAAATGGTGCTCAAAATTTTGAAAATATAGGCAGAATTG
The DNA here is from genome assembly GCA_034509725.1 of Sesamum angolense. Classification (NCBI taxonomy): domain Eukaryota; kingdom Viridiplantae; phylum Streptophyta; class Magnoliopsida; order Lamiales; family Pedaliaceae; genus Sesamum; species Sesamum angolense. The sequence goes on from JACGWL010000012.1 coordinate 9,624,696, forward strand.
AGATTTCAAATCCCACTCTGACACACTTTTATATTTATATATATATATATATATATATATATATATATATATATATATATATAACAAAATTGGGATTTGAAATCCCACTACTAACAAAAGTCAGAAATGGGATTATTTCAAATCCCAATTTTGAAATGGAATTTCCCGTTTCAAAATTTTTATATCTATTATTTAATCAATTTTTTATCTATTTCAATCTCGAACATTCTTTTGATTTGCAATAAGAGTAATTTAGTTAAAAAAAAATATTTATTTGATTTGTAATAAATCAGTAATAAATTCATCGAACATAAATATGAATTTTCTTTTAAACTTTTTGTTAATATCGATAAGTTTATAAATTTTGACTAAATGAGTAATCAATTTTTGGATGGAAATAAACGCTAATGGTATTAAATATAATTTTTTTTAAATCACCTTCCTCACCTCAGAGAAATAGTCCGAGTCAAAGCGATGAAGACTTTATATCACCCTTCAATTCGAATTAGCAAAAAGCAATGTCTCCTTGCATAATATGGACTTCACGAGCTTAATGCTTCAAGATACCTTCTGGGCTTCATCAACGGGGAAAGATGTATTCAAATATGGAATTTGTGAGTAGTTTTATCAAACCTCAGAGAAAATTATTGTAGTTATCCCTAATTTTTATTACTACGTGTGCAATAGAAAAATGTACGTGCAGTATTAGATAATTAGTATTTTATTTTAATTGAATAAATTAAAAAGTATAAAAAAAATTATAAGAAGCTATTGAGAAAAAATGGAATGCAAAAATTATCCAGAGAAAAGTAAAAAAAAAAAAGTGAAATGATTGTAAAAATTAAAAAGAAAAAATAACGCTCAAATTGAAATAGATAAAAATTTGATTAAATATTTAAAAGTAAATAATATATATAAAAAAATTTAATATGGGAAATCCCATTTCTGACAAAAAGTAAAAAATGGGATTTCAAATCTCAATTTTGTTGCATATAATTATTATTATTCTTATTATATTATTATTATTAAATTGTGTCAGAATTGGGATTTTAAATTCCAATTTTGCCTATATTTAAAAAAAATGAAATAGGGCCATTTTCATAATTTTTATTTTTTATTTTTTTGTATTTAAAAAATTATTTTCCTTTTAGAAGAATATAATTTTTTTGCAAACACACCTTGAATACTGAATAATCAAATTAAATAACCAAAAAATTTTCATATAACTTGAAAATTCCAAAATCTATCAAAATTTCAATTCCATGAACCATAACAATAAATTAAAATCGAATCACTTTTTCAATAATAATAAAAACAATACCGAGTGCGATCATACTAACATTAACGCATCGAATCCCATCATATCTCCAAAATTAAATATGTCTCCACAAAAATAATACCGAAATGAATAAGCCCTAAAAAGTTATCGAATTGCACCCCTTTAAAAATAAAAAAATGTCCCAAATTTAAAATGTGTGTGTTGTTTCCCCAACTTGAAGTAACCCAAAATTGATTTAAATACAAACATTTGCATATTATGTGATATTTTTTTATACCTTTACACATTTTTAAATCAAATGTTTCCTTTTTTAAAAATTTTTTTTTTCTCACAAATTTGAAGAACAAAATATTCAGAATCACGTTTTGTGTGTTGTTTCCCCTATAGTCTTCAGATCCGCCTCGTCTGCTACGCTTTGTATTTTTTCGAAAAAACTCGATCAGAATCACGTTTCGAATAAAGTGAGTGGCAAAAAGATCCTGACCATCAATTAAGTAGGACCCACGATTAAAATTCACTTGATTTATGGAACAGATATTATGGAGCACCTACTCCAGGCATATGAGATGTGTCAACTACCACACAAGTTTGAGTAATTAGTGTATGGTGCACCCAATCTCATCTACCATTCAAACTCTTTTATTATTATTGATAATTACATTTACACCTCCTCATTTAGAGGTGTTTCTGTAAATTATTAAAAGATAAAAAGGAGTGCTAAAGTAATATATTTATAAACATGAGTAATATGATCTCATTTATTGTCCTTTTATATAAATCATTCTCATTTTTTTAAAAATTATAGAGATTATCCCTGATAGTTTTTAATTGACTATGTAAACCTTTAGAATAATTTTTCAAGGACAAAAATGCTCTTACGGGTGTTTCTGTAATTATTAAAAGGTAAAAGAGAGTGTCAAAGTAATATTTATGAAAATGAGTAATATAAATTCATATACTTTTTTTTTATTATTTATAGAATTTTTAAATATAAATGCAAATTATTATATAACTTTTTTTCCATTGAACTTTTTTACATAAAATTGCACCATTGAATAATTAAAATATTAAATTATTCAATTAATATATAAATTATCTCTTAGTAAAATTATTAAAATTAAAAAATTATTTATCTTCTATTTTTATAACTAAAGTTTACTAAAATTAAATTAAAAATAATTTATGTAATTTATAATAAATAATTATAAAATGCATAAATTATTTTTAATTTTTATTTTAGTAAAACTTAGTTATAAAATAAAAATAGAGAATAACTAATCTTTTAATTTTAATTATCTAAAATAATTTATACAAGTGTAATAATTTTTAATTAAACTTATAATCTATTAACTAATTTTATTTATATTGTAATTGAATAATTGAATATTTTAATTATTAAAAGGTGCAATTTTATATAGAGATTGAATAAAAAAGTTAATAAAATAATTTAAATTTAAATTAAAAATATAGTAATATAATAATTAAAAAAATATATAGGCCCATATTCCTCATCCTCATAAATATTATTTTGACGCCCCTCTACCTTTTGATCATTGCATAAAAACTGCTAAGGGCATTTCTATCCTTTAAAAATTATTTTAAAGGTTGACCTAGTCAACTAAGGGTATTTTTGGATTTTAAAGGCTGTCAGGGATGGTTTCTATAACTTTTCAAAGGCAGGGGTGGTTTGTGTAAAAAAGTAATAGGTGAGGGGGTGTAAATATAATTATCTCTTATTATTATTTATTATTATTATTATTATTATTATTATTATTATTATTATTATTATTACATTACTACATTTGCACCTCTATTTTTTAAACATAAAAAATGTAGTTCGTGTAATGATATTGATATTTTTTTAAAATATTTATAATTTTTTTATGAAGTAAAAACTAAATGTTTGCGTTTGTGGGATGAACAGAGTAGTTAGTGAAAGGATGATAATTTTCTAAAAGTAAAGGTGATTATTTGTGTAAATAACATTGGCGTTTCTAGTAGGGTAGTTTGTGTAATTATGTTGATATTTTTTAGGAGTATATGTGCAATTTTCTTAAAGGTAAAGGTGATTTATGTAAATAACACAGGCATTTTTTGTAGGGGAGTTTGTGTAATAATATTGACGTGTAAATTTCTAAAACGTAAATATAGTTTGTGTAAACAACGTTGGTGTTTTCAATAGGATAATTTGTGTAATAATGTTGATGTTTTTGGGGAATGTATGTGTAATTTTCTAAAAATAAAGTGATTTGTATAAATGACTTTGGCGTTTCTGATAGGAGTAGTTTGAATAATGATGTCGATTTTTTGGAGGGTGTTTGTGTAGTTTTCTAAAAAGAAAATGTAATTTTTGTAAATGGTGTCGATTTTTTAGTGTGTAATATAAAATTCTAAAAAGTAGGTGTGATTAATGTAAAAAGATTATTGGTCTGGGGATGTTAATATAATTGTTCCTTATTATCTATCTATCTATCGATATTATATTATATATAGTTGGAGAAGCAACCAAAATAATTTTGGTATGTCATTTATTTAAAATTTAAAATTAATTAATTATATTCTTTTTTCTCACTCATCAGGATTTGTCATAACTATCTTTTGACAGTTTTTCTTTTTCTCGTGCATCTTTTTTATTTATTTTAGGTAATATATTTTTATTTATAAAAAAAATTTATATATGAAAATTATGCACAAACATAAAGTATGTCACATTTGTTAATTACAATTATTATTATTATTATTATTAGAATAAATTAAAATGAGTTATACTGAAATTTGTCATAATTATAATGAGTTGTAAGCATTAGGGAGAACTTACCTACCATTCAAAGTTCAAACTCGTGCGTGGTATGAAGGAGAGTTCAGAGTAGGGTATTTGGTGGTAAATTGGGCGGGCAGAATGTGTAACATGTGCCGCACTTCATTCACTCTGTCCTTCCTACTGAAGCACCTCTTTTAGTTGGCTTTTTTCCCAGCCAACAAACATGTGTGTGTGTGTGTGTGTGTGTGTGTGTGTGTGCGTTTTTATTTTTATTTTTATGGGATTTCATATGAAAAAGGGTTATTCATATTGACACATCAATTAGGTCTAATTACACAAATGCTTGTTTTTTTTGTTATTTGTAAAATTACAAATATATCTCCTATAGTTGTAATTGCGAGTACACCATGTATTCAATCGAGAAAGTTTACATGAATTCGTTCGGGTACATTGTACTAACACTTCTTGAAAAAGTGTACATGTAATTTTACAAAAATATAAAGCACTTGTATAATTAAACCTAACTTTAGAGAGTACAGATGTGATTTACTCTATGAAAAATGAATATTTTTTGAGTTAATATGTTCTGTGATATATTTTCTTATGGATAAATGTAATAGAATGATGATATATTTGAATTAAAATATTTTGTGAAATAATTTTTTTGTACAGAAATAATGTGTTCTTGAATTGGGATGTTCTGTGATGCCTTTTTTTGGTACAAAAAGATATAATAAAATGAACTAGTGTTTGAATTATGATGTATTGGGGTAATTTTTTGCATGGAAAAACTTGATATTTTATAATAATTTTTTGGTATGAGGTGATTGGATGGACTTTCTGGAACTTATGCTCCAGTCCTGCAAAAAAAGCCCAATCAAATATCCGCGAACAATTTGAAATAATATAGAATTGAAATTGAAAATGAAACCAAACAAGGCCGCTCGTCAAGATACACGAGCCCATCAACGGCAGTGTCATCAACCGAAAGTTGGTCTATTTAAGATTTTGAACAACCTAGGGATCCAGGTAAATGATTTCTGCATGCATGGAAGCTCGTCGGAAGCGAAGTAGCTCCTTCACTAATTCCCATCCGCCGTCCATTGAACCCGGCTTGACGGTCATCCTTTCAAGAATGGGCGTGTTAGCGAGCAGGAAGTTGATGAAATACAGTTCTTGTCGAATGCCAGAGACTCCGACAATCTTAATAATCCGTAGTTGATTAAAGGGAAAGCTCTGAAAGTTTTCGGCAATGTTGGTGGCAGCTCTTGAGGGAGCCTGGTCCTCCGTGCGAGCCTGTAAAAGGTTGGACTATCAATGCAGTAAAACAGTGAAAGGCAAAACCAAGAAACAATAAGATGTTTTGAATCCAAAAGGGAGAACGTCTCATTTAAGCAGAATGAATGGGTGTGGCATCAATAGAGAATAACATTAAGGGTTAATTGAAAGAACCTCCTACAAGAGTTCATAACATTCCTGACTAGACCCTTTTCTCTTTCACAATTATAACAACATTCCCTCCAAGTTCGTAGCATTTACAAACCGTTCTATTCCATAGGATAGGTAGCAAGAATTAGAAATTGAAACAGATGTTAGTTGTATATCCAAAAATGTAAGAATAAGATTGTTTTGCATCTAATGCCAGAAGAAAGGTGATAGCACGGTTCTGTTTTACGTCAAAATATAGAAGGGAGATTTTATGATTTTAAAAGGGAGAAGGGTATAGTCAATAATTGTACCAACTCCCGAGATTGTTGCAATTAGTTCTAATGTTAATCTTGAACTATTACATGATGTATTATAAAATGAGTTGTATGTTGATAGAGAACTTACCAACATCTCAAGTTCCTGAAGGTTGGGACAACTTCTGAGAAGGCAAAGAGCAGCCAGATTCTCTTCAATGTCGTTGAAATTGATGCGAATTGAAAGAAAACTAAGATCAACACAAGGTTTAGGTAGCTTCCCCGGTATGGTTCCAGCAGCCAAATACTGGAGAGTGGAGACAAATAAAAAATGAGGGAGATAAGAGAAGAAAACAGAATGATAAGAGTTATAAGCTAAATAAAAAATGAGGAAAATAAGAGAAGAAAATAGAACGATAAGAGTTATAAGCTTAGCTGAAATGAAATATTCACGATATCCTGTGGTCAACATGAAGTTAATTGATACTTCTGGTTTTTTATAGACTTTGGAATAATGTTACACATCGGGGTACTTAGTAAAGCTTTATAACAGCTCAATGCAACAGAATAGTTTTGCTATCAAAATGTCATGGTCCCAATATCAGAGCACCAATGTCCATCAACCTTTTGCAAATCTATGAGGTATAGAAATGACGATAGTGTAAGGTATACCTTCAAAAAAAAGCTCTGCACCTCTAGCCTTTGAATATGAGGTAGGCAGGCAAAAAACTTGATCAAATTGCCAGTGCTGCCAAAAGCTAGATTGCGTTCATTTCCAGTGTTCACATACAGACCGATGGAGACAACAGCCAGATGGAAGGTATCCCGGAAACTGACATCTTCAAAAACTCCTCCAACATCAAAGAAAAGGAGATTTGGTGCATGGATATTGAGAAGGGTAAAACCATCGAAGTTCATCAATGTCAGCCGCTCAAGTAAAGGACAACTGGATATCATATGCTCAAATGCCAATTGATCCATGGTGATGTGTTGAAGATCAAGGCTCTTCAAGCTTCTAAAGCCATTAAAATTAGATGGAGGTTTCAAAAGACAGTTAAAAAGTTCCAAATGAATCAACTTTTGACACGAGTATATAGAAGAAGGAAGCCTGTAACGATGACCTTTCCATATTTCAAGTATAAATTCCTTGACAGAACCCCTTGACAGGAATAGAATCCATCTATCAATATCACTAACACCTTGAAGATCTCGATGAGAAAGCTTAAATTTGTGTATCGGGCCAGTATGAAGTAAAAGAACGTGGTCAACAATACTCACTAGTTTGTTTTTTACAAGGGTTTGATCTGGGGCAGAGACTAAAACAGATTGATTATCAAATACAAGATAAGGGAGGGTGACCCATTTGTATCTCCACTTGGTAGACAAAATACTTGTTCTAACAGCATCCCTCAGTGATAAATGTGACAAAATTTTGTCTATGATATGCCCTGGTAAGTTGCTAATTCTGTCCACCTCTACTATTAAATTGCAAGGCAACTCTGGTGGTTCTCTTTGCTTCTGCAAATTAAGAACAAGCATGTAAGTTCCATACAAGCAACATTAGACTGGCCTGCATAGCACACAATAGAACATTGATGCACAAATACATGATGTAGTATCACAAAGAGATAACATGCAGCACTTAATGAATTGTGCAAGGTGATGATGAAACTAGAAGCAGCAAATTCTACAAAGATATGTCTAAAGAGTTTCAAAGCATATAATGCCATCAATCAAAAGAGTAATTGGGGTGCAAACACCACCTGAATTTTAATATGTTACGAAAGCAAGTTGCCGAGCGGAACGAGACTCTTGTCATGTTTATAGTTCATCTGTTCTTCAAGAGTTATAGGTGATAAAAAGGCTTCAGTGAAATCAATTAAGGGACTTAGAGATGGTCACATTACCAGATCAATTCTTTCCTTCACATATTGTATGTCTTGTCTGTCTTAAAATTTGTCTGTGATACATTTCACTCTACCACTGTGCGTTGTTTAATAATGTCTAGAACCAAACTAACGCTCATGCACAAACAAACATGTACACATATGCCAACATATTCAAGGACTTGAGTGCACAAACAATTCATGGGCACAAACCAAAACAGGCATTTGTGTATCTGTTACTCGTAACTCGTATAGAACAAAAGCACAAGAAGACAATACTGACTGCAAAGAAACTTGCCATATTACTCATGACGAGATATTAAAGTGCTCAGCAAACCAATTCAGGATCCAGGGAAAGTTAAAACTCCAGCCAGTTTCAGCATAAGAAGGTCATACTGGCCACATCTGATCCATCAAAGCACAGATTGCATGTAACTAACAACTGCTTCAGCTTCTCAGCAAGACGCAACTCTACCCGTTCAAGCTTTACAAAAGAGAAGTAAAAATCATCATACAACAAAACAGAAGGAAAAGAATCATGTCTAATTTCCTTCTTTTCATTAGATAACTACACAAATAACAAACATCCGTGATATTATTTCTTTCTATGGTATGCATTTGGTAACACAGAACTAATTCTCGGAAACCAGACTAAATAGTGTCTTGTCTCATTTGAAATTTTACAGGGCCTTGGACATTGTAAAATTCCTAGTATTACAATATTAGGCAACAAGAGAAGCAGCGGAAGCACATCAAATATCTTATTGACCAATTCATAACCACAAAAGCAACCCCTACATTATACTTAAGACGGTTACCTGCTCCAAATCATGATAACAGATTCATAAAGATAGCACATGTGCATTGCAGGAAAAGGTGCTACTGAACATTATTGAACTTTCTTGTCAGAATAGTATCTAGTTTTGAGCAATACATCAATCAAAATCAGAAAACCAAATAACTGGGCAGTAATTCATAGGGGCCATTACTTTCTCGTATGACTTCATGAACTCAGAATCAAAATCCCAGAAACCATCTCTCCCTACTGGTACTTAGGCACCACTATTTCTCTAAATCATAGAAAAAAAGCAATGTACATAAGCGATACTTTCACATAATACAACAAAACAAAAGCAAAAGAAACATCTTACCCGGCATCATTCACATCAATTTAATAACTTCAACAACTGGGGAACAAAAAAGTCGTATAACCCGCACATGGGTTGATTGACTTCAATTGTGTTTCCAAAGTAAAAATTTGAAAAAAGAAAAAAAATACTAAACAGTAAGCAATTACGGCAAGGTAGAAAACACATTCAAAAGTATAAGAAAACCTTCAATTTTACAGCATCAGAAAGCCCCAATTTCGGGAAATGCTGTGAGAACACCTACATTTTGAGAAATTCCACAAACAAAAGCGTCGGTTTGCCACCCCAATTTTGTACAGCGGGCAAGAACTCAAAGCTATGGCCCGTGATTTTATGCGAATTGGGAGAAACTCCTTTCTGGTTTATCTCTCACTCTGCAAACTGAAGTCGAAGTACGAAGTTGGTGACTGCAAACGCGCTTACTAATGGAATGAGGATGAAGTCATTTGTGTCGACGAACGCGATTACTTAAGAAATGAGAAAAAAGCGTGGTAGTACAAGATTTGAGGTAGTTTGGGCCCGATGGTCAATTTAAATTATGCGGTTTGCGATTCAATTCGTATTCCATTGTGTAAGTTATTATTTATTATAATTTGGTAGGAGTCTCATGAATTTATTTTGAAAAAACGCCTCATTAAAAAGATAAGATTTTGGAGCTTATAAATTACTTAAACTATTCATTTGCAATGTTGAAAACTTATTTAGATCATTAGTTTTCAGATAAAAGAACTTGAGACAGATACAGGATTACATTTCCACAAAAAAGGCCAAATAATTCGATTTTACAACTCGATTGATGCCATATTGTGTTGTGGACTTAGAGCCCATCTAATTGGATAGAAATTTGGTGATAATTATGGTTGGGCTTAGGTAACATAAGAGTGGAGATCCAACTTGTAAGAATAATAATAATAATTGTGAAATATAATTATATGATATTGTCATGTTAATGTTGGTCAATTTTGAGTTCACCCAAATTAAAAATGTATTTGAAAAAATAAAATATTGTAAGTTTTTATTAGCAAACATTTGTGAAAAACATTAAATAATAATGTAAACATTTATATAAAATAGACTAAGTGATGATGATTTATCGTACTGCAACAATAACGATTATTGTCAACTAGTGATGTTTAAACTATTATTGTTATTGATAAGATAAACAAATTGTAATTAAATAGTAATCATAAGTTAAATACTGTTATTAACTTGCTAGATTTATGTTATTAAATTTCTGATAAGTAGTAGTTCAACTTTGACATCATCATTTGACTTGTCGTAATTAATATGTCTTATTCTTGTAATGTGGAATCATTGTATCTATATTTGAAGCTAATAATAGACTTCCCATTATTAAAAGTGTGTGTTTGTTATTTCCCATAATAGAAGTCAAGAGGCTTCATCACTTTTGGAGAATTCTAGATATATATATATATATATATATATATATAATGCTTACTTTAATTTTATATAAATATAATAATTTTGTCTTAAAAAGGTATTTTGTAAGGGAGATAAAGATTTGAAATTTGTAAGTCACTTGAGCCTATTATGTGCGACCGATGTGAAACGCGTGCCGACATAATCAACCTCCATACAAAAAGTTTGAGAGGAGCATACATGACCTTGTTATCAAATATGACACTAAATAGTGAAATGCGGGATATGATTGATATATGTTACTCGAGATATTTTAGTTCTGACTTTTGTAAATTTCAAAACTTTATTTTAAACAGGTGTCCAATTAATGTGAGGGCCATGAGGAAGTTTATAAGCATTTCAAACTTTTCATCTACAATCAATATAGAACGTGTCCCAAGTCCATGTATTTCTCATTTGGGTAAACTAGGAGTTGCCGCACGTGGTCTCTGCAAGTCAAAAAATTAAATATATTTATTTTAATTGTAAACAAAAAAAGTTATTCTTTTCAATTTTAGTACACAATTTTTTCATATTCATATATTTTTCAATTAAAATTCGTTTATTACAGCTAATGTAGCATGACTTTATGTCAAAAGTATCTCGAATTGCACGTGGAATATAATTATATAAGGTTAATAAGTAACTCACAACATAAAGAAAAATTTTACCTAATAAAATACAAATGAAAAAAAAAAAACACATCATTATAGTTCAATGTGGATAGTTATGAAAAGTATGTAAAATTTTAAATTACTTGACATTCGATCATATATACTCAATTGAAAGGAGAGAGAAGAAAGTTTGTGAGAAGAGAGATTTTGGGAGAAAATAATTGTGGAGAAGAGATGTGAGAGATAATGTTGGAGAGTGGTTGTGAGGAAAAAATTAAAGTTATATAATTATTTATATAATATTGAAATTACTATTATAGACAATTTTTTTAAAGAATAAAATGAATGGAATGGTACTTTTGGGCATTATAAAGTTGATACGCTCGAAGGGTTTCTTTTATAATAGTATTAATTATAGCGAACTCCTCTGAACTTTGACATAATTATGAATATTTTCTTGATTTTTGAAAAACTAGCTATTGTGGCACGTCATCCCTGCGTGCATATGATAAATAATTTTTTATACTTTAAAATATATCATATAAGAGAAAAATATATAGATCAATATATTAAATTTAAAAAAGAAAAAAAGAAAGAAAGAAAAGATAAAAAATTAATTTATCAGTTAAAATAAAATTTAATAACTTGAATAAATTAGTTATAAATGTATTGTGATTAGGGAGTTCACGCGGTTAATCTTTAGTTGCTTGCGTGCGTTGTGTTGCTAAGGAGATTGGGATTACTTGGTTGACCTAAACTTCAATTAAAATCAAACGTCGGCATTATTGGTCGCGTCAGGTATTTCCCCGCTTCATACAAAAATGACTATTCCAACGTTGGGCTTCATAACTTTTATATATGTAAAAGGTTTGATTATATTTTGTTATTCGAATTTTGTTTATTTTTATATTTTATTATTTATTTATTTTGAATTAATTTATTATTTTAAATGTTATAAAACTTGTACTTTGTTATGTATGATTGTCAATTTTTCGATCAATTTTTTTGTTGAAAAAACATCACATGCATTATACGTATGATATTTTATATAAGTGCATTGCAAGTGATGTTTTTCCGATAGAAAAATCGATAAAACAATGATCATATATGACAAAGTGCAAATTTCATAGAGTTGATATAATAAATTGATAAAAAAAAAGTTTATGATAAAATATAAAATGGGTATAGTTCAAATGATAAATTATAAAAAAAGTTCAAATACTAAAAATATGGGTGTATATATATATTTACACTAGAGTTTTATTTGATAAATTTTTAAATATTTTAATTCAAAATTTATATCTAAATGTACACAATAATTCATCGAACTATAAAAACAAATAATCAATAAACTGATTAGTTACAACAAATGAGAGTATTATATATATATATATATATAATATATATATATATATACGTACCAAATTATACACAGCAACAAATACGTTATGTGTGTAATGAAACTTTGATACAATTCAATAAAAAAATTTAATTATAAAATTTTGAGAACTCGATCTTAGTATTAGAATATTAATATATTACTACATTACACTCGAATAAATCCCATTACATAGACCATATGTAATTATAATACATGATAATATCAACATTAATTCTATTTTATTTTCACAATCCATTAAATACCTATTGAAAGTATGAAACGGAAGACATGACATCCTCCGGATTAGATGTACATCAGACCCGACAACCGCCCAAAATTCTTGGAACTAATTATCTTTTTTTCTTTCTTTTTTTTGGAAAGAAATTATTAATTGATTGGAAATTTGACATTTCACATGCCCTATTGTGGGTGCAAAAGTACTAAAAGTCAAACGTCTAAGATTACCATTCAAATGAAAGAATGAATTAGGAGTATTTTTCCTGTTCCCACATGGTACTTGGTGGTGTTCAAAAGGGTGAAATTTCATGGAAAAAGTCATGCATTTTAATTTGATTTCTAAGTATTCCCTCTTCTTATTTCCTTTTTTTTTTTTTTTTCTAATCAACAAATCAAGTTGTATTCCTCAAACATACCTAAATTCTTGTTAGGGATCAGTCTAAAATTTTAATTTTGATTTGCAAAACTGTATCGTAATTTAAATAATTTTTATCTACGGAGAGTTACAAGGATTAAGTTGTAAATTTCGTCCTACGAACTAAAATTCATGTTTTATCCTAGTGTGAGTAGGAAATAAGTCTGAATCAGCACAACACATCAGATGTGGAGGGGTTGACCCTAACAAAAATCACCTGACAGTCGAGTTAGATGAAACTAAGTCGTTGTGGAGATGAAGAGCTCGATTATCAGTACATGCATACTTGAATTGATTGGAAACTAAATATAGCTACCCCCTATGTACATATGCCATTGGGATGTACCGTAATGGCGGAACGTGTCTCCTCTTGTCGGGCTCAAAGCATGGGTCTTGCATTGGTTTGGGTCCGATCAGTTTAGGCCGATCGACTCACCCAACCCATCAAATCAGTTCAGTTCAATAGAGCGTTTGAATAATTTTACCTTTTGTCAAGAGTGGAATGAGGATTTTATTATTTTTATCCTCGTCAAATACGTACACATTGAGTGCTTGATGGCTACCTTACATGAAAGAATTATTAGTTAATATAGTGAAGAATTAAATGAAAAATAGGGCATACCAAAAGTGATGATGAAGAAGAAGGTTTGGTGTTGAGGACCTTTCCTATTAGGAATCTTGATTTTGGGTACTGATAGCTACATCAAACTCCTGCTGCAGGGTTTTTGCTTCTCTACAATCAGTATCATAACCACTATTATTATTAATTGGCAAAATTATATAATTGGTCCTATAATTATAAATTGTTAACATTTTTTATTTTATAACTTATTCAATTTATATATTTAATTTTTTTAACGAATTTAGTTATGAACATCTTGCATTTGATTTTTCTTTCTAACAAATTTAGTTCGATGTTGATAATTTTAATCCCCTTTGCTCAGGATAAATTCATGAAAAATGACTAAATATATAAATAAAATAAATTATAAAATCAAAAATACTAACAACCTATATTTGCGGAATAAAAAATGTAATTTTGCTTTATTAATGTGAAGAACTGGCGAGCTTATCGGTATAGACCAAGGCCTAATTACTCTATCATCAAGCCTAATAATATTAGTTGAGTACCTTTTTAGATGATAATTAAAGAAAACTATAGAATGCATTTTGGAGGAAGAATCTACATACTATTAAAGTGGATAAATATTTAAAATTAAACTAAATTAAGTGCTTGTTTGGCCTAACTGCGATTGAGCAGATCAACCTTATAAAATTTTCTATATTATTTGACTCATTTTTTAATAATTATTTTTATAATTAAATTTCATTAAAAGTGTTAAGCTACAATATATAGCCTTTAATTTTCACCACATTCTTTTTCTTTTTTCTTTTTGTCTAATTATCCATTATATCAATATCAGTTAAAACATTGAAGGACTAAGATACCCCCTCGATCATAAAGGCCAAATACCCTAACAGAATAAGGATCAGTGTGATTTTTAATCTTTTCGAATTGCATGTAGACAGATCCAACCAACTGACATCTCGGAATCAAGGTTGTTGATCATCTTGGACTTGATAGCTTGAGATCACACCACATGGATCCATATATGTACGGATATTTGGATTTATAAATACCAACAACTTTTTTGGGTCATAGTACGCAATTTATTACTTGCACACCAGCATTTGCTCTTTCCTTCCGACCTCACGAACACGTAAGTATTATAGAGTCTTTGTTAGGGACTATCCAACGAGTCTAATGATTTTTTTCTTTCCCAAATAATACCTAATTCGAACTACCCTCAGAATCACTTCGACACCCGACTGAGATCAGAAATATTTTGCGAAAGTAGAGGTTAGAGTCAAGAACTTTATTTTCAATGTTACAGCTAATATTTGATTGATGAAATGAAAGTTCCCCAAAATACCATCAATAATTTATATATGAGACTACGTGGAAATTATAATTATAAATTAGATGAAGAAAAAAGACTTGAGATGAGATCTAGATGACGTACAGGTAGGCAAAGATATGGACATAAATATTGTGACGTATGAATGACATGCATTGATATAATAATCAGATATAAAGAGAAAATGTTTCATTTATTATTCATTATCACATTGGACATCTTTTAATGCAATTTGTAGAGTATATTTTGTTACATATATCTGCACATATTTTCCATAGTTTAAGGAATTTTAATTTAACTAATTTTTTTTTACAAAACGTGAAAAAATATCGCATCATGCGTGTTCGAACGTCGAAACATATAGAACGTGATCTTATCAATTATGTTCGATATTGTATTATTTTATTTAATTATGAACACATCAAATGTCAAATGAGATACTGGTGTTATTGTGTGGGTTAAAGCGTAACATTTTTCAAATATAAATTAAGCATAAAATAAAATAAATAAATAAAAAGTACCCACAAATCCTTCTTTTGACCAAAAAAAAAATAAAAAAATGCATGATATAACTCTGTATGAATTTCTCAATTTTATCATAAAAAATACAATGATTGAGAAGTAAAATTGTCAAACACGTAAAAAAAATATATTGTCCGTTCTAACTCCGTTCCCCCTTGATGCGGAACACGTAGCAGCAGTGGACCTTACGAGCACTGGTTGTGAAAAAAGAAGTAAGATTAGTTATTGAGATTAAGGTGTCCATCTCAATCAAGGAACGCCATAATCAGAGACAGACGTGGGAATGGTTGCGTAGAGCTTGCTGGACATGACTGAGAAGTCCTTTTCAACTCTGATTTGTAATAAATAAATGTCAACACCTCCTAACCTAACTTGTTGAGAAATCGGCCGTCAAATTCAGACCAAAACTCAAACACTTTCAGATCCTCATCAATCATTTGACTTCCCATGCACGTTTATTTATATACACCACACACACACACCAACTGCAGAACAAATGCGAGAAAATAATCAGTCAAATTGTATATCTTCTCCAAGGAAAATGAAAGGATTCTGTGGTGTAATTCCTGCCAAAAGGTACGTACGTCTATTGAATTTTTATTTATCTTTTGAGTTCTTGATTTTATTTTTTTAACAAGAAAGTGATTGGCAGAAGGAGGAGGAGGATGAAGCGGATTCCGGTGGGGATAATCGACAGCGTCGATGCATCGCATGAAGGGATCAGAACAGTTGAATTGATGAATCAACGTTGCGATTTCTCGGACAGTTCGGATGTTTGTGTGTCCATAATCACTTGGAACATGAATGGGCAGGTATGTTTATAAATTTTGCGTTCTTATTCAAATCACGTCTGATTGAACTAAATCAATTATACAATAAGTATATTTTGTACTTGTTATATAATCGATTCTGATCTAACCAAATATGGTTTCGATAAGAATTTCTGGTTGATGAATATAAGGTAGGGTAGGAGAATAATGGTGGTGTTTGAATTTGAAGGTGAGGTACGAAGATGTAAGAAAGCTGGTGGGGAAGGAGAGGAAGTATGAGTTGGTGGTAATTGGGCTGCAGGAAGTGCCCCGGACCAACATCTTGGTCTTGTTGGAGAATGCTCTACTTGATTCTCACGTGTAAGAATTTCTATGTTTCTTTCCTAATTACTTTTATTTCTTTCATTCTAATTTAATTCTTCTATATATAATTTTAATTATTATTTATCGAAAATGACTTCAGATAATGCAAGCTTATTTTCATGCATTTATGGCCACACATAACTCGAAATACCTAGGAAAATGAATGAATTTAGTCATTCTCAGCTTATATATATATATATATATATATATATATATATATATGTGAGTTAATTTTTAACCCTCTATAATATGAAAAAATATAAAAAATTCCTCTATAAAAATTTAAATATAAAAAACTATCATTATATTATGAGTAATAATTCACGCAGCCCCTTGGTCAACTTGGTTTCAGAGGGTCTTTTGAATATTTTTTTCATATCATAAGGATGTAATTAATATTTTATTTTTCTCAATAAATTTTCTGAACATTCACAATATTAATGAACATACATTAATTGTCATTGCAGTTTAAATTTTGTTTATCGTCATTTGCTCGGTGGTCTTTGAATTCTATTTTGTATTTTTTTTAGAAAAATACAAGCAATTCTCTTGTAATATTGCAATTAAGTAAATATTCCCTATAAAAAAAATAATAATTTATCTTCTTATGTTTTTAAAAATGCAACAATTTACCCATATGGAGGTAAATTATTATATTTTACAAAATATAGAGAGGTAAAAGTGCTATTATTTTTTTATACGGGAGTAATTTGTTCATTTACAATATTATCGGGAGGCAAATTGTATTAAGCCCTATTTTTCATGTTTATCTTATTGAGTTTTTTTATTAAATAATTTGTGGTATATTATTCCATTGATTATTTCATGTTTCGTATAGCCTCTTAGGAAAAGCAATCATGCAATCTCTGCAACTTTACGTGTTTGGATTGAAGAACTCGCAACAATACATAAGAGGTAAGAAGATACTCGTGATCTTCCTAATTTTAATTTGGGTAAATTGCATTTATACCTCTAAAATTAGAAAAAAAATACACAAATATCCCTTATATTTTATGAAATTATAGTTGTAACTAAAATTATACATCCTTTATTCAAAAGTAAAACTTACACAAGCACCACCATTACACTAAGTGTAATCGTACTTTTGCAATAGACATGAGGGCTTTTCGTTGATTTAACTTAAGGGGTACTAATGCAATTTATCCTTTAAATTTTTTTAATTATTATTAATTTGCATGGCCTTTTTGATTTTTGATTTTTAAACTTTTGGAAATAATTTCAGAAGTAAAAGCTGACAAACAAGGCGTGGGGGGATGTGGAGGATTAATCAGGAGAAAAAAAGGAGGCGTGGCAATTAGAATAAACTACAAGGGCATACACATGCTCTTCATTTCTTGTCATCTTTCTGGTAATTATTTTTAATTTTTAATTCCTTTTTCTAATCTTTTTTATTTGGGTATATTATAAAAAAATACAAGCAATTCTCTATGATATTGAGACTGAACAAATTATTTCCTTATAAAAAAACATAGCAAGTTGCTCATTGCATTTTTTAAAATACAGCAATTTACTCTCTGTATTTTTTAAAATGAAGCAATTCACCCATCAGATAGATTGTTTCATTTTAATTAACACATGGAGGTAAATTGTTACTTTTTTTTTCATAAGGAGTACTCTGATCATTTGTAATATCACGGAAGGATAAATGCATTAGACCCTATTATAAAAGGATAATTATATTCGCTCCATGACCTCTACGATTTGTTCACACAACCACTTTTATTTTTTAATATAATTATAGAAACTACCACTGACAGTCGAAAAATATAAGTAATTTGTGTAATGATGTTGACGTTTTTTGGATAGAATGTATAATTTTTTAAAAAGCAAAAGATCGATTTGAGTTAATAATATTGACGTTTTTTATGATATATATATTTATATAATTATACAGAAGTAATTTATGTACTCAAACTAAAAATAAATAGAAAGAAATGAATTTGCAGCTCATGGTCATAATGTGGAAGAGAGGAACTCGGAGTTGAGGCACATATCGCAGTCTTTATTCACAAAAGGCTGGAACCCATACGCCAGACCACCCCAAGTCACTGTTTGGTTGGGAGATCTCAACTACAGACTTCAAGGAATTAACACCTTTCCTGCCAGAAATCTCATTCACAGAAACCTTCATGGAGTAAGTTCAACCTCCCCCTTGCTTTCACATCAATATTGTATATATATATATATATTGATTTATTGATATGTAGAATTATACTTTTAGTCCCATAGGATCGATTGTTCGACATTTTTAGTCATTTGCTTGACGAAATTTTCAAAATGATCACAAATTTAGTAAAACTCAACATATTTAATCATATGCTTTACCGGATTTTCAAAATTGCAAAAAATTGGAAAAAACCTGACGCGTTTTAGTCCCATGTCCCAAATTGAAAAAAGTTGTACATGTGACTAAATGCGTCGAACTTTTTCAATTTTGAAACTATTTTTAAATTTTCATAAAGTAGAGGACCAAAATTGTTGAACTCCTTATCCTATGGGACTAAATTAATTATATTTCTCTCTTAGATTAATTTTTGTAATACAATATACACTAGAAGAAACGTGGCTTTTCAGTATGATTAATTACCATGATAAAAAGTGAAAAATGATCTTGGATACTAATTAACCACAGTTGCACTATGAATAATAGTTGTTTGTTTCTGCAGATGAAGTAAAAACATTTGCTATAACTAAAAACTGTGGCAAATACTTTAGCCATATATAAAATAATGAACTTGATTAACTGTGGTTAAAATTTAAATTTTTGCATTAATATTGTCTAACTGTGGTAGATGGTGTTGTTTTGCAACTATTTTTAAACCATAATAATTAATACTATAGGAAATAATCGATTTTTTTTGGTAAATTACAACTACCTCTCCTGAGGTTTGACATAATTACGAATACCCCTCGTTATTTAAAATATTAAATTTTTTTTTATAATTTTAAATTTTTTTCCATCCACACGTTTTATTTTTTATAAGTTTTTATTTTAATAAAAAAATAAAAAAATACTATAAGGGCAAAATTGACAATTTCATCCATCCATCCAAGGATTACATAATTTTAAAACATTAGGAGATTATTTGTAATTTTTCAAATAATGAGTGATATTATAATTATGTCAAACTTTATGGGAAGTCTTTATAATTTTTTTTTAGTGATATCATATGATAATTATGAAATATAATTGCAGCTTCTGACTAAAAGACCAACTTCTGCAAGAAGCTGAGAGAGGACAGGTTTTCAATGGATACTACGAAGGGACATTCATTCAAACCAACGTACAAATACGACGTCGGGAGCAGCGAATACGACACGAGTGAGAAGGTAAGAGTTCCGGCATGGACAGATCGTATACTGTACAAAGTGGAAGACAAAGACAACATTGATGCATGTTTGCATTTGTATGAATCCGTCGACGGAATTTACAGCTCTGATCATAAACCCGTCAAGGCTCATCTCTGCCTAACACTCAACAAATCTTGATCATTTCTTGGGATTTTTTTTTATTAAATTGATATTTCATCTTATGTTACGTGAAAATATACATACGCCACATGTATAAATACTCATTTATTTAGCGAATGTAAAATGAAATATCAATTTGAAATTGAGAGTTGTTTGACACTATCTATGAGCAAATTAGTTTTATTATTTTTTCAAAAAAAAATTACTATGTAAATATGTTTTAATAAATTATTATTAATTATAATAAATTAATTGAATTAATTTTATCGAATATCAATATGTAACAAAAATCATTATAACAACTATACCTTGATCAATCATATAAATTAAATCTAACCAATACATATTATTACAGTAAGCAATACTTATTATGTTGTAGAAATAACATTCTATGCATAAGGTGAGGTTTGAACTCATGACCTTTAAAGTTATGAGGCCTCAGGATGCTGTGGAAACACTTGAAAGACATGTTTTATTCACTTTAAATACTAAAATATATATTTATTTCTTGATAATTTTAATTGTAGTTTTTTTATTTAATGAATACACGATAGTATATAAGATTTTTCTTTTGTGAAATAAATGATGCAATTTTTATACACGTAGAGAGTATATATTAATTGTTGGAATAAAAGATGAAAAAAGAATAGAAATTGAAGCCATGGGGTATAAGGAGAAGATTTGGGCTTCTTTGTGTTTTTATACCTAAGGGCTGGTTTGGTTTGTGTGATGGGATTAAGTTTGATATGATTATATATGATGAAAAATTGAATCATTATTAATCCTATCTTGTATTATATGATATTTGGTTTGAGGTATTGCATGTGAGATATTCAGTTGATAATATACTATGGTGTTTGACCGAAAGAATTATAACATATGATTAAATATAAAAGACTATAAAGGGTATCCATTTTTAAAGTATTTATATTTTTATATTGTAGCTTGTGAATGGTTAAAAAAAAAAAAAAAAAAACTACTAAATTACTTAGTGAAATACAATTGCTTAAAATAAATTAATTTGTGAAATATTTTCTTTTTATTTGTCTATATTTATATAAAGTCGAAGTTGAAAACACATACTCAATTAAGTAATTAATGATAAAAAATCAAATATTTTTCAAATGTCCAAAAAGAAAAAGGTAATATTTTTACTATTAAATTATTATAATTTAAAATATATTTTTTAATCATGCATAAGCTTCACAAGTAACAAAAAGAAAAATTGCATAAAACCCCCCTATGTTATGAAAAATTCAACTAAAAAAACCTGTATTAAAAATAGGGTAAATTGCATAAACTTCCCCGTGTTTTCAAAATTTAGCAAAAAATCCCATGTGTTAAGAAAATAGGCAAAAATCTCTCTGTATTTTTCAAATTGTTGCATACTTTCCCTTCCGTTAAGTCAGTCCTAACAGTGTTAATTTTTACTGAATTGACCGTTATACCCTTCTTATAACAATAATTAATCTTTAATTAAAAAAATGAATAGTTCAAATTTTAAATAATTTTAAATATATATTTTTATTATATATACTATATATATAATATATTACATATAATATGTATATAAAAGAAATCTAGCGGCGACGGCGACCGTCGCCCGCAAAGGGGACGACGGCGTGGTCGCTCTCCAAAGAGGGCGACCTCGCGTTGCCCCTTTGTCCTCGTCGTCGCCCCCCCCTTTTGCAAGGGGACGGCGGCCAGATCTGGGTTGACATCGCCCAGATCCAGGGCAGGCGACGTAGCCCGAAGCTTTGGCTCCGTCGCTGGCATCGGTGGCGGAGAAGAAAGTAAAGAAAAATAAATTTAAAAGTAAAGTAAAAATAATTTAAATTTTAAATATTAATATTTTTCATATTTAATTTTAATATGATTTATAATAAATTAAATTTACTAATAATATTTTAAAAATAAAATCATGTATTTTAATTCTAAAAACTTATAAATAATATTAAATAATCTTAAAAATTTTGATGTTTTCATATGTAATATAATTTAATTTGATATAATAATAATTTTTACATGTAAATATTTCACGAATACTAATTATTTAGTATTTATGATATTCTTTTAGTAAAATATGAGAAAAAAAATTAATCAAAAAAAAAAAAAATTGCACAAGACAAGGATAGTTTTGTCCATTCAAAGAAGTCAATGATTGAAAGTAGGTCAAAATATTACCCCACTTTCATTTCTAGCATTTGTAAGCCACTCTCCATTCTTTTTAACGGAGAGTTTTTTTATTTTTTTTTTTGCATGGTTTATAATTATAGAGGATCTTTTTTGGCTATTTAATTAACACAGGTAAGTTTTTAACAATTTTCGTATAATACAGGGCGGTATTATGCAATTTTCCTTAAAAATATAAGTAGAAGCCCTATGTTTTTTTAAAATTTCGCACTCTCTCCCCTTGCCGATTATTTGAGTTAATGGGGTCAATTTTTTTTGTAATTTTCCATTATACCCTTATGTATTTTAAATGATTGTTATTACAATGACAATTGGATCTTTTATATCTCATCAGAACCATAGATCTAATCATTTTAAAAATGATCGGTTCAGATTTTATATATTTCAAAATATATTATATATATATAAGTACGTAAATTTATCATGAATATAATATTGGATAACACCTCCACCGGCAATCATTGCTAGGTGACGAGCATCGTCGCCCAAATTGATTGCAAAAATAAGAGTGTTCAAATCAATTGTATAGAAGTGAAAAGAGGCACAGGCAATGGTGAGGCGGAGCTCGTGAGGTGGAAGCAGAGGCTTTTCATTATTTCTTTTTATTTTTTTTTATTTTATAAATTTTAACATATGAATTACATTAATTATGTGTTTTTATTTTCAAATATAAATATATTAAATACTAAAATATATTTATTTTAATTTATATAAATTCAAAATATATTCAATACAAAATCAAATTAACTAATATTATTTAAAAAAATCATGTAAATTTATTTACTGTAATTTATATAAATAATATAATTTCAAAATATATTCAACACAATTCAAATTAACTAATAACATTTAGGAAAAAATAATGTTTCATTTTAAAATATATAAATATTAAAATAACCCTAAACATTTGATATTTTCATATATAAAAAATGTATAATAATTTAATTTGATGTAATTATATTTTTTACATATAAATATTTCATGAATACTAATTATTCAATATCTGTAATATTTTTTAATAAAATATGAAAAAGGTAAAAATAAATCCAACAAAAATAAAGAGAGGGGATAATAGCATGAGATAGTGTAATTTTGTCCATTCAAAATGGTCAAATGCTAAAAATAGGTCAAAATGGTATCTTACTAGTTTCTGACACGTGTAAGCGATTCTCCTTTTTTTTTTAATGGAGAGAGTTTTTTTTTTGCACGATTTATAATTATAGAGAGTATTTTTAGGCTATTTAATTAATACAGGTAAATTTTTAACAATTTTCGGATAACACAAGGGGGTATTAAGCAATTTTTCCTAACAAAAAAAGTAAATGGGAGAAAGAGAAAATGGGAGAGAGGGGAGACGAGGAGAAAGTCCAAGGATAAATTAGAAAAAATTAATATTTATTTGTAGGATTACTTATACCAGTTAAATGAGCATGATTTCATACATTGTGATTAATAAAATCGGACTCAATATTAATATCGAGCTCTAATAATACTAAAAACGCATGATTAGAATGATAAATAATTTTATCATGCTTAACCACATTAATCAAACGGAGCCTACATATATATGTCAAAGTTATTTTAATTCTCTTCTCTTTAATTAATGGTATGGATTAACAAAATAATAAAAATGAACATCAAAGTCCAATCCCCCACTAAGGTGTCACGTGTAGAGCGCACAGAATAGCAATATAGCCACCCCCACCCGATTACAACCATGGAAGCCAATCAACTGACTCCACGTGTCCATTAGTTTCTCTTGCAACTCGTACTGTTATAGTGTTATTTGGTCGGTGACTATTTACAAAGTAGAGACATTAGGAATTGATGAAGTTCATCTGCCCTCTGATTCTCCATAGGTATGAAAACTCTTTTCTTTTCCTTTTGTTTTCTTAAATCCTAGTTTTAGTGTGTGTAAAACTTTTAATTGTTTGCAATGAACTTGTATTTTCAAGAAGTAGGTGTTTTCTTGGGGTAACATTTTCTTGAAAAGGAACTTTTCAGTGGCCGTAATTTCAAGAAACCTTTTGTCAGTGATTTTGCACTTCGTTTGCACTCTTATTTCATTACAAACGGGGTTTTCAGGAACTGTGGGGCTTTTCAAGAACTATGGGGTTTTGTAAAGAACTGTGTGGTTTTCTCAAGAACTTGGGATTTTGTCAAGAACTGTGGGATTTTTCAAGAAACGTGTGATTTTTTCAAGTGGGTTTTTTCAAGAACTTGGGTTTTTGTCAAGAACTGCGGGATTTTTCAAGAACGTGTGATTTTTTCAAGAACTTGGGATTTTGTCAAGAACCGTGGGATTTTTCAAGAAACGTGTGATTTTGTCAAGAACTGTGGGGTCTTTCTAGCAACGTAGGATTTTTCAAGAAATATTACACCGTAGCATGTTTTCTCTGTATCTTGGTATGGTCGTACCTCTGACATTGGTCTAGACTTATGTGTATCATTCCTTTTTTTTCCTGGTAATTTTAACAGGAATGATTGGTTTTTCATGTCAACCGGAATGGAGTTTCAGAGTGTTTCCACAATCTACATCCTTCAATTTTTCGCTTTGATGTTATGACCATCATTCGATGAAGAGAGTGAAAGGGAAAAAGAATCACATTTTTTGTCCATTTCTTTCTTCATCAACAACATTCACAGTGCTGTGTTTTGGAGACACTTCTATGGTTTGGTGTTGCTGCTTGGGATTACTAATAGGCGCAGGATACAATGGAGGTGCGTGTGCCAATAGACTCGATCTATTTCCTTTCCTTGTTAATGAATTATAGATTTGCTTGTTTCTGGGAGTAATTAATGGATGCAAAACTTTAAGATTCGATGTTTAATTCTCTTTTTATCTACCTTTATTTGAAAGTGCAAGGGAACTTTTATATATGCAATACCTTCAAGCAAATATTACTATAGTGAGACATGAGTACATGGTGGCATACTTTTGATATTACATTTGTTGTATTCTCAAACTGAGGTTGAATTAGATACATGGTATGTGACAGAACACTTTCACATATATGTAACTACATTGCTGTAGGAGTTAGGCAGTCCTTTTAGACCTGTGCATCCTTTGTTGTTTGTTGCTTAAGGATGAATTTCCATGAATAGTGGCATTTCATTCAAATAAATGTTTTATAGTTCTCTGAAATGGCAATTTTATTAGGTGGTCTATTGACTGCAAACGTTTTACCTATATAGGATAGTGTCGTATTGGACATTCAACCTGAGCACGTTTGAAATGATATATGTATGCATGTTTATGGCTCTCTTTCTAGATTCATATGTTCTGTAAATTTCATCATTAGTCAATAATGTGGAAGGGCGAACTATCCTGCAAAGAAGTTCTTAATCTGATCTTATTTTTACTTTTTCTTTTAAGACTTTGTTCACATAATGAATAGTGCTGTGTCATCATGTTTTTTCTGTCTTTATCTTTCCACGTATACCAATCCTATATTGCTAATGGCGTGCATATTTTTTCGCAGTCTTTACGTAAGCTTAGCAAGAGATCAAAGTTATTGAAGGAGAAATTAAACATTCATGTGCATGGACCAGATTGAATGTAAACCTACACAGCAGTGTTCACGGTATATGGAGGTAATTTTTTCTAAGCATCTTTAAACCATTCAAAATCAAGTGCATATATTCTACTATGTCTTTTCTAGATACCACTCGATCCAAATACTATGACTTTGATTTGGTCCTTTTCATTTGAGTTGGATATGATGTGAGGTAAAGACTATATTTCTTCTATAAACTTTCAAACTGTTTCAGTTGTAGATAATGTAAGCGGTAAAGAGAACGTTTCTTCTGAAGAACTTTCATTCTAGTAGTTTCAGGTCTAAGTGAAATCACATCAACTGTTGGTTGGAATTATGGCATTAAGCAATACTCTTAGGACATTGATAACAAGTGTCGAGACTCGATTTTAAAGTAGTTGTATGTGAAACATACAAGTGGGATTTTGTGGGAGTTACTGAAATCATGATTTATGACGCCATATTGGTCAATGGGTTAGTACGATACACAATGTTGAACTTTGCCATTATTTGATAACATTAGCAATCTCACATGTTATATGATATATATATACAATATTTTTTGTCTTAGCATGTTGTGTAATTGTATTAACGTACCTTTGCAAATAGGTGTCGCTTTATATGTGCTGTACAAACACGTCAATCTTGCCGTTGTCGCTAAAGTAGCTATAACTATTCTGCCAATACGAGGTACGCTAATGAACTGCCAGGTATGTTAATGAATTGTTTCTTGTGAACTTATACATAGACTTTTTCTCTGTAGCATATGTTCTGTACTGATGCAATTGTTACTCAAAGAAAGAATATTATTTTTGTTGCCAATGACTTTAACAGATAAATACCTATGATCATTACTTCTATAGACTGATTGACTAAGTTCATGAGTATTATGCCTTGCTATAACTATTAGAATGCTAAGTACCAAAAGCAACATTTGGGTGTGATACGAGGGATCGGATTGCAGAACTAGTCATAGGAAATTACACCATTCTCAAATGTTGGAACTTGCATATATAGTGGTACCATATAATTGAAAAAGATGAGGATATAATTGTTGCAACACTTGGGACATGAGAGAAAAATAAGTAATTGGTATATTAGTTTCCAGAAAGGTGATGCTTTTAGTGATTTGAAAATAGTTCACACAAAATAAGGTTGATAAATTACTTACTTAAACTATTGATTCCACAATATTAGAATTAAGTGAAAGTTGATCTCTACTCAAGTCCAAAGGGATACTCAAGCATGTGGAGTAAAAAGTAATGATTACTAAAATAATGAAAAGTAGTTTCTTTAGGCTTATAATCATGTAAATTGGTGAAACATTATGGAATTAAGGAGCCCGCATGATGGTTCTAAGAGCAAAGGGAAACATTAGATTAAGATGTGCGAATATGGTTGAGATAGTCTAACTTCATGATCCGTAAGCATGATATTATTTGCAATTTCATAAGATTGAAGGAATAATTAAATAGAATATGTTTATTAATATCTATTATATATAATATTTGAAGGGGGGTATTTTGACCCAAACCCTTCAATTTTAACTAAATAGTGAATTCTTAGAACTTAGAATTTTTTTTAATTATAAAAATACTTAATTGGTAGGTAATTATAATGGCAAGTATTAATGACAATATTAATAGTTTTTTTAATTGATTATAATATAAATATTCTATACTCCAATATAATTTGTGGTAATAATTACTTTCATTTTAATTTCTAAATGAATTTTATGTTGAAATTATTTTTAATTGAAAATCCACCATATGCAACTTATATATTTAATATTAATCAATACTATTTATCTTTTTATATTTTCTTGGAATTGAGATAATACATATAAAACTATTTAATTATGTAAATAGCATGAATAAATAAAAAAATTAATTTAAAATCACTGAATCAAAATTACTTTCACATAATTATTTTTTTAAATATAATTCAAATTATAATTAAACTAATATGCACATATACTTTGACAATAATTAATATACTTATTTTTTTATACTTTATATTATTTATATAGTGGTACAAAATTAGTAAATTTATTTTTAAAATATAAAAATATAATATTTCTTATATTTTTTAAATTTAATCTTCTATACGTTATAATCATATTCCAATATTCTTTATTTTTTAATTTTTGATCTAACGTTAATTTTTTAGAATTTTAATTTTTTATTATTTTAAATATGGTAATTGGATGTTTTTATATTTATGAAATATTAAAGATTTTTTTTTTTAATTTTCAGACTCAACCTTTATAATTTTTCAAATTTTTAGTATTTAATTTTCAAATATATACGTTATTAAAATATGTCTGATAGATAACAAAGCTTAATAAAGAATGATGTATTTTCTAACAAAACATAAAATACTTGACTCTTTTTTATTTTTAAAATTTTTAAATTTGATAAATGCAATTAATTTTTGCTAAAATTAAATCAACCAATCAAATTTTTTCTAGATAATTAAATAATTTGAAATTCTAAAAGTTTTGGAATTTAGGTCAAAATTGAACAATTGGGGTCAAAGACCCCCTTCAATATATATAATAATATATATACGTGTATAAATAAGACATACACTACCATCATGAAGAAACATTAATAAAAATTTATCAATTTAAAATTTAAAAAATAAAAAAAGAGTAAATAATTTTATGTTTTTGTTAGAAAATACATCTTTGAAAACTAAATACTAAAAATTTGAAAAATCATAAAGGTGGAGTGTGAAAATTAAAAAAAAAAAACCATAAATATAAAAACATCTAATTATCATATTTAAAATAATAAAAATTTAAAATTCTAAAATATTAGCATTAGATCACAATTAAAAATTAAAGAATATTGGAATATGATTATAACGTATAGAAGATTAAATTAAAAAATGTAAGAAATATTATATTTTTTATTTTTAAAAATAAAAGTACTAATTTTGTACACTATAGAAATATAAATAAAGTATAAATAAATATTTTATATGTCAAAGTATATGTGCGCATTAGTTTAATTATAATTTAAATTATATTTAAAAATAATTATGTGAAAGTAATTTTGATTCAGTGATTTCAAATTATTAATTTTTTATTTATTCATGCTATTTACATAATTAAATAGCTTTATATGTATCATCTCAATTCCAAGAAAATATATATAGGTAAATAGTATTGACTAATATTAAAAATATATAATTGCATATGGTGGTTTTTTTAATTAAAAATAATTTCAACATAAAATTCATTTAGAAATTAAATGAAAGTAATTATTACCACAAATATATATGGAGTGTAGAATATTTATATTATAATCAATTAAGAAAATTATTAATATTGCCATTAATACTTACCATTATATTTACCTACCAATTACTATTTTTATAATTAAAAAATTCTAAGTTCTAAGAATTCACCATTTAGTCAAAATTCAAGGATTTGGGTCAAAATACCACCCTTCAAATATTATATATAATAGATATTAATAAACTTATTCTATTTAATTATTCCTTCAATCTTATGAAATTGCAAATAATGTCATGCTTACAGATCATGAACTTAGACTATCTCAACCATATTCGCACTTCTTAATCGTAATGATTCTCTTTGTTCTTAGAACCATCATATTCACATTTCTTAATAATGCAATTAATAATTACCATTATATAATATTATATATATATATATATATATATATATATATATTTAATTTAGCTATCTTCTTTTAGTTTGTGGGCATGAAAGATTGGGTGTGTAGTATCATTATCTATGTGGCTATAGGAAATTAAACTATGAAGAGTTCATATTAAATCTTTCTAGAAATAGTTTTGACTTTGATAAGTCTCTTTATACTAACGAGTAAGTTTGATTCTAATGAGACTCTCTATGATATTAGATGAGTAAGTTTGACTTTAATTGATTCGTTATGATATTAGATAAGTAAGTTTGACTCCAACAGGCGTTGACTATGATTTTTACTAATTTTGTTGGACTTTGATTGAACAAACTTAGTTTACTATTTTAATAATGAAATTTCACTATGAAAAGTTTGGTTATAATCTTTGGTAAGCACGGTTGACTATACCCTCTAAGCCTCGAAACATGCACTAGAGTTGGAATATCTTGGATTGATGTTGAGAAAGAGTCCAACAGCTTTAAGGAAAAATGTGAGAGTACATGCTTTTTGGCAATGTTGGCCTTTGTAAGTAAATAGAACTAATATATATATATATATATATATATATATATATAACCTTGATGAAGTACTTCAATTTAACCATGTTCTTTTAGTTTATTGACATGAAAGCTTGGGTGCGTGTATATGTAACAGTGTCTACTGTGGCAATTGCAAATTAAACTATGAAGAGTTTAGATTAAATGGTTCTAGAAGTAGTTTTGACTTTTGTAAGTCTATTTATACTAACGAGTAAATTTGATTTTGATGGGCTAGAATAATATGTTTGATAAGTAAGTTTGACTTACAAAGGTGGGTTATGATGTTAGATAAGTTTGATTGTAATGAGACTCTTTATGATATCGGATGAGTAAGTTTGACTTTAATTTGTTGGTTATGATATTATATAATAAGTAAGTTTGACTTCATGGGATGGTGACAATGATTTTAGATAAATTTGTTGGACTTTGATCGAACACCTTTAAGGAAAAATGTGAGAGTACATGCTTTTTGGCAATGTTGGTCCTTGTAAGTAAATAGAACTGAAATACGTATATAACCTAGATGAAGTACTTTAATTCAGCCATCTTCTTTTAGTTTTTTTGGCATGAGAACTTGGGTGTGTATATATGTATGAGTGTCTACCTTGGCGATAGAAAATTGAACTATGAAGAGTTCACATTAAATCTTTCTAGAAGTAGTTTTGACTTTGGTAGGTTTGTTTATACTAACGGGTAAGTTTGATTGTAATGAAACTCTCTTTGATATTAGATGAGTAAGTTTGAATTTAATTGGTTGGTTACGATATTGGATAAGTAAGTAAGAATCCAACATGTGTTTACTATGATTTTTGATAAGTTTGTGGGACTTTGATAAAAAAATTTAGTTTACTATTTTGATAATATAATTTGACTATGATGATTTTGGTTATAATGTTGGGTAAGCACGGTTGACTATATCCTCTAAGCCTCGAAGCATGCACTAGAGTTGGAATATCTTGAATTGATGTTGAGAGAGAGAGACGAACACCTTTAAGGAAAATGTGAGAGTACATGCTTTTTGGCAATGTTGGTCTTTGAAAGTAAATTGAATTGAAATATGTATATAACCTAGATGAAGTACTTTAATTCAATCATTTTCTTTTAGTTTATTGGCATGAAAGCTTGGGTGTGTGTATATGTATTAGTGTCTACTGTGGCAATAGCAAATTAAACTATGAAGAGTTTAGATTAAAAGGTTCTAGAAGTAGTTTTAACTTTTGTAAGTCTGTTTATACTAACGAGTAAATTTGATTTTGATGGGCTAGAATAATATATTGAATAAGTAAAGTTTGACTTATCAAAGGTGGGTTATGATGTTAGATAGGTTTGATTATAATGAGACTCTTTATAATATCGGATGAGTAAGTTTGACTTGAATTGGATGTTTACGATATTAGATAAGTAAGTTTTGACTCCAAGGGGTGTTGACTATGATTTTATATAATTTTGTTGGACTTTGATATAACATACTTAGTTTGACTTATCAAAAGGTGGGTTATGATGTTGGATAAGTTTGATTGTAATGAGACTCTTTATGATATTGGATGAGTAAGTTTGACTTTAATTCGATGGTTACGATTGTAGATAAGCAAGTCTGACTCCAAGGGGGTGTTGACTATGATTTTTGATAAGTTTGTTGGACATTGATAGAACAAGCTTAGTTTACGATTTCGTAATGAAATTTCACTAGGACGAGTTTGGTTATGATCATGGGTAAGCATGGTTGATATTGCAGGGCTAGAATAATATTACATGGCTATGAAAGATTTAGATTAAATCTTTTTGGATGTAGTTTTGATAACGAATAAGTTTGATATTGCAGGGCTAGAATAATATACTGGATATGTAAGTTTGTCTTTGATAAGTTGGGTTATGATGTTAGATAAGTTTGATTGTAATGAGGTTCTCTATGATATTAGATGAGTAAGTTTGACTTTCATTGGTTGGTTATAATATTAGATAAGTAAGTTTGAATTCAAGGGGTGTCGACTATGATTTTGATAAGTTTATTGGACAAGTTTGGTTATGATCTTGGATAAGCATGGTTGACTATACTCTCTAAGCCTCGAAACATGCACTAGATTTGGAGTATCTTGCATTGATGTTGAGAGAGAGTCCAACACTCTTAAGGAAGAATGTGATATTACATGGTTTTTTTGGCAGCGTTGGTCTTTGTAAGTAAATATAACTGAAATATATATGTAACATAGATGAAGTAATTTAATTCACATCTTCTTTTAGTTTTTTGGCATGAAAGTTTGGGTGTGTGTATATGTATCAGTGTCTACGGTGGCGATAGGAAATTAAACTATTTAGATTAAATCTTTGTAGAAGTGGTTTTTACTTTGGTAAGTCTATTTATACTAACCACTATATTTTATTTTGATGGGCTAGAATAATATATTGGATAAGTAAGTTTGACTTTGATAATTTGGGTTACGATGTTAGATAAGTTTGACTATAACGAGGCTCTCTATGATATCAGATGTGTAAGTTTGACTTTAATTTGTTGGTTACGATATTATATAATAAGTAAGTTTGACTTCATGGGATGGTGGTGACTATGATTTTAGATAAATTTGTTGGACTTTGATCGAACAAACTTAGGTTATGATTTTGATAAGGAAATTTTAGTATGATGAGTTTGGTTATAATGTCGGGTAAGCAAGGTTGACTATACCCTCTAAGCCTTGAGACATGCACTAGAGTTGGAAATCTTGGATTGATGTTTAGAGAGAGTCCAACACCTTTAAGGAAGAATTTGAGAGTACATGTTTTTTGGCAATTTTGGTCTTTGTAAGTAAATAGAACTGTAATATATTGATGTAGTACATTAATTCAACCATGTTCTTTTAGTTTATTGGCATGAAAGCTTGGGTATGAGTATATGTATCAATGTCTACTGTGGCAATAGCAAATTAAACTATGAAGAGTTTAGATTAAATTGTTCTAGAAGTAGTTTTGACTTTTGTAAGTCTGTTTTACTAACGAGTAAATTTGATTTTGACGGGCTAGAATAATATATTGGATAAGTAAGATTGACTTATCGAAGATGGGTTCTGATGTTGGATAGGTTTGATTATAATGAGACTCTATATGATATTGGATGAGTAAGTTTGACTTTAATTGGATGGTTACGATATTAGATAAGTAAGTTTGACTTCAAGGGGTGTTGAGTATGATTTTTCGATAAGTTTGTTGTACTTTGATAGAACAAGGTTAGCATACGATTTTGTAATGAAATTTCCCTAGGACAAGTTTGGTTATGATCTTGGGTAAGCATTGTTGACTATACCTTTAAAGGCTCGGAACGTGTACTAGATTTAGAATATCTTTATATTATGTTGAGAGAGAATCCAACACTCTTAACGAAGAATGTGGAGGTACATGTCTTTTTGGCTATATTGGTCTTTGCAAGTAAATAGAAGTGATACACATATATATAGCCTAGATGAATTACTTTGATTCAACCATCTTCTTTTTAGTTTTTGGGCATGAAAGCTTGGGTGTGTATATATGTATGAATGTCTACTGTGGCGACAGAAAATTAAACTATTAAGAGTTTAGATTGAATCTTTCTAGAAGTAGTTTTGACTATGGTGAGTCTGATTATAGTAACGAGTAATTTAAATATGATGTTAGATAAGTTTGATTGTGAAGAGGTTCTTTATGATATTAGATGATTAAGTTTGAGTTTAATTGGTTGGTTACGGTATTAGATAAGTAAGCTTGAGTCCAAGGGGTGTTGATTATGATTTTTGATAGGTTTGTTGGTTTTTGGTCGAACAAACTTAGTTTACGATTTTGAGAATAAAATTTCACTTCGACGAGTTTGGTTTTGATCTTGGGTAAGCACGATTGACTATCCCCTGTAAGTCTCGGAACATGCACTAGATTTCGAATCTTGCATTGATGTCGAGAGAGAGTCCAACACTCTTAAGGAAGAATGTGAAAGTACATGTTTTTTGGGCAATGTTGGTCTTTGTAAGTAAATAGAACTGAATTATATATATAACGTAGATGAAGTACTTTAATCCGACCATATTCTTTTAGTTTTTGGACATGAAAGCTTGGGTGCGTATGTATGTATTAGTGTGAACTTTGGCGATAGGAAATTAAACTATGAAGGATTTAGATTAAATCTTTTTGGATGTAGTTTTGATAACGAATAAGTTTGATATTGCAGGGCTAGAATAATATACCGGATATGTAAGTTTGTCTTTGATAAGTTGGGTTATGATGTTAGATAGGTTTGATTGTAATGAGGCTCTCTATGATATTAGATGAGTAAGTTTGACTTTCATTGGTTGGTTATAATATTAGATAGGTAAGTTTGAATTCAAGGGGTGTCGACTATGATTTTTGATAAGTTTATTGGACAAGTTTGGTTATGATCTTGGATAAGCACGGTTGACTATACTCTCTAAGCCTCGAAACATGCACTAGATTTGGAATATCTTGCATTGATGTTGAGAGAGAGTCCAACACTCTTAAGGAATAATGCGACATTAAATGGTTTTTTTGGCAATGTTGGTCTTTGTAAGTAAATATAACTGAAATATATATGTAACCTAGATGAAGTAATTTAATTCAGCCATCTTCTTTTAGTTTTTTGGCATGAAAGCTTGGGTGTGTGTATACGTATGAGTGTCTACGGTGGCGATAGGAAATAAAATTATTTAGATTAAATCTTTGTAGAAGTGGTTTTGACTTTGGTAAGTCTATTTATACTAACCACTATATTTTATTTTGATGGGCTAGAATAATATATTGGATAAGTAAGTTTGACTTTGATAATTTGGGTTACGATGTTAGATAAGTTTGACTATAACGAGGCTCTCTATGATATCAGATGAGTAAGTTTGACTTTAATTTGTTGGTTACGATATTATATAATAAGTAAGTTTGACTTCATGGGATGGTGACTATGATTTTAGATAAATTTGTAGGACTTTGATCGAACAAACTTAGGTTACGATTTTGATAAGGAAATTTCAGTATGACGAGTTTTGTTATAATGTTGGGTAAGCACGGTTGACTATACCTCTAAGCCTCGAGACATGCACTGGAGTTGGAATATCTTTGATTGATGTTGAGAGAGAGTCCAAGACCTTTAAGGAAGAATTTGAGAGTACATGTTTTTTGGCAATTTTGGTCTTTGTAAGTAAATAGAACTGCAATATATTGATGAAGTACATTAATTCAACCATGTTCTTTTAGTTTATTGGCATGAAAGCTTGGGTGTGTGTATATGTATCAGTGTCTACTGTGGCAATAGCAAATTAAACTATGAAGAGTTTAGATTAAATTGTTCTAGAAGTAGTTTTTACTTTTGTAAGTCTGTTTATACTAACGAGCAAATTTTTTTTGATGGGCTAGAATAATATATTGGATAAGTAAGATTGACTTATCAAAGATGGGTTATGATGTTGGATAGGTTTGATTATAATGAGACTCTATATGATATTGGATGAGTAAGTTTGACTTTAATTGGATGGTTACGATATTAGATAAGTAAGTTTGACTCCAAGGGGTGTTGAGTATGATTTTTAATAATTTTGTTGGACTTTGATAGAACATACTTAGTTTGACTTATCAAAAGGTGGGTTATGATGTTGGATGAGTTTGATTGTAATGCGATTCTTTATGATATTGGATGAGTAAGTTTGACTTTAATTGGATGGTTATGATATTAGATAAGCAAGTCCGACTCCAAGGGTGTTGACTATGATTTTTCGACAAGTTTGTTGTACTTTGATAGAACAAGGTTAGCATACGATTTTGTAATGAAATTTCCCTAGGACAAGTTTGGTTATGATCTTGGGTAAGCATGGTTGACTATACTCTTTAAAGGCTCGGAACGTTTACTAGATTTAGAATATCTTATATTGATGTTGAGAGAGAATCCAACACTCTTAACGAAGAATGTGGAGGTACATGTCTTTTTGGCTATATTGGTCTTTGCAAGTAAATAGAAGTGATACATATATATATATATATATAGCCTAGATGAATTACTTTGATTCAACCATCTTCTTTTTAGTTTTTGGGCATGAAAGCTTGGGTGTGTATATATGTATGAATGTCTACTGTGGCGACAGAAAATTAAACTATTAAGAGTTTAGATTGAATCTTTCTAGAAGTAGTTTTGACTATGGTGAGTCTGATTATAGTAACGAGTAATTTACGATATGATGTTAGATAAGTTTGATTGTGAAGAGGTTCTTTATGATATTAGATGATTAAGTTTGAGTTTAATTGGTTGGTTACGGTATTAGATAAGTAAGCTTGAGTCCAAGGGGTGTTGATTTTGATTTTTGATAGGTTTGTTGGTTTTTGGTCGAACAAACTTAGTTTACGATTTTGAGAATAAAATTTCACTTCGACGAGTTTGGTTTTGATCTTGGGTAAGCACGATTGACTATCCCCTCTTAAGTCTCGGAACATGCACTAGATTTCGAATCTTGCATTGATGTCGAGAGAGAGTCCAACACTCTTAAGGAAGAATGTGAAAGTACATATTTTTTGGGCAATGTTGGTCTTTGTAAGTAAATAGAAATGAATTATATATATAACGTAGATGAAGTACTTTAATCCGACCATATTCTTTTAGTTTTTGGACATGAAAGCTTGGGTGCGTATATATGTATTAGTGTGAACTTTGGCGATATGAAATTGAACTTGAAGGATTTAGATTAAATCTTTTTGGATGTAGTTTTGATAACGAATAAGTTTGATATTGCAGGGCTAGAATAATATACCGGATGTGTAAGTTTGTCTTTGATAAGTTGGGTTATGATGTTAGATAGGTTTGATTGTAATGAGGCTCTCTATGATATTAGATGAGTAAGTTTGACTTTAATTGGTTGGTTATAATATTAGATAAGTAAGTTTGAATTCAAGGGGTGTCGACTATGATTTTTGATAAGTTTATTGGACAAGTTTGGTTATGATCTTGGATAAGCACGGTTGACTATACTCTCTAAGCCTCGAAACATGCACTAGATTTGGAGTATCTTGCATTGATGTTGAGAGAGAGTCCAACACTCTTAAGGAAGAGTGATATTACATGGTTTTTTTGGCATGTTGGTCTTTGTAAGTAAATATAACTGAAATA
The DNA here is from genome assembly GCA_034509725.1 of Sesamum angolense. Lineage (NCBI taxonomy): Eukaryota > Viridiplantae > Streptophyta > Magnoliopsida > Lamiales > Pedaliaceae > Sesamum > Sesamum angolense. The sequence continues at coordinate 9,661,643 of JACGWL010000012.1, forward strand.
TATATGTAACATAGATGAAGTAATTTAATTCACCATCTTCTTTTAGTTTTTTGGCATGAAATTTGGGTGTGTGTATATGTATCAGTGTCCACGGTGGCGATAGGAAATTAAACTATTTAGATTAAATCTTTGTAGAAGTGGTTTTTACTTTGGTAAGTCTATTTATACTAACCACTATATTTTTATTTGATGGGCTAGAATAATATATTGGATAAGTAAGTTTGACTTTGATAATTTGGGTTACGATGTTAGATAAGTTTGACTATAACGAGGCTCTCTATGATATCAGATGTGTAAGTTTGACTTTAATTTGTTGGTTACGATATTATATAATAAGTAAGTTTGACTTCATGGGATGTGGTGACTATGATTTTAGATAAATTTGTGGACTTTGATCGAACAAACTTAGGTTATGATTTTGATAAGGAAATTTTAGTATGATGAGTTTGGTTATAATGTCGGGTAAGCAAGGTTGACTATACCTCTAAGCCTTGAGACATGCACTAC